>LPNX010336675.1:293563-342986 GCA_001517045.1 Pseudotsuga menziesii | reverse complement strand
AGGGATGCACATGTGCACGTCAGAAAATGTGATACTTGCCAGAGATGTGGTGGAAGACAACCTAGAGCAGCAGCACCTCTAAAGCCTGTAATGATCACAGAACCTTTTGAGCAACGGGGAATAGATGTCATTGGAGAAATAAAGCCAAATTCCTCCCTGCTACATAAGTATATCCTTACTGCAACTGATTATTTCACTCGCTGGGTCGAAGCCATCCCATTGCACAAGATAAACGAAGACGAAGTCATCAGTTTCCTAAAAGACCACATCATGACCAGGTTTGGGGTTCCAAGTTCGTTAGTTTTTTATAATGCTAAATACTTTTCATCCATTAAAATTACTGCATTTGCTCATGAGAAAGGAATAAAATTACATTATTTTGCTAACTATTATCCGCAAGGGAATGGCCTGGCTAAATCCTCAAATAAAAACCTCATTAGAATCCTAAAGAAGACCGTCATAGAAAACCAGCGAAGTTGGCACTCAGCCTTACCCAATGCCCTGTGGGCTGACAGAGTCACCCCCAAGTCTGCAATAGGAGTGTCACCCTTTACCCTTGTATACGGTAAGGAAGACATCTTGCCCCCCAACATCATGCTCCCATCTTCCATACTAGCTCAGGAATCTAGGGGGTCGGATGATGAGGTTCTCCAAATAAGGATATACAATCTTCTGAAGGCAAAGGAGGCCCGATCCAAGGCTAGAGAGCGCTTCCAACAGCAGTAGGAGGTAGTGAAGAGATGGTTTGACAAACATAAAGCTGGAAAAGGGGACCTGGAAATGGGAGACCTTGTTCTCAAATGGGATCATCCCCATGATGAGAAAGGGAAGCACACTAAGTTCCAACAACTATGGGTAGGTCCGTTTCAAATCACCACTAAACTTGGCCCTGCTACTTATATGTTACAGGATTTACAGGGATGGGAGGAGAACCTGCCAGTTAATGGTTTGGTTCTCAAACCTTATTTTTCTTAAGTTGTTTTTAAGCTTTCTGACTTGTACATAAATAAGTTGTTATGAGTTATGCTTTCATTTGTTTAATTTGAGTCTTTGTTTCAATAAAGGTGGTTAACTCGTGGTTATGTGGGGAACACCAAATTTCTGGAAATGGTAAACATTTGTTGAATGGTCAGACTGTGGGTTACCATGTGAATTCCTTCCACCAAAGAGTTTCTCAAAATCTTTGTGTGCATTGAGGTCCTGCTTAAACTCCTGTAAGGTCAATCAGATTCAAAAGTCTAGAATACTATGCTGAGGCTCCGTACACTTTACACTTAAAAGTCTAAGGGGAAATGACAGGGGACCCACGGAGAAGAGCAAGATGAAAAGAGTGTTAAATATAAATGATCCCATGCCAGGGAATGAATGCCAGAAGGCAGATAAGAGTCAGAATTCCTATGAAAACATCATGCTTCAAAGCTAAATCTAGATCATAAAGTACTAATTTGACGATGATCCTCTCCATCCCCGAGCTGAAACTTTAAGCACATCGCTCACACAAAAGGGCACTATGGGATAGAGGATCCTGAATTAAAATTCAGTAAGAAAGGCACGCATGAAGACTCGCATTAAAAGGGGACAAAATCCAAAAGCACAGAAGCTGCTAAAATGGCATGGGAATGAGGAAAAAATGAACGTTTCTGTTCATCACCTGCTACAATCCTGTGGTGTCCCATGTCGTCAGCTACCTGAAAGCAAAATTAATAATGATATCATATTTTGGCCTCGGCAGAGTTATCTGGACTCGAAAATCTTGATTTTCATCGCCCGAATTGGACTGATATCAATGATCAAGGTACACACTGCTGTTATTGAGAAATCTGTTTAGCTGGAAGAGTTCAATAGATACATTTGTTGTGGAACAGTCTGCCATTCAAGAAAGAAATCACCTAGAGATCTAGGTTCACCAGGAAATCGCCAGTTGTTGCTGCCGCAACTTTTTCTCCCCGATTTTATTTTACTTAAACTCTGGGACCCCTCCTCATCATTTTTGTGTGGATTGATTGTTAAAGGCTTTGCACCCTCGAGCATATATGTTCGTGTTGAAGTTGAATGCCCGCTATTTTGTTTGCCTCGTTCAGTTTAGTTTGAGTCATGCGGTCTGTTTTAATCCCATATAACATGAAATTTTTGCCTTAGCAAAGAAGAATTGTTTTTGGCTGTAGTTGACCCTTAACGCTGTTGGTTTTCTCTTTGGATCGGGCCTCTTTCGGAATATGTTGAGTCTCATCTCACCCGCCGTTGCGGCTCCTTGATCAAACTTTACGCCCGATTGGAGTCTCGTCCGACGCCCGATTCGTTTGTTTCGATCGCTTGATCCTAAGTTTCTAATTGTCCGCCGTTGCGGCCAGGAGGATAAAGTCAGCTCCCGATTATAGTTTTACCCGACGTCCGACTCATTGCTCTTTTCTCCCGCCCGCGTCGCTCAGCCTTTACCCCCTCTGCCGTTGTGGGTGGTAGAGCAATCTAGCCTCCGGTACACTCCTCTCTGGCGTCCGATTGCCTTTATCGCCCATGGTGTCACTTACCTGGTTCTTATGTTCCTCCGCCGTTGCGGCTCCTGAAAGCCTTGTCCCATCTGATGCAGGAGTTTTTTCCCGTTCGATCCAAGTATCGCCCGACCGCCAATTTATGTTGCCGTGAGTTCTCGCTCGGATGAACCAGGCTAGCTCCATGTGGATTTATCATTATGGTTAGAAATTTTCAATGCCTAATATCTCAGTTTAGTGGATAATGCACTAATGTTGTCTGCAGGGAGAATCCCATAGATCACTAAAGCAATTCAGAGCGAAGAAAAGGACAAAACAAACGAATGACAGAGACACCGAGGAGGCAGTTTCAGTAGTTACGGTCAGAAGGTAAATGCCTATGGAAAATGATTGGGAAAACGCAACGACCAGAGAAGAAACTGAATCGTCAAGGACGCTGAAAGGTCACACGCTGAGGGCAGCCTAGAAGAAAGGAGTTGTAGTTTAAATAAGGGGAAGCCAGACTGAAAAGGGCCTTTTTCCCCTGGGAAAAAATTGTAAATGTTTGCTTGTAAGAGGAACTACTTCATTTTGCAAAAGGAACTGCAATTCTACCTGGTTGGAGAAAGTGAAATGGAATGTATCAATGCGTTTCGATGAATGATGTTGAAGAGGAACTATTTCATTTTCAGCCGCGTTCATTTACTATGAGAATGTTTAATTTCCTGAACCTATGTTCTTATTGAATGTTCTTTGGTATTTTCATGATCTTTCCATGTGAGTAATAATGGTATTCATACAGCAATTGGCTACCTGGTTTTTAAACATTTGGGGTTGTTCATGTGTTTGAAAGGAGTTTCAGCTAACTGTAACTCTTCATACTGCATGTGCAAAAAAAAAATAAAAAAAAAATGAATTACTCGCTTAATATTGATGGCTCGCTCCCTAGTGTTAGATTAGACAATTAGTTTCTTTCTCATTGTATATGATTTGGTTTCCTGCGGGTCTAAGACGAGAGGTAAGAACCTGTGCATCACATCGTGACCGCACCTTGCACTTAGTTAGGCACGTGCATTTCATCTCTTAAGTTAAAATACAAAAACTCGGTGGACCGGGCCGCAACCGGTAAGGCTTTGTTTTTTTTGTTACTTGACTCACGGTAGCCGGACCGCAAACCGGACGGATTCCCTATACCAAACAGTCGGCGGGCTAGTTGGGAATGCTGATTGGGGAGAATCCCTTACTGTTGCCACCTACGATTTTCCAGGCCTCAACAAGGCCATGAGGTTGGAAATCCCGTCCTTGAAAGAATTTTAAGGTGGTTGGTGACCAATTAATTTCAGGAGAACCAATGGCTCTCCAACAAGACATCGATAAAACTAAGGTGGAAGCTCCTTCATCTAATACAGTTCGATGGACCTTCCTACCTACCACCCTAGTCACGATTTGAAATGTGAGTTAGTGGGATAACCTCGATTTATAATTGTCTGTATTAAACGTGATCATGGTAGAATTCTCTAAATCTAAGGCCCTTAGGTCTGACAACAAATTTTTACACTGTGTAGGGAAACTTTGGAGTACTTCCAGTGTAGACATGGTGTAAGGTGCTTGATCTAGATCTTCAACAACATTGTAGAACTGGAAAGCTCGAGCATGAGGATTGAAAACTGACTTCCGGAATGTACTCTTGGGAGGGTGCACAATTGTGTCAAGACTAGGTTTATCTATGGTAAGAGGGACATTAGAAGGAGGTGGAGGAGAAGGATTGGGAGGAGGAGTTTTATCAGGAGAATCACTTTCCTCTTTCTTCTCGGAAGGTTTATCATATGTCTTATTTCGTGTGTTTACTGCAATAGTCTCGTCAGACATCATTCTCATTTCCTTGTGGAGGAAGGAAAACCATGGAAAGATGTATTATCTATTAATTGTTGTTGAGATGGGAAAGGATCGGTAAGTAATTCCAATGTGGGATTACTTTTCAAAAATTTATTAATTTCTTCATGTTGAGGACACTCCTTCGTGCGATAGGCAGGTATACTTATCCTTACGCTTAGGTTTAGAATCATTATCTGGAGTTGTGGTATTAGGATTATCCTGTTGGTTTCCATATTTATTCGCTTTACCTTTACCATTTTTATTATTATTCTGTGTCTATTAGTATTGGATAGCATTCACCTCCGACAAAAAAGTAGGAGTAGAATAATTAGTAGTAGAATCACTCTGCTACTTGGAAGGCTTTGCTGTGGATGCAGGTTGGATTGAACCTACAACACAATCTACAAGAGTTTCAGCAGGTGGCTTGGCAGGATCGGTGTTGGGATAAGGATAATTAGGAATAAAATCATATAAAGTCTCATACTAAGAATAGACTAAGTCTATATATTGAGCTCGGCTAATAGATTTATCCTCTGTAACAACACCGCCCATAACCACATCTCAGGAAATAGGAGGAAACAAATATTTAGTAAACTTAGCTAACAGTTGATCCAGAATAGGAGATTTTATTAACCTTCTACATCTCCTCCGCTCATGAATATGATCTGATATGTGAGTGGAAGTATTGTGTCAAAAAGAAGTCAAAAGATTCGTACAAGTTTTAAAACAAATGGAAATTTGGAAATGGGTAAGGAAAATTGTTTCCAATAAATTAAAATACACAAACTAGTGTTGTGGAAGTTCAATATACCACTTAGCAGTCATACCAGTAAAATTTCTATAGAAGAGCCCTAAACGAATAGAGTCATCCATCAAGGAGTTCAAATAACACCATAGATGGAAGGTCATAACATGGTTTTTTGGGTCTTCACCTTAAGGAGCATGGTAATTTGAAAATAATTGTGGGACAAAAGGAGCATGTTGGATGGGATCATTAATCAATTTGGAAAATTCTGGAAATTCCAAAGTAACCAAAAATAGGAGTTGTCGGTTGGGTTGCGCATACTGGTAATACTGATAAGGCATTTGTGGACCAATAGGACCATAATTTGATTGATAAATATGTGTTGATGATGTTCCCATCATTGGTTGATTGGGTGGTTGATTGACAAATTATCCTCTCAAGGGTCCTCCAAGTGGTGGGCCACCTACAGGTGGACCTCCAGTAGGTGGGCCTCTAGGTGGAGGAGGTCCTCTAGGTGGAGGAGGTCCTCTAGGTGGAGGGGGTCCTCCAGGTGGGGAACCTCCAAAAGGTGGGCCTCCAGGAGGTGTACCTCCAAAAGGAGGGCCTCTAGGAGGAGTACCTCCAAAAGGAGAGCCTCTAGGAGGTGAACCTCCAAAGGGTGTACCTTCATAACCTCCAGTAGTATTGATAGGTGGTCCTCCAGGTATGGGGACATTTGCCCAATTAGGTTTCCCCCACGAGGTGTACATATTTTTGGGGTAAGGAATTATGAGATAAATAACTCCTGATGATATAGTTTGATAATTTTGATTGACTACAGGCGATTGATTTCCTAGATAAGTATAACCCCATGAAGGTTGTACCCATGAGGATGGTCCTGTGCCAGAAGAGGGGATAACCATGTTTGTATTCATGGAAGGTATACTAACTATTGGTTTTCCTACAACAAGGTTTTTCCCCATACTAGAAATAGTTTCCCTTGCATATAAATTAAATTGATGTGGGGGATTCCCTATAGTGGTGGAAGGTATAGGACAATTAAAAATAGATGGGGGATTCCAAACCGGTGGGTTAGGGATGGAGGGTTGACCCAGATCATAAGTAACCACATTTTGAAGTGGTGACCCTCAGTTAGGATCCATGTGAGATGATGAAAGAGCATGGTATGCATGGAAGGATAATTCTGAATGGTGGTTTAGAGGATAAAGACTCCTCCTTATGTTTCCCCCCATTCTACAAAAATGATCAAGAGTTCCCTGAAGTGGTTTAAGTATTTCATTGATTGTAGCAAGTCTAGTTTCTTGTGGGGGGGTAATGTAAGGTAAATTGGTGGTTCCATACTCAAAGATATCCTTTCCTAAAGAAGTCTCCCAGAAAGGATCAGTTGGACCAAATTATGATGCCACATTATCTTCTGATGGGTGGGTAAAGACCCAATCATGTGCACTAGGTTGACCCTCTGTTTGAAAACAAAAGGTCGTATCTTTCGCGGAAAGTTGTTGAACTATCACACAAGTGGATGGATTTTCAAAGGAAGAAATATCCTCCATGGATTCAGTAACCATAATTCCTTCTACATGGAAATCAACGGTAGTTGGTTGGTCCATGTATTCCCTTTCCATTCCTTCCGTAATGGGAGGAAATTTTGGTGGAAAATCTTGCAACCTGCGAGATCGTCTCATAGGTAACTCAGCCCAAATGATAGCTGGAAACTCTTACCCTAGGGTTTTATCAAAAGAAAGGATCACAAAAAAACAAACCCTACACAAGCTAAGGTCACAAGCATACTTAAATGATAGGAGGGGATGATAAAGTCAGTTCCTCACTAGGATTGTCAAGTTTTCACAACTCACGATATCCCGTAGGGTCCAACAATAAAACACAACAAGGTGGATTGGGATTGTACCCTTTCATGAATACCTGACTACCTAAAAGGAGCATGCATAGTAGCTCCATGAGTGGTGTTCTCAATGTATTTCTCCAACAAGACGACCAAAAGGATCTTCTCAATTGGTTTGGGCTTCCTAGAGGGGTCGATATAAACAAGGTACTTTGGATCTCAAATCTGTAATAATGTTGTCTAATGCACAATCTTTCGAAAGGGGCCTTCCTATATACCACTAAGTACATGAAGTACCTTTCTATATACCTAAAGGGTATGTGAAAATCCATTCAATATACCAGGAATACGTGGAAGAACAACACGATCCTCGGGATGCAGTATAGGAAAATAATGACAGCTCCTATGTTTTAAGACATCGGAACACGTTTTTATCCTATCACTCATATTACTAAAACTTTTAACCTAAACTATCGCTTCATTTTATCTTTTACAGTTAGGTGAATGCAAGAGGTGAGTATAGAAATGTAAAACCATGCATTATGCTAATGCAAATTTTTCACTTGAGCTTTCTGGATATGCCCTACTCAAAGAAGGGACAGAGGTTCATTTCTTGTTTTTCCAAAACAAATAATTCCCAAGGCAAAAGTATTGAACTATATTTTAACTCCTATTGCAAGCATGCAAAGACTTCTAGTGCTAATTTCAAAAAGGAAAATAATAAGATCTCTTTCGAAAAGAAAGACGCTACCACTAATTGACACACCAAACTCTTTCTACTCATCAAAATGAAAAAAAGATTCAAAAACAAACTATTTGTTCTTTTTATTCAGAACAAAACATACAGCAAGAAATCAGAACATGAATACCTGAAAGCTTATGAGACTAATCAAGAAATCAATAGTTCATTGCTATTATTAGATCTATGGTCAATTTTCTCTAAATTTTTCAATAATAAGTATTAAAACAATATTTTAACCATCTATGAAGAGCACACAAGTAAAAATATTTTATTTTCAATTGATCAACAACACTCAGAGATATGAATATATGATTACTTTTCAAAAAAATCCTCTTCCAAACCAATACCAAAAAGAATCAAGAAGCCTCAAAGTCCAAACCAAAACTAAATATTGAAATTTTATGAACAAATGAATACTAAAAACACTTTCCATATCTTGAATAATGATTTCAATAATCAATAACAAGGCCTAAGAATACTCAGAAACAAAATTGTGAAAGCAAGATCTCAAAAATCAATTAGGGATTGAAGCCCTACCTGGCACTGTTGGGTGACAGGTAAGTAAAGAGCATTACTTTCTAAGCACTGCGTGTTTCCCATAGTAACAGAGTGGTGGAACCTCTCTTTATTCATTGTAAATGTGTGGTGGCACCGCTTTCTACCTTAAGGTAAGGTGTGGTGGCTGCTCTTTTTACACAACCCAGGTGCGGTGGCCAATGAAGACTTTGAAATCACACACAGAGAAAAAAAAAGAAATATGTTAAAGCTCAAATACTGGATCCAATCAACATACAAAAGTAAGAGTCTGAATTATTAGAGGCAAATGAAGGCAGATTTAACAATTTCAATCCATATCTAACTAATTAACAAGTAGACCTAAATTATAAATTGAAATTAAAAATTGAAGAAAATGAAAATTTGTCAAAAAAAGAAGAATCCTGAAAATTTGTTAAAAAACCAAGAATCCTGATCTATCTCCCTAGTGAAGTCACCAATTTTGTTACCGAAAATACTCAGCCAGTGCAGAAAAAGGTTGTTTCCCTATCCTGAAACACTCAGTACTAGAGCAAAATAGTTACAATATAAAAGAACTTCCCCTAAGATGGCATAAACTTCTTGAATTGAATACTCTTCTTGCCTTCCAAGGGATGCAAAGATTGGTCTTTGGAGGGCTTGATCTATGCATATGTCTTGCAAGATACACAACAAAAACAAAATCCATATCAGAGTAATAAGCTATTCTATGATCTTATGTCAATGGACAAGGAATTCAACAATAAACATAGTGATAATCAAACACATAAATGTTTATGGGAAATAAACATTTATTTGTATTAAAAAAATGAAGAGAGAGAGAACACAACCTAAGCCTTGGTGTTGAGAACCCTTCTCAAATGAACTTTTCCTCAAATCCTCAAGCTTTCCTACTAACCACTCACTAAGCTTGGATGAATTTGGCCATATTTTGGATGCAATAACCTATTCTTCCTCCTCTTACCCATGAGGGGTAAGCTAGTATTTAAAGGCATGAGAGGATAAGATAGGTTGAGGAATTCATGGGTGAGGTGGAGGGAGGATCCTACAATGAAGGATATCGAGCTCTAGGTGTCCAAAACCATAGGGATGAGGCTCCATGAAGGAAAGTTTCAAGAAGACTCTCGAACCTTCATTTTTTCCCTTTATAACTCGAGCGCCGCTTCTTTTCCAAGTGAAAAGAGAATTACCAGGTGAGCACCACACATTGTACATAGGGAAAAGGTGGTGGCACTACTTACTGCATACATCAAAAGGGCATTTCTAATATAGGTACCATAGTTTGTACACAAGCAAAGCGCAGTGGTGGCCAAAAGTCTGAAATGGTATAAAATGGTCCTTCCTTGCTCATTCCTAACTTCAATTATTGAGGAATTAAGGAAAATGCTGAGATTTTGGTCTCAAAACATGATGTTGATGAGAATTAGGTATAACACATATCGGGGCTTAAAGATAAATCCATATGGAAGGAGACTTATAACCAAGGGAAGTTTAGCAAAAGATACAAAATCAGGCTCATTTTTGTGTAAAAAACAACTATGAAGGCTCCCATAGCTAAGAAACATGCGGCATGGGTATCAAAATCGACAAGAAGTGTTCTAGCTAGGGTAACCCATGTGAGGTAGGCTCTAACCATGGAAGAAAAATGATGTTTAAAGGGTAATAAGAGGATGTAGATCGCAGTCCATGGATAAAAAAGGAGATCCTAAGGTTCATAAGGGGACAAAATGTTATCCTATATGTTGAGGAAATATACTATGATTTCATCGATAACTTGAAGTAGTTAGGTAAAAGCAATAAAAATTAGTCCAATTAACATAAATTGACCAAAACTATATAAAAGTAGGTAAAAGTTTTGAAATTTTTACTATAAATAGCAAAAATTGGTCAAAAAAACATTTCATTTGGTTTTTACCACAATAGTGCAAGTTTTACCTCTAATCTTCAATGGAATGTATACAAGGTGTATTATTTAACTAGTGTTTGGGGTTGGTCATTATCATGAAGAAACAACTCTCAAACTGTGGGCTGGGAAAGAAGAAGAATTTTCGATATGCTAGTATCTTGGTCACCTTTTTCTTCAAGAGAGTGCCCGCTCTGAGCCTGACAATGACACTTCATCCTTCACCTCTTCGTGAGCCTAGGCTCACACGGTGGGGGGATGTATTCCTCTGTTAGGGTGGTGGTTAGTTCCAAGGTGGATATGATGATGAATTCTATGCATGGTGGAGTCACTAGGTGCTTGCTCTGGAGAAGTTCCAATATGCAGGTTAGGAATTTTGTGGAGATCCCGAGTTAGTTCTCCCTCCAAGAGAAGCATGGGGATATATGGGTGAGGTTTTACTTTTCACATATTTAATTTTTTATGATTTTTTGTTCATAATAATTATATACATATGTATATTATTTAATTCTAATTATTCTTTTATGTTATACAGATATAGGGCTTGTTCAGCCAGACATACATCCTAGTGCCAATGTATAAGCCGTAGATGGAGCCGGAGATGAAACTATGCTTTGCATAGTGGAGGGCCAAATGGAGAGGCTTACGCATGATGTATCGACTCCAAGGATGGAGAGGATTCCCATCACCATGCAGGAGCATGTTGTGGGTGTGCCCCCATATTGGTTATGCCTACTCTGGAGGGTGTTTAGGGTTGTGTTATGCTACCGAGAGGCCATGGAGGAGGTGACCACAGCTGATGAGGTTGAGGAGCCTCCATAGATTTAACATATTGAGGATTATGATCCTAGTTTTGTATTTTTGATGTACTTATTTACTGGATCTTCGGACCAGAACTCGATGTATATGGACCTGCTTATTTATATTTGTTTATTTACATGTGTTTCTATGTATATCTATGTATTCTTTTTATAAATTGTCTGACAAATACAAGTCTAAAATGTAGTTATCATAAGCATCAGTAATAATTTTTTGATTTATTGAAATGTGTTGATATATAATATGCTCAAACTTTCTTTCAAGTAACATAATCCTTAAAAATTGATGTAAAAGGGTAGGATGTCTCAACTTATAGACCCCATTGAGTTGAGAGACCAGTAACTGAGAGTAGAGTTTGACATTTAGAAAAGTGATACCATCGGATATAGCACCCCAAAGATGCTCAATACTAGCACTATATTTGGATAAATTGTTAGTTGTAGGACCTAAGCAAGTGCCTCCTGAGGCAACCAGTTGTCTTGTTGACCCATAAATGACCCAAGCAGCTAAAACCATGTTACAAGCATGATGGCTTGCACCATGATCGAATCCTATGAACCAATCCAAATACATCTTCAAAAAAACACCATACTATGTAAGAAACACTAACCACGAATGGTCATTTACAAAATTATATAACTATAATACAAGAAAAAGCATAGTGCCTAAGCATAATACTTCTTTAGGTAGAGCCCATTTTTGGGCTCAAGTATCTTGTTTCCATCATAATAAACTAATTTGTTTGCACCATTGTTCAGGACCTTGGACACAACATACGAGCCTTACCACATAGATTTGAACTTGTTTTCCCCCAGGGGTTCCTTATCCTGGTCATAGACCTAGATGAGTTCTCCTTCATTGTAAGCGCATCTCTGCATTATTCATCTAGATGTTCCAGATGCATCAAACATTCCTTTATTTTAGAAGTATTAGGAAGGACGTGAATTGCATTTTTAAGGATGGTATCTCACATTCCACTGGCGTGATTGCTTCCATCCCATGAACAATATGGAAGGGTGAAAACCCTACAGCGGTCTGAACATTCCTTCGATACTCCCAAAGTGTGGGATACAACATGATATGTCAATTTAATCTCCTCGCATTAATAGTCTGCTTGAGAATGGTTTTCAAAGTTTTGTCAACGACTTCTACTTTCCCATTCTCTTGTAGGTAAAAGGAAGACGAGTGGGGATGCCTAAAAACTAGCATAGTAGTCAACTCTTTCATCATCTTATTCTAAATATGACTGCCATGGTCAGTGACAATCTTCTTTGGAATACTAAACCTGGTGATAATTTGATTGAACAAGAAGTACATTGTTGTTTCACCATCGAATTTAAATGTAGGAATTGCCTCTTCCCACTTCATAAAGTAGTCTACAGAGAAAATGATATACTTGTGTATCCTAGAAGACACTACGTTGTATTAATCTTGCACATTGATCTAGGAACAAAGAATCAATCTCATCAAAGAATAATCAACAAATACTCATGAAATGGTGTTAATCGGAACCGGAATTGGTTTCCTCTCTGTATATTTAATAAAACAATGAATGGTTACAATACTAATGTCAAGAAATAGCTTGAATCCATGAGGAATTCGAATACCTAAGGAGGAAATTTGAATTCAATGAGTGAGTCTATCTTAACTAACTCTAAACCATTGGTTTACACTCAGTTAACCACTTGACCAAAACCCTAATTGACTCACCAAACCCTAACTAAAGTTAGAGTGCAATAAATGACTAAATCTCAACTAAAGGAGATCAAACACATGTCATAGCAAGCCAACCATCAAGTGCTAGTGCTCCATGACTTCAATGAACCCCAATGAGGTTAACTGAAGCTGAATTGACCATTAGAAGTTGGTGGAGGCGCCCTGTTGACTCCAGATCATTAAATAATAATAAATAATCATTAAATAAAATATTTAATGAGAGGAGGCACCTTAACTGACTGGTTGAACTGATTGTAACCACTAGTTAGCAATTAGGTGCATTAATATCACTCAGATCACCCCCGAAGTGCTCTAGTTAGCCTCCTTGACTATAGGAGAAGGCTAAGTTATCCTCCTTGACTATAGGTAGGCGTGGGTGTGACTGGATGATGGAAATTAATGCTCCACTAATGTCAATTATACTTAGGATAGTGGTTTAACTAGGCCAATTTGACCAAAAAGAGTGTGTATGATGGTAAATGTCTCCAACACCCCCCGTTAAGCTATACTCAGGAAGAGTTAGAAAACATAGATGCATAAAATGCTAGGGCCCCAGAAACTAAGGCCATAGGTCACCCTGTACAATGCTGAAACTGAAACAATGCTCAAAATAAACTAAGTGAGGAAAAGAGGGAAAACCCAATGGGAAAAACCCCCCCTCAAGCTGAACATTGAAAGTAGTTTGGATCACCTTGATGAACTCACCCCCAACAGTGAACGGAGGTAAGTGAACTTATTTTCTGAAAATCTCTTGGTGAAGATGTCTGCAATCTGCTCATCAGTCGGGCAGTATTGCAGAATGATGGTCCTGTCATGCAGTAGCTCCCTGATGTAGTGCATGTGAATCTCTACATGCTTGGTCCTCTGCCTGGTAAATGGATCTGTGGATATCTTAATAGCACTCTGGTTGTCACAAAATAGGACAATGGACAAAGTACTACCAAGATCACACTCTGAAAGAATGTCTTGCAACCAAACTGCTTGGATGCAAGCATTCACCGCTCCTCGATACTCGGCCTCTACTGAAGATAGTGCTATGGCAGCCTGCTTTTTGCTTGACCAGAAAATAGGGCCACCACCAAACATGAATACATATCTAGAAGTTGACTTCAGATCAATAGAATCACCCGCCCAATCGGAATCTGTGTATCCAACCAGCTCTAGCTTGGAGTTTGCAGCATAGTGAATGTCGTAGGTCCTGGTTCCCTGAATGTACTGGAGGATCCTCTTGGCTGCCTTCCAATGAATATCATGAGGCTGCTACATGTATCTTGATACAACATTCATGGAATAACAAATATCAGGCCTAGAATGTTTCAAGTACAACAAGCTACCAATCGGCTATCGATAGATAGTGTAGTCCATGGGAGGTGTGTGTTTTCCTTCTTCAAGGCTGATCCCTGAAAGGAAATGGAATGGTGTAGGCCTATCATTCAGCCATGTTAAACTTGAATAACAGGTCTGAAATGTATTTGTACTGAGTGACCATAATCCCATCAGAATTTTGCTCGATTTCGAGCCCCAAAAATTGTTTTAGAAGCCCCAAATCACTCATTTCAAAAGCATTGTGGAGAGCAGTTTTGATGGCTGAAATGGAGGAAACTGTGCTACCTATGATTAGTAAGTCATAAAAATATAAAACAATGATAATTATATGACCATCATGATTCTGTAAATACATATTTGGATCTGATCTACATCTCTGAAAGTTTTGCGAGACAAGGAAGGCATCCATCTTGGAATACCACTCTCTTGGGGCCTGTTTTAACCCGTATAGTGACTTCTTTAGCTTGAAAACCAAATATGGATCAGTGATGTAGCCCTTAGGTTGCTTCATGTATATCTCCTCATGAATATCTCCATGCAAAAATGATGAATTAACATCCATGTGATGCACCTCCCAGTGCTTGGATGCTGAAATAGCCAAAACAAGGTGGATGGAGTCCATTTTTGCAACCGGTGCAAAGGTCTCATGGTAGTCCACTCCTTGGATCTGAGAGAAATTTTTTGCTACCATAATTTCCTTATATTTGTAGGTGATTCCATCAGCAGAAAACTTTGTCCGAAACACCCACTTGCATTAAACCAATTTCCTTCCCGGAGGAAGAGAAACTAGCTCCCAAGTAGTGTTTTTCTGAAGAGAATTCATCTCTTCATCCATGGCAACTTTCCATATCGGATCATTCCGAGCATGGTAGTAGGATTTTGGATCTGAAATAATAATCAAATATCAAGTTTCAGACATCAAATTATCATAACAAGAGAGCGCAATACCTTCTCTTTGGAAATCAGACCGGGTTCTCCTTGGATCATCCAGATTTCCAATGTTGTCTCCTGTGGAAGAGAGTGTCTGTTGGGCCCATGTAGGAAGATGATTTTGCACTTTAGGTTCTGATTTAGTATCTAATTATTGCTGCACACTGATATCAGAAATCATAGGATCCAAATCATGGTCATCACCCCCAATTTCATCGTGCAAATATTCAGTGGAATAGGAAGGAAATTCAGCAGTTTTCTCCTTCACTAGTTCCACCTCCTAAAGAGGCTCATCAAACTTGACACTTATATCGATGATTATCTGTTTGGTATTGATATCTAGCAGCTTTAATCCTTTATATTCATTAGGATACCCATTAAACAAACATTCTATGCTCTGCAATTGCAAAGCCCTTCTTTTATCAAGCTGAATCCGGGCCCATGCAGTGGACCCAAACACCCGTAGGTTCGACACATATGGCTTGTGTTTGAAGTATGATTTGAAAGGAGTCTTTCATTTCAAATATGAATGTGGAGCCCTGTTCTGAATGTACTCTGTATCATGCATGGCTTCAGCCCACAAATTTTCCGCAAGCTTCTTTGACTCCAACATACAGGTGGTCATCTCCTTGAGAGACCGGTTCTTCCTTTCCACTACTCCGTTCTGTTGGGGAGTGTAGGGAATTGAATGTTGGACCTGAATACCAATTTAGGAGAATATGTACAGCAACTCATTACTGACATACTCCCCTCCATTATCATATCTCAATATCTTGATCTTAAGCCCAGAGGCATTTTCGGTCAAGGCTTTCAATTCAGAAAAAAATTCACATACTTCTAATTTCTTTTTGAGAAAGAAAACCCATGTATACCTTGAAAAATAATCAATAAAAGTAAGGAGGTACCTTGATCTATTCATGGATGTGATAGGCATCGGACCGCTGATATCAGAATGTATCAGCCCCAATATGCTTGTAGCTTGGTTTGCCTTCCCCCGATCGAACTTGTGCTCAGGGTGATTTCCAATCACACAGCCCTTGCAGACTCCCGTGGTTTCCTTGATGACCAAGAGGCCTTCAACCATGGATTTTTTCTATAATTGCTGCAAATATTTGAAATTAATATGGCCAAACCTCTCATGCCACAGCCTACTAACCTCATTTCCATGAGTTAGCAGAGCAGTGGGATTTGCATCCGCAACAAAGTGAGAGAACTCATAGGCTTTTGCATGATGGTTTGCAAGGCCTTTAGCAATGAGTTTCTCGGATGCAATTTCTTCTATCTCAACATCATTTGGGCTGAAAGAGACTCTCTTAGGCATTCCTATATGTGTCATTTGATAGACACTAAGGAAATTTGCTGCTAGAGACAGTACATATAAAACATTAGAAAAAAAACATTTTCTAGATCTACAGTACCTTGTCCTTCGGAAATGATGGTGGAGTCATCTCCCATGTGGATGGGGATGGATTTGTCAGTCTCCAAGGATGAAAATGAGTCTTTTTCATCCATCATGTGATTCAAATCTCCACTGTCATTTAGTAGTGCTTTGGACTTCGAAGTGCTTGCCATGAGGGCATGACCTTTCTCATGCCATGGTTCCCGATCTTGGTGATCTCTCCGCCGAAAGCTCTCTAGAAGATTGATGTGATTCCTCTCAAGGAGAGAGGTTGCTTCATCAAGATTTTTCTTCATGCAAGCATGTTTAGGGTGAAAACCCTTCCCGCAGTAAGAACACCTGACTTTTTCTTTCCCATTATGCCCTTTTCCTTTGTTCTTCCTTGAGTCGAAAGATTCATCATGCTGCCGGTTTTCAACTCGAGGCTTGGGAGAATAAAATTTAGTTTTCTGATTTTTTTGCTGCTTTCCTTTACCCTTTCGATCTTTGGTCCCCGAGACATGGAGGGCTTGATCACGGGAAGATCGGATGATCCCCATCTGGACAAGCTTGTTATGTTCATTAGTTAGGGACTCAATGAAGGCATTGAGTGTAGGAATCTTCCATCCGGGGGTTGTGATCTTCCCCGCATGAAATGTAGAAACAAAAACTGAATAATCAGCCTTGAGTTTGGAGAGGATGGCAAGGATGAGCTGATCATCCTCCTTCTCCACTTTGCATTGCTTCAAGACTAGTAAAACAATATGCTTGAACTTTGTAAAGAAATCATTTAGAGTCTCGAAATTGGAAGGTTGGAGAGACATGAGTTCATTTTAGGGTTGGTAAAATCTCAAGTCATCATGCTTTCTGTATAGAGATTCCAATTTTTCCCATATTTCTTTCGGTGTCTTCAAATCCGTAAGATGGAAGAGAAGGTCTTCGGAAATAGAGAGGCACAAGAAACCGAAGGCTTCATCCTTCTTGTTCAAGAATATTGATTTTTCTATGGCAGATCTAGGCTCAACTTCAGTGTCCATGGCGACTCTATGGAGTCCTTTGGAGCGCAATTGAATCTCCATTTTATTTTTCCATGAGTGGAAATTGTATGGAGTCAAGAGATCTATTGAGGAGGCCATCTGGATATGCTGCAGTGAATGCTTCACCTGTAGAAACCTGAAAATCAAAACAGAAAGGGAAAAATAAGGTCGGACAGCCCTGCACATTCTAGGCTTTCATCACACCTAGCATAGTCAATCAAGAAAGCTTGATCAACAAGTTCTTTACTTGGGATATTGAGTGGTAAGCCTTGGCTTCTGGTGCAGTGCTGGAATTTTGATCTACTGCTCACTTTTCATGGAGAAATCTGTCAAAAATCTTGTTTTTGAGAGATAGATCTACGTCCCGCCGTATGCTCTGATACCATATTAATCTTTCACATTGATCTAGGAACAAAGAATCAATCTCATCAAAGAATAATCAACAAATACTCATGAAATGGTGTTAATTGGAATCGAAATTGGTTTCCTCTCTGTATATTTAATAAAACAATGAATGGTTACAATACCAATGTCAAGCAATAGCTTGAATCCATGAGGAATTCAAATACCTAAGGAGGAAATTCAAATTAAATGAGGTTGTCTAGCTTAACTGAATCTAAACCATTGGTTCACACTTAGTTAACCACTTGACCAAAACCCTAATTGACTCACCAAACCCTAATTGAAGTAGGAGTGCAATAAATGACTGAATCTCAACTGAAGGAGATCAAACACATGTCATAGCAAGCCAACCATCAAGTGCTAGTGCTCCATGACTTCAATGAACCCCGATGAGGTTAACTGAAGCTGAACTGACCATCATAAGTTGGCGGAGGCGCCTTGTTGACTCCAGATCATTAAATAATAATAAATAATCATTAAATAATATATTTAATGAGAGGAGTTTCCTTAACTGACTGGTTGAACTGATTGTAACCACCATTTAGCAATTAGGTGCATTAATATAACTTAGATCACCCTCGGAGTGCTCCAGTTAGCCTCCTTGACAGTAGGAGAAGGCTAAGTTAGCCTCCTTGACTGTAGGTAGGTGTGGGTGTGATTGGATGATGGCAATTAATTCTCCACTAATGTCAATGAATGTCAATTATACTTAGGATAGTGGTTTAACTAGGCCAATTTGACCAAAAAGAGTGTGTATGATGGTAAATGTCTCCAACACGTTGCAGGTCATGAAATACACCCCCCACTTGGTGAAGGGTCCTACCACGATGATGGGATTGAAAGGAGCAGGATACAACCACATATTTTTGGTTTATAGCTAACACATATGACATCACTTTATAGATTCTACACAATATTTAAATATGGTAGGCCAGAAATACCTATCACAAAAGATCTTATGGGACTTTTCTAACCCAGATAAATGACCCCCACATGCTCCTTCATGAAAATCATTCAAGATAAACTCATCCTCCTCATGGGTGAGGCATCAACGTAAGATAGAATCTACCCATCATCTATATAATGTATCTCCGATTATGAGGTAGTTTTAAGTGTTCAATCTTAACTTTCGTTGATCTTCCCGTGAAAAGTTTGTGGGACACTTCTAATATGAAGATATACTAAGATATCTCTGAACCAAGGATCAGAGGTTGATATTAAGAAAATGTGTTCATCAGGAAATATATCATCTTCTATCACTATTCTTTCATCACTTGGGAGCTCTGATATAAGCTCCGTGAATACTAGGGAATTTCTCGATTTGTCATACTGGAAATCTAATTCAAAATCCTGGAGTATGACGTCCGCATCCATAAGGGATTTCCTTATCAAAATGTAATGCTGCAAATCCTAGACGACATAAACTATCACCAAATTCATTTTTTCCATATGTGAATATCTGAGCACAAGACCATCCAAAGCGCATCTAAGATAATAGATGACATGCTCTTAGATCTTGTCATCCTCTTGAAATAGCACTACACCAATCATAGACTCAGATGTGGCCAAATAAAATATAAATTCCTTCATGTAGTCTAGCTATAATGTCCATTTTTGAAATTTTATTAAATGACCAATTGTTTCACCTTTTTCCCCAATTTCGACCTTGAATAGTTTTGATGTCTAGACCTCAAAATTGACCCAAATGCTTCCAAATTCTATCAGAAGGTACATGACTGATAATAGAAATTAAATGTGATTTTCAAGGATGTTTTATTATGCCCCAATTACTTCTTCAAACTTTATTAATTCTCCGTTCAAAATAGGAGTCTTTACTTGCAAATTGAGGCTCCAATTCCCCCTAGGTAATTGTCGAAAATGGCTTCTCAAATGGTCCCAAAGTCACTCAAATTTATTAATAGAGGAAAGGAATGTGTAAGGGAAAATTTTAAAGTCTCATATGCATCATCATTCAATTTATATAGGCTGTTATGACTCTTCCCAAAACAGCTCCCAAATCACAATTTCGACCCTTGGGGAAAAGACACCAAATTGTCTCCCAATGCAATAAAAATGAGTAAAATGGCTTCCAATGCTTAAGTACTTAACATGAGAATTGAAATAAACATTAATTACAGTCCAATCATCATAAATTTATCATAGATACATTTCTCCATTCGAAATAATCAGCATTATCATAGCATACATCAATGTAGTGGGGAAATGGTCATCGTTTGCTCATTAATAATCACTTTTCCTTACAACAATTTGATATTACAACTTGAGAATTTCTGAGAATGAATAATAGAGGATATTTCTATTATTACAATCACTAATGGATAGTTAAAATCTTCTCCCAATTTGAAATCATTAGCATTATAATTTTGCACAACAAGATAGTGGGGAAATGACACTATTTCTTCATTGTTTAACATTTTTACATGAAATATTTTCTCATTTCTACCTGAGTGTCATGCTCCCTAAAATTGACCATTAAAATTTTTGACCATCCTAAGTTCCTAGGGGCTCAAGTTGTTATTAATTATTCCTCCTAGGATAAATTTTTACTAATAATTGTTCTAAGGCATGTATTTAATTTTATTTCAGCAATTTTATTTATTATGCACAATAATGATGTGGAATTAAGGCTGCCATGTCAGGACGGTGCATTGGGGAAATCTAGTCAACTTTCCTTGGTAAAAATAAGAAATTTCATGACAAAAGAAAGCAAAAGAATAAAGGGAAGTTTCCTAAAAGCAGAAAAAGCAGAAAGAGGTAAAAGCAGGAAAGTTTTTTAAGGAAAGAAAGAGTTTCCTTATGAGCCAGGAAAAGAAGAAAGTTGTCATAACTCAAAAGAGGCATATTTTGACTAATGGGGGGTGCAATTTCTAATTGTGAAGGATTATTTGGAATTAGAAACAATTCCACATGGTCCTACTTGCCTAATTTCCCAAAGGGGGTGCTTCTGTGGCTAGGGTTAGGTCACCCATGGGGTTGACTTGCTCTCACAGGTCACCATTGGCCTCAAATTACTAAGTAGGTCATCAATAAGTCTATAAAATATAAATTCAAACCCATTGCTTCAGTTTGGTTGTTGATTTTATTGTTGAATGCTTATGTGAGCATTACTTCTGAGTGTTGTGCCTCAGACTACTGGGAGATGAGCCCCAACCTTCCATTCCCCTCTCCTTCCATCCCCTTTTCTTCCATTGCATGTGTGGAGCACTATATTTCAGGAATTGAAGGATTTAAAGATTTATTTGCAGCCTCCATCAATTTCAGGTCCATATCCAGTGAAGCCCTAGCTTCACTTATGCTCACAGCCCTTACTAGTCATGATCCGGGCCTCCTGCCCCTAGTTTTTGGAGAATCCTTGCAATGGTCAGTAAATGATGTAATTTATGTTCTGTAGGGTCATAATATTCTGTAAATTACATGTATCAGGTCGAAACATCTCTGTCCATAAAGATTCTTGTCTTCAGTTTTGCCTAAAAGGACTATTTTAGCAATGTATGGGGGAAATTGAATAAAAATGAGTGCTATAAGGAATATGTCAGGTTAGGGAGTGATTGAAGGGATTTTACATATTAAATGAACTTATATTTACCCTTTTTATAGTTCTCATTTTTTACAGAAATGCATTTGAGATTATTTAACTGTTTGTTTTAGACCCTAGCTAGATTACTAGCTTTTAATAACTAGTTTTGGTAAAATTGATGTAAAACCATTTTTTTTAACTCAATATGAGCTCTGTCAGTTCCTTTGGGTCACTAAAAGATCCAAATTCCCATATAAAACTCCATAACCATTTTTAGTTTGGGATGTACCACGTTTTTGTATCCTCCTCTGCGCAGGGTTCTCCTTGGCCAAAACTGCCAAAAATTCCCAAATTCATCCAAAAAATTCTTAGAAATTTCTAGAACATTAGTAAAATATATAAATAATTTATTTATGTTATATTAATGCTATAAAAAACCTCTGCAAGTTCCCAGAATCCCTTTGTTGAAATAGACCAAACTACTCTCCTTAGTTTCACGGTTTGGCCGCCCAGAAGCGTGGTAGTAGGTTTCGGCAGTGCGGAATCTGAACCCTAAATGGCACCAGATATAAATGTGTTAGGGGAGATTAAATTACATGTCTGGCATCTCTTTGTTTTCTATCCACTGCTCACTCCTTTTTCCTACAAATTTCCCAGAAGAAACCCCTTATTTGCTCAGTCTGAGAAGTCATTGTGTAAATTAATTCAAGTTCATAAATTTTAATATAATTTACAGAATTGAAGACTATCCAGGTCTATACACCAGACTTGGGACATTACAGTGGTATCAGAGCACTTTCCTTGGCTCATCCTATGGAAAGTAACTCTCAGTGGAAAAGTAGCTCAGTAATATCTTCAAGTTGCAGTTGTGGAATTAGTTCCATTCATGGGAGATTTAGAATTTGAGTTGTATGAAGAAGAGAATTCAAAAATGGATGATCAAGAATATTTAATAATTTTGATGCAAAGAACGTTGAAAGGGATGAAATATGTATCCCAAAGCATCATTGAGTCAGATCAAGAGACTAGAGAATTCCTTGCCAAGTAGTTGGCAAGCAAACATGGAAAAGGGAGTAGTGGTGTCTCTCAGCATGAAGGAAATAAATATGGAGATTCTATGTTTTCAAAAACATTAACACATGTAGGTTCTTTGAATACCAATAATCCATCAAGAAAGGAACTAAGTTGTTCCACTTCTCAAAGTAAAGGAAAAGAAAAGAGGAGAAAAAGTGAAGATTCATTAGAGCCATCTATACATGGTTTCTTTGAGAGATTATTTGGGTTTTTCCCAAATAGAGATCATCCTATTTGCAGCATCCACGAGGATGATGAGTCACCAAATCCTTCATCAGAAGGAGATGGACAATATCCATGCACAACTAAATATCTAACAGTCCAACATCTAGTTGTTGGTAACGTGGAAGGTGAAATGACTCCAAATTTCTTTGTGGTTGATTTCAAGATGAGTGCAGAAGAGATGGGGCAGATTGATTATGGTGAGATATATTTTGGGTCTGATACAAAATAGAAACACAATTCATATTTACAGTCACCCCTTGATCCTCACAAGGGAGCAAAAGTTGAGCACATCTCAGTAGGGTGTGAAGCAGAGAAATGGGTGGGTGAACAAGCCATCATAATTCCACCACATAAGGAGGAGAACATAACACATGGAAATTTATTAAATTCTGATTTTTATGTGTCATTTTTTAAGTCTGATATGGAAGCCACTTCTAGTGAAGATTTCAGAATGGTTGAGCTCCCTAGTGACGAGGTTCAAAATTTCGGTGTAAAAAATGAATGCAATATGAAGGATGAAACTTTGAGAGAATATCTTTTTGGTGCACCAAGGATGAATGAGCACTTAAGTTGCATCCCAAATTATGTTGTTGAGGACTTAAAATATGAATATATTGCAGAAACAACATATGGATCAGATTTCAAAACCTCAAGTGCACTATATGAAATTGATCTGGTGATGGAAAATGAAGAGGAGGAACATCTACAAGAACCTCATCTTCTTGCAGGGTCATTGAAGATGGATGAACAGAAGATCCAAGAGGCCCTGAAAATTCTCCATGACACTCATGCTTTAGTGTCAAAGATGTGTTGGGAAGCTACTTTAATGGAAGACCAATCTTCCTTTGAAGCCATGGAGAATATCCAGAAAGCAATGTCCACAATCAAAGGTAATTTCTCACAATTGCTTTCAGATAAAAATGACATGTTTGAGCGTGTTGAGTTTTTGCGGGAAGCATCACTGCATAATGAACAAATTATTTGCATATATGAAGAAGAGAACTACAAGCTCAAAGGTGATTTGTTCTCCACCCAAGATTCTTTGAGATACACTCAATGTTCCCTCTTAGAATCACAAATGAAGATAGAACAATTCCAACAAGAGTGGAAAGAATTGACTGAATCCTCAATCTTTCCTGAGAGTCATCCCTTTTGGGTAAATGGCATGGAGGAACCTCATGATTGGGTGGACCATGAGGATCATTCTATTCAGTATGTGCTTAAAGAGTGTGCAGAATATTTTTATGAGAACCAAGCACTTGATTTCTTTCCAAGGAAACTTGAGTTGTTCCTTGAAGACAGACACTCTCCCATGGAAGAGTGGGATGAGAGCACCCAATTTGGGCCAGCCAATAATGAAAAATTTGCAGCCATAAGTATGATTACTGAACTTTGCAAACATGCAAAAAAGGTTCATATTTCTTTCCCACATGTCCTAGATTCAGAAACACCAGTGGGGAATGAACAGTGGGTGAAGAAAATTTTCTGGTTTGTGTCGCATGCACAACAGGGGGATCATGATTTGTCCCCATGAGAGATAGATCATATTGCAGAAGAGATGGATCATTATAGATCATATAAGTCAGCAATAAATATCTCTGATTCATCCATTGGATGGTTAGATAGAGGAATCATGGAAGAGGAAAATATGAAAGGTAAAATTTTTATGTCTTGTTGCAAGAAAATTGTTTTTAATATTGCTGATTTTTCTATGATTTACAAGCAGCAGAAAGGGCATGTGTGTGCAGCCACTTTTGAAAAGAAGGAATCAAATCTACACATACATTCAATGTGTGGGTTAATTGATGGATTTTTGCACCCTTGGATCAATGGAAGATAGTTGCGCCATTGGATGAAGAGGGGAGCACCTGTTGAGTTCCATAGGGACATATTTGGAATGAAGACCTTGGGAGGGAATTTTTTTTATTTCTGCAATAATTCTTTTGTTGTGACTGACATTGTCTTGACATGTGAACAGCAACAAAGACTTATTTTGCAGCTATTATATAACTCCCATATACATGCACATGAGGTGCATTCCAATTTTCATGTGCTTGAGAAGTTTGAGGTCAAGCAATATGAAGATCAAGCACTTGCATGGTTCCTAAGAGATTATGAGTTGCCTCTAGGAAAATGTTGTACAATTTTAGAGGAGGCACATGATCACACTGTCACTCAGAAAACTAATGGAGGAATTTTTGGATCCATTATCTTGATTGATGAGCATTGTAGGTATTTGGCTCACAATTCTTCACCCCACACTTCTATTTCAGCCACATCATGTGGGGATGAAAATTGGGTGAAAGGAATTTTTCTATTGATGCCACAAGAGGAGCTTGATATTTTCACTCTTCTAGTTGAGGTATTGATGGTCAAAGCATGTGGTTTGACAAGTGCATTAGTAGTAGCTGAATTATTCCCACCTGAATCATTTAGCATGAAATTTTGTCCGTCCATTGATTGGGTGGCTAGACACATGATTGAGATGTGTGCACTGGAGTGTAAAACTCTTGCTTGCATCAATGGAGAGACATTGGACACATAAAAGAAATTGTATGAACAATGGAATCAGCATATATGGATGCTATATGATGCTTTCAGTATACATGGAGGGACATGGGATAACCTCTTGTGTATTCATAACAACAGTGGCCTAAGTTCCAGTGCTAGCTTGCACATGGATTTTCATACTTTAGAGAGGCTCAAGATGATTTGGTCCCGCATTAAGGAATTCCATGTTTGGTGGGAGAGTTTAAAAAATGTTCAGTTTGGCATGGGGAGAGATGAGCTCCCAGTATGGTGGTATGATTTTCATAACCTCATTTTCCTCCTCTACAATCATAAAATTCTGTTGTTTTTATTGATCGGTGGAAGGAGGCAGATAAAACCATGGGATCTAGGCATTCTTAGGAATGACAGAGTTCAAAAGGTGGCAGAAAAATTTGAGTCCTTGTAGAGGAGGCAGTGGGATCCAGCAATTATGCTCAGTTACTTTAACTGGGTTGGAAATTTTGCTAAAGGAAGTGGTATCAAAAAAACGTTGATGATCAGAGTGGTGCAGCAAAAACATGGTGGAAAAATTTGCAACACTCTGTAGTGCTTCTGCTTGAGGACAAGCAGATTTGGGAGGGGAGGATTGTGATGTTCCCTCAAACTGACCATTAAAAGTGTTGACCATCCTAAGTTCCTAGGGGCTCAAGTTGTTATTAATTATTCCTCCTAGGATAAATTTTTACTAATAATTGTTCTAAGGCATGTATTTAATTTTATTTCAGAAATTTTATTTATTATGCACAATAATGATGTGGAACTAAGGCTTCCATGTCAGGAGGGTGCATTGGGGAAAGCTAGTCAACTTTCCTTGGTAAAAATAAGAAAGTCCATGACAAAAGAAAGCAAGAGAATAAAGGGAAGTTTCCTAAAAGAAGAAAAAGTAGAAAGAGGTCAAAGCAGGAAATTTTTTTAAGGAAAGAAAGAGTTTCCTTATGAGCTAGGAAAAGCAGAAAGTTGTCATAACTCAAAAGAGGCATATTTTGACTAAGGGAGGGTGAAATTTCTAATTGTGAAGGATTATTTGGAATTAGAAACAATTCCACATGGTCCTACTTGAATAATTTCCCAAAGGGAGTGCTTCTGTGGCTAGGGTTAGGTCACCCATGGGGTTGACTTGCTCTCACAGGTCACCATTGGCCTCAACTTACTAAGAAGGTTATCCATAAGTCTATAAAAGATAAATTCAAACCCATTTCTTCAGTTTGGTTGTTGATTTTATTGTTGAATTCTTATGTGAGCATTACTTCTGAGTGTTGTGCCTCAGACTACTAGGAGATGAGCCCCAGCCTTCCATTCCCCTCTCCTTCCATCCCCTTTTCTTCCATTGCAGGTGTGGAGAACTAGATTGCAGGAATTGAAGGATTTATAGAGTTATTTTCATCCTCCATCAAATTCAGGTCCATATCCAGTGAAGCCCTAGCTTCACTTATGCTCACAGCCCTTGCCAGTCATGATCTAGGCCTCCTACCCCTAGTTTTTGGAGCATCCTTGTAATGGTTATTAAATGATGTAATTTATGTTCTGTAGGGTCATAATATTATGTAAATTACATGTATCAGGTCGAAACATCTCTTTCCATAAAGATTCTTGTCTTCAGTTTTTCCTAAAAGGCCTATTTTAGCAATGTATGGGGGAAATTGAATAAAAATGAGTGCTATAAGGAATATGTCAGGTTGGGGGAGTGAGTGAAGGGATTTTACATATTAAATGAGCTTATATTTACCTTTGTTATAGTTCTCATGTTTTACATAAATGCATTTGAGATGATTTAACTGTTTGTTTTAGACCCTAGCTAGATTACTAGCTTTTAATAACTAGTTTTGGTAAAAATTGATGTAAAACCATTTTTGTTAACTCAATATGAGCTATGTCAGTTCCTTTGGGTCACTAACAGACCCACCTTCCCATATAAAACTCCATAACCATTTTTATTTTGGGATGTGTTGGGCACCGTTTTGACCTCTTTTTGCCACTTATATATCTTTCATTTCCCTTCATAAAACCTCCATATTGATTAGAAAAGATTTAAAGTTCACCCATGAACCTTTGTTAAGAGGTATAATGTCATTGATTTTTAATAAATTGAGTTTTGATACTTTTTAAGCATTTTAACTAAGATTTTTATTCAGATCACGGGATGTTCTAATTTCCCGTATTATCTCTAAAGTTGAGCATTTGCAGGACAGCTAGGCAGGAACTGGAAGATAGAGAAAAGATACTCAGTCTCCAAGGATGGATGAACATTCAATGGATAGGTGATGTGGCCTTTAAATATGTCAAGTCAACCTCAGTCAAAGGCGACCACCTGTGCTCCCACTCACCACCAAAGAAGGGGCAGTTTTGATTTTGTTGAGTTTCACGATTCTGAATGAGGATCTCGATGGCTATGTTCATTAATTAGTTTGCAAGATTATAGCATTTCTAGTTTTCTTTTGAATTTGTATAAGTACTTCACAAAACAATGAAGAATTATCACGATTTGGGAGAAACGTATATTGTTTCTGAACTGTGTGGTTTCATTACTATGTAATCAATTTGATGGTGAATACATTTAGAGTTTTAGTTCTGTAAATATTCAATTGGTGTGTGAATGAGGCACTAGAGGGCCCCCATTGTTGAGTTCGCACATTCTTTTACTTGCCGGTGTAGTGATTTGGGTGATTGCAGCGATTTCATTTGATGCAAGTTATTTAAATCATGCCATTGGTATGTGTTAATCCCTGTAGTATCTAGTTTATTTTTGTAGAACAAATTCAGCTAATTTTTAATCAATTTCATAAAAAGCTCTATTATCTTGTTTAATGGTTCAAGATGCTATTCCATCGTGCTGCTTATCACTTGCATTGTTTGATAAACTCTATTCTTTTACTGGTTAAATACTGAAGGCATTGATGGTTCAGACCATGATTTCTGTATACTATATATTGTTGTTTATTCAATGGTGAAGTGGTAAAGGACAATTATAAATCATGAACACTGTCTTGTAAGGGAATTTAATTAATAACTGTTCATTCAGCGCTGGAGTATTAGGCAGAACCTTGTAGTCTGTATGTTAGGGTTAGAATTGTTGTTTAAATGCTTTTACTATCTCAGTTCTTTCACCAAAAGATTGCTTCCATAAATAGATTGCTGTATACTTGAAAAGAAACAAATGAAGTTATCCCTGTAAAAGGATTTTTGTATCTTTAAGTTACAGTATTTTTCATCTGACAGTAGATTCAATTCACAGATAATTAAATTATCCAAACAAGTCTGGCTCTAAGTCCTAAAAATTGGATATGCCTCTAAGATTACTGACCCGGATTGATATAAATTTAAGGTCTGATTCACATTGGTAGATCAGAGCCCAACATTTTGGCGCTGTTTCCGGGGAGGCATTGTAGAAGCAGGCTTAGGAACTTTAGTTTTCTGATAAAAACAAAAATTTCAACCAAAAACACAGAATAGGTTTTACTTTTATGTCAAGACTAAGAGACGAGAAAGGAAGATTTCTTAAAAACCCCCAAAAAACAGAAGTAACAGGAGCTTCTCTTCCAAAAGGATTCATCTCAACAGTAGGTACTTCTAAAATGGCTGAGGAAGAAACATCAAAAGGACCAACTACAGAACAGAGAAGGGAATATGAGAGGATGCTGGAAATAGAAAACAAACGCAGACAGGAGAGAAGAGAAGAAGAGAGGTAACATGAAAGAGAATAAGAGAGGAGACATGACAAGGAAGAAGAAAAGAGACAAGAGAGGGATGAAAGAACTAAAGGAGATCAAGAAGCCACTTTTAAATTCCCCATTCTGGACACTAGTATCATCTTAGGGGAAGAGGTAAAAATGAAGAACATTCCACCCTCTGTCTTACCAAACTTCTATGGCCTGACCTCTGAAGATCCTGACTCTTTCCTATTTGATTTTGATATCTTGTGCCGAACTTATGGATACACTGATGACACCCATAAGCTTCGTCTTTTCCCTGCTACCCTTAAAGCAGCTGCCTTGAAATGGTTCATGGGTTTAGGAGAGCATTCTATTACTAGCTGGGATGAGATGAGGAAGATCTTTCTTCGCAAATATCAGGCCTACTGCAGATCAAAGGATCTCAAAGATGACATCTTTGGAATGACTCAACAGGAAGATGAGATCTTGGAGGAGTATTTGGAGAGGTTCTCATATAACTTACAGAAATCTAAATACAATTCTCTGACACCAGAGATGATTAGAACAATATTTCTGAAAAGAATAAGAGAAGAGTATTTAGATATTTTAAATGTTATGGGAAAAGGTGACATTTCTTACCTTCCTTTTGATGAGATACAAGATTTATGTTAGAAATATTCGTGAGGGAAGGCTAGAACTGGAAAAAGGGACATCATTACCAAAGTAAACAAGTCTGCAAACAGTGGTATTTCTAGGGCTGAGCTTGGAAATCTGCTAGAAGATTTCAAAACTGATTTATTGAGCACATTAGGTACACAGGTTGAAGTAGCAAAAACTAAGAAGAGACAAGAACAACAGGACCAGCAAGATCAAGCTTTGTCTATCTTTTGTCCTAAGTGTAGAAAGAAACATCCACTTAAAGAATGTCCTTTAAATGCTGTTGAAATTTGTGGCTTATGTACTTTTAATCATAAAACTGATGACTGCCCTAGATTGAAAGAGTTGCAGGCAGCTCGAATGGAGGAGAATCAAAGAATGGAGTCTCTCTACTTTATGGGACAACGAAAACCTTGGCAGCCACGATATTCAGGTATGTCTCAAGACCCTATGCAGCAGTTTCATACAAATTATCAAACTCCTATTTAGAATTCATGGAGTGCACCCATGCCTTGGCAAACTTGGTCTCCTCCATTAGCCCAATCTGCTCCAAATTGGAGAGGTTATGCCCATGGTAACCAGACATACCAGCAAGCTTATTTGCAGGCTTATCAACAACCTTCAGCCTATCCCCAATATCAGCAGCATCAAGTCCAAGCCCCATCTTTCCAAGTTCCATCTTTTCAACAACCCAACATGGCTCCTCAATTAGGTCCACCACCTCAACAGCTTCAATTGCCATCCAATCAGCCTCCACCTCGGCCTACCCAACTACCAGCTCAGCCAATTCCAAATCCAAACAATAAAATAGACAGACCCATGTATAATGTTGATGATGGAATGGCACTTCCCTATTCAATTCTTCCACTGCAAAATATCAATTCAAGATCTGGGAAAACCCTACAAAAATAATCTCCTGTTATCTTAGAAGAACAAATAGAAAATGAGAAAACTCCAAAAAAATTGAATACAGAAAAATCTCAGTCAGAAAATCATAATCAGAAAGGAAAAACATTAGTATCATATGATCCTCCTTTTCCAGAAAGGTTGGTCAAAGAAACACCTTCAATTTCCTTACCTGATTTTGATGTTTTGAATGAGTTAACAAATGCATATGTCAAAATTCCTTTACTGCAGGCTATAAAGGATATTCCAATTTACACTAAGGCAGTTAAGGAATTATGTCTTAATAAAAGGAAGAAGGATCCATCAAAAATTCATGTGGTAGGCAATCTAGCAGGACTAATGTCTAACACTGTTTTCATTGAAAAGTATATGGATCCTGGGATTCCAATGGTTACAATTACTATTAATAATTTTTCAATCCCAAAAACATTGATCGATTTGGGTGCTGCCATTAATGTTATGACACTTGATACAATGGAATACCTTCATTTGACAAATCTCAGACCAACTACAATAGTCTTGGAATTAGCTGATAGGTCTAAAATTACACCTGAAGGGGTCTTAGAAGATATCATTGTTTCTTTAGACTCCTGGGAGTATCCTGTTGATTTTATCGTGCTACAGCCAAAGTCTAACCTAGGAGGTCACCCTTTGATTCTTGGCAGACCATGGCTGGCAACAGCAGATGCCTTCATAGGGTGTAGGTCAGGTAGCATGCTTATTTCACATGGGACAGAAAGAAAACAAATTACACTTTACTCTTCTGCCTAGAGACCTTCTACATTAGATCAGTTGTCATGGATTAATGAGACTAAGGAACAAGAAGAAGAAGTAATTCAGCCTATCCTAAGTATCAACTAGTTCTTTGACTTTCAGGAAGCAAACAATGAAGATTTGTTAGATTATTTTATAGCTGAACCTGATATTTCTGAAGAACTAAAAGACATGCAATATGCTACAGCAAATCAAGTTTTGGGTTATAATTTTCAAGAAAATTGCACAGTACATTCTCTAGCATTGGCACTTCATGATATTCTCAATGTTCATTCAATCACAGATATTCAAAGTAAGACAATTGAAATCAGTCCAGGCAAAAGTTTGAATATAAGTGCACATCTTACTACATCACAAGAAGAACAATTGATTAATTTACTGAATAAACATTCCCATGCATTTGCTTGGGAGTACACTGATATGCCCAGGATTCATCATGAGACATGCACTCACCACATTTACACAGATGATAAGATCAGGCCTCTTAGACAACCACAACGCAGAATGAACCCTATACTAAAAGAAATGGTCAAGGAAGAGCTGCAAAAGTTGTTAAAAGTAGGGTTTATCTACCCCATTTCCGACATCCAATGGGTTTCCCCCTTGGTTGTTGTCCCTAAAAAGAACGGTAAATGGCGCATATGTGTGGATTACAGGGAATTAAATAAGGCAACATTAAAAGACTACTTTCCATTTCCTTTCATTGATCAGGTGTTGGATACCCTAGCTGGCAAAGAATACTTTTCATTTTTAGATGGTTTCAGTGGGTATAATCAAGTTAGTATTGCAACAGAATACCAGGACAAAACCACCTTTATATGTCCCTGGGGCACCTATGCCTACAAGGTTTTACCTTTTGGATTATGTAACGACCCAGCTACCTTTCAGAGGGCAGTCCTGGCCATCTTTGCAGATTTGATTCATGAGTGTGTTGAAATTTACATGGATGATTTTACTGTATATGGAAGTACCTTTGAGGATTCCTTGGCAAACCTGGAGAAAATTTTAAAAAGGTGTGTTGACTCAAATCTTTCCCTCAGTAATGAAAAATGTTTTATGATGATGACTGAAGGGATAGTTTTAGGACATCACATTTCTGCATCTGGTATAAAAGTAGATCATGATAAAATTCAAATTATTGACAATTTATCTAAACCAACAACTCAAACAGATGTAAGAATCTTTTTAGGGTATGCAGGCTATTATCGTCGGTTTATTGCAAATTTCAGTAAGATAGCTCTGCCATTGTTTAAATTGCTTTCTAAAGATGTGAATTTTAATTGGGATACTGATTGTCAATCTGTATTTCAGACACTTAAGAAGAATCTCTCAACTGCACCCATTTTAAGGGGACCAAATTGGACATTACCTTTTCATATTTCTACTGATGCCTCTGCTACTGCAATAGGGGCCTCATTGGGCTAGAAAGAACATACTTTAACTTATGGAATCTATTTTATAAGTAAAAATTTGACACCTGCAGAGTTAAACTATACAGTCACTGAAAAGGAAATGTTGGCAGTGGCTCATGCTGCAAATAAGTTCCGTCATTACATAATTGGTTATGAAATTTTTGTCCATACAGATCATTCAGCCTTACGATATTTAATGAACAAGTCTATCACTAATGGTCGGATTACTAGATGGTTGTTATTAATGCAGGAATTCAACATCACTGTTTTAGATCGACCTGGACGAGAAAATCAAGTAACAGACTTCCTGTCTCGTTTACACAATACTGGTGAGATTATTCATGTTTCTGATAGTTTTCCTGATGAACACCTGTTTGCAATTTCTATTATCACTCCTTGGTATGTTGACATTGCTAATTACTTATCATTAGGACAATTACCACCATCTATGACATCTAAAGAAAAGAAAAAGATAATTAAACAAAGTGCTAGGCATATATGGGTTAATGGTGACATATTTTACACAGGATATGACCTAATTATAAGAAGATGTGTACGACAGGATGAAATTTTAGATATTTTAAAGGCATGTCATGACGAACCGTGTGGTGGTCATTTTGCAGATAAAAGGACAGCATACAAGATACTCAATCTGGGGTATTATTGGCCTACTATTTTCAAAGATGCTAAGAGGTATGTTAGAAGTTGTGATACTTGTCAACGGATGGGACGGCCAGTCCGGTCTGATGAAATGCCACTCCATCCCCAAATCCTCATTGAACCATTTGAAAAGTGGCCCTTGACTTCATTGGTCCAATTAATCCACCATCACAGGGGAAGAAGTACATTCTGGTCTGTACGGACTATGTTACTAAGTGGGTAGAGGCCAAGCCTTTACCGAGAGCCACGGAGCAGACTGTGGTAAACTTTCTTTTTGAGGAGATCTTTGTCCGGTTTGGGGTACCTAGGGAAATTGTAACTGATCAAGGTGCCCAGTTTACTTCCATACTAGTGGAGGAGATAGCATAAAAGTACAAGATCAAGCACAGAAATTCCACCCCTTATCATCCACAAGCAAATGGACAAGTGGAATCTACAAATAAAACCCCAGAAGGCATCATCACCAAAACTGTTCAGATGCATAGGAAGGATTGGTCAGCAAAGCTTACTGAAGCTTTATGGGCATACCAGATCACTTGGAAGAACAGTATTGGTTTTTCTCCTTACCAGCTTGTCTACGGTAATCAAGTCCTCCTCCCTATAGAGTTTCAAATTCATACTTTCAAGTTAGCAGCAGATTTAGGCATGGATATTTCTAAGGCTCAGCAAGAAAGAATACTTCAGGTGAATTAGCTAGATGAGATGAGACAGGCTGCCATAGAACACAATATTCTGATACAACAGCAGAGAGCTCAATGGCATGAAAAATTTATCAAAAAGAATCAATTTCACATCGGTGACTGGGCACTATTATTTGACTCAAAGTTTAAAGATTTTAAAGCCAAATTCACAACTCACTAGCTTGGTCCATATGAGATTCTTGAAGTCTATGATAATGGTTCAGTCAAACTCCAAACCATAGATGATGAAGCACGTACATTTGTGGTCAATGGCCATCGGCTCAAGATGTACAACAAACCTATCAACAAGGTAGATTTTATACAATAGATTTCACAGCAAAAGGAAATGCAAGTGCTGGATAGACACATCAGTGTTTCTCCTTCACCTGCTCCTTAGGTGATCTGATACAGCAAGCAAATAAAACAAAAAAAAAAACAAAAAAAAACAATATATATATATATATATATAAGAAAAAAGGAAGTTTAGTTGTGAAAACCAGTTCACTGGCACAATATAAACTTGAATTTTCTATCGAAAACTAGGTTTTCCTGGCCATTGCAAATTCACAAAAATATCTTTTTCCAATTTCCTGTTTATTTACATAGTTTTGTTTTCCAAATAATGAAGATCTTGTTTGACTTGAGTACAAGTCAAAAGGTAGGCCTGTGAGGGGGATAAGCATTTTCATGCTTCATTAGAACCCTCCAAGCCTTTCCATATGCAGAGGATTGTGATTTTTCATATACAGAAGGGACCTGATTTCTAGCAATACAAGTGATTTTTAAATGTAGAGGGACCTAACTTCCAGTAAGGCAAAAGAATCTACAGAAGGACCTGACTTCCAGTAAGACAGAAGACATCAGAAGGACAGAAATGAATCAGAATACAAACCAATTTCATCAAGCAGCACACTCATCATACAGAGACATCCAGCAAAGTCTATAAGAATTTATAGTTTTTATGTTTTAAAAAGTTTCAGAACTCTTTGTTTTTAAGTGATGACATGTTACCAATTATTGTAAAGCTTGAATGCCTATTTTTTTCCATTATTCTGATAGTCTCTCCTAGTACTCTATTTACCTTCCAGTAGTCTCTGCCAGTACTCTATTTACCTTCCATTAGTCTCTGCCAGTACTTCATTTTTCCATCCTAGGGGTCAAGATGGTTGTCAGGATCAAACCCAAGGGAAATTTTAAATGGCCAAAAGACTATACTGCATTCTACAGGATATGTATTGCATTCTACAGGCAGAGTTTTATTCTTGGTTTAAAGACAAACAGGGTCTCATTCTCAGCAATAAGTGAAATATTTAGACATAAAGGAATTCCAAAAAGTTTCTTTTATATATGTATTTAGTGCATAAAGCATTAGATAATATATAAGGAAGAAAACAAGGTCATATATATCTTCAGTGCATCTTTTAAAAGGAAAAAGGTTTATTTTAAAAGAAAATCCTTCTTATTACAGCCTGTACATTAAAACATTGGGTATACAACAAACTAAAGTATATATTACAGCTCGTGCAATAAACTTTGGGCATATAAAGGATTATAAATCAAAACCTTACCTTTCATTTTTATGAGTACTTGAATGAATTGGCACGTTTTTGAAATGATGAAAGGAAAATGTGGAATGATGCCCCCACGACAACATGTAAATAAGCTTGATTCCTGCATTATGTATTGATAAACTTGGAAACCACGACTTGGTTATTCTCCTTGAGGCCGAGTCCAATTGTTGTCTCTGCAAAATCGACTACTGTGTGAAGGTAATTGACAGTGAGAAGGGGCCGTGGGTTACAAGAAGTGTAAACACATCATTTGCTGAAGAAATCACGCAGGAGGAAAGACAGTCAGTGAGAGGGACGCCGTGAATACACCAATCTCTGTGGAAATCATGTAGGAGGAAGTAAAAATAGTTGCATTAGAGAAGAGGTAAAGTTTAAACCCTTTTCTTTGCTGAATACTCTGCTCAAACCAACAGAAATTTCACAATTTCAGAGTATTGTTGTGGAGATAGGAAGACAAAGGCAGAGTAAAAGGTTGAAAGGTTCATGTTTTCTATTTATTTTCAAAATGTCATCTAGATTGGAACCAGCAAAGTTTAATTCCACTGATATTCATGAAACTTGCATGGAGATTTTTGAAAGTAAGCAGTGGGTAAACTTCTTTGAAAAAATTAATGGGCATAATGAGCAGGCTAGTCTAGCTTTTGCTGAAACCTTTGATGGAGAAAGAGTTATAGTGGGGAACTTGCATTTTAGACTGTCAGAAGACATTCTAGCACAAGTTAATGGTCTGCCACAGCAAGGAGAAAGGTTTTTCAAGACTAAACAGTTTAAAGAGAAAGCATGGATGCCATTTTTTTGCAGGTCAAGAGCAGGGTCAGTCAATTGGAAGAAAGGGATACCAATAAGCTGGCTGGTTCATCCCTGGGATGAAATTGTTTATGTCATTCAAAAATTTATTACTTGTGAAGGCAGGTTCAGCATTGTTTACCTTTATCACATCAAGCTGCTACAGCATTTAAAAGGTGAATGTGAGATCAATATGCCCTATTTCTTGCTACTGAGTTTGACTAAGATGGCTAAAACTGTCCAAAGGCGTCCAAAAGACAAGATGACTAGCCTTTTTCACTGTGGGCTTATTAAAATCATCATCCAGCATGAGTTACAAAGGCAAAATTTGACATGGTCAGGATTTCTAGTTCATAATCAGTTTGAAGAGCAGGAAGATTTGCTTGAAGAAGGTTCAAGGGAAGATGAATTGTTGATGATAACATACCCTGAGGCAACAAGCTCAAAACCACCAAAGGGGAAGAAGGAAAAGAAACAAGTATTGCTGATTACTGATGATAAAGACAACTCTGAGGCAGCAAGTTCAAAACAGCCTCAGAGAAGGATACAAACTAGAAGTGTGAAGAGAAAAGAAAAACAGTATCAAAAACAAGATCAGATCTTCACCACCTACCATAGAAAGCCAAGAAAGTATAAGCAAGCTCAAATCCAATCATCATTAGAAGATGAGGAACATATACAAACCTTGGAGAGTCCAGAAGAAGACCCAGCAGCTAAAAAAGGACAAGATATCCAAGATATTGATGAGGTGATCAAGCAGACAAAAAGGATCAACCTCTTCTTAGACCAGCAAGAGAAGGAAAAAGAAAAGCAGTTAGGATAGGAATTACCCAAATGTTCAAGTTCTCTTTTCTCAGAGCAGTATGCTATGGAAGAGGAAAAAGAATATTCAGCACAAGAGCATGAAGAAATGGGGATGGGTACCAATTCTGAGCAGCTTTCAATAAAAATGAAGAAAAAGAAGGCTTCCAAAAACAATAAAGAGATCAAGAGATTGAAACTTGAAATAGAGGAACTTGAGCAAAAGAATGAGAAGCTAAGAGAAGTCAACAGGAAGCTGAAGGTTCAGAGGACACGCATCTCTAAACAAGCATACAGATGGTATAAGCAAAGGAAGGTTTATAAGGCTAAGTATGAGAGACTGAGGGTCCCCTATGCATCTCGGGCTTCAACAGATGTATCATCACAGACAGAAGACTAGAAGCAAGATGATCAGCAACAAAATTTTGTTTTTTGAACAAGGTCAAACATTTTTGGCATGGGGACATGTAGCAGTTTCCTCTTGGGGGAGATGTTGGGCACCATTTTGACCTCTTTTTGCCACTTATATATCTTTCATTTCCCTTCATAAACCCTCCAGATTGATTAGAAAATCTTTAAAGTTCACCCATGAACCTTGGTTAAGAGGTATAATGTCATTGCTTTCTAATAAATTGAGTTTTGATACTTTTTAAGCATTTTAACTAAGATTTTTATTCAGATTACGGGATGTTCTAACTTCCCGTATTATCTCTAAAGTTGAGCATTTGTAGGACAGCTAGGCAGGAACTGGAAGATAGAGAAAATATCCTCAGTGTCCAAGGATGGATGAACATTCAATGGATAGGTGATGTGGCCTTTACAGATGTCAAGTCAACGTCAGTTAAAGGCGACCACCTGTGCTCCCACTCAGCACCAAAGAAGGGGCAGTTTTGATTTTGTTGAGTTTCACGATTCTAAATGAGGATCTCGATGGATATGTTCATTAATTAGTTTGCAAGATTATAGAATTTCCAGTTTTCTTTTGAATTTGTATAAGTACTTCACAAAACAATGAAGAATTATCACGATTTGGGAGAAACGTATATTGTTTCTGAACTGCGTGGTTTCATTACTATGTAATCAATTTGATGGTGAATACATTTAGAGTTTCAGTTCTGTAAATATTCAATTGGTGTGTGAATGAGGCACTGGAGGGCCCCCATTGTTGAGTTCGCACATTCTTTTACTTGCCAGTGTAGCGATTTGGGTGATTGCAGCGATTTCATTTGATGCAAGTTATTTAAATCGTGCCATTGGTGTGTGTTAATCCCTGTAGTATCTAGTTTATTTTTGTAGAACGAATTCAGCTAGTTTTTAATCAATTTCATAAAAAGCTCTGTTATCTTGTTTAATGGTTCAAGCTACTATTCCAGCGTGCTGCATATCACTTGCATTGTTTGATAAACTCTGTTCTTTTACTGGTTAAATACTGAAGGCATTGATGGTTCAGACCACAATTTCTGTATACTATATATTGTTGTTTATTCAATGGTGAAGTGGTAAAGGACAATTATAAATTATGAACACTGTCTTGTAAGGGAATTTAATTAATAACTGTTCATTTAGCGCTGGAGTATTAGGCAGAACCTTGTAGTCTGTATGTTAGGGTTAGAATTGTTGTTTAAATGCTTTTACTATCTCAGTTCTTTCACCAAAAGATTGCTTCCATAAATAGATTGTTGTATACTTGAAAAGAACAAATGAAGTTTTCCTTGTAAAAGGATTTTTGTATCTTTAAGTTACAGTATTTTTCATCTGAAAGTAGATTCAATTCACAGATAATTAAATTATCCAAACAAGTCTGGCATTAATTCCTAAAACTTGGATATGCCTCTAAGCTTACTGACCTGGATTGATATAAATTTAAGGTCTGATTCACATTGGTAGATCAGATCCCAACATGATGTACGACGTTTTTGTTTCCTCCTCTGCGCAGGGTTCTCCTTGGCCAAAACTGCCAAAAATTCCCAAATTCACCCAAAAATTCTTAGAACTTTCTAGAACATTAGTAAACTATATAAATACTTTATTTATATTATATTAATTCTGTAACAAACCTCTACAAGTTCCCAGAATCCCCTGGTTGAAACAGACCGAACTACTCTCCTTAGTTTCACGGTTTGGCTGCCCAGAAGCGTGGTAGTAGGTTTTCGCAGTGCGGACTCTGAACCATAAATGGCACCAGATCTAAATGTGTTAGGGGAGAGTAAATTCCATGTCTGAAATCTCTTTGTTTTCTATCCATTGCTCACTCCTTTTGCCTACAAATTTCCAAGAACAAACCCCTTATTTACTCAGTCTGAGAAGTCAATGTGTAAATTAATTCAAGTTCAGAAATTTTAATATAATTTACAGAATTGAAGAGTGTCCAGGTCTGTACACCAGACTTGGGACATTACACTGAGAGTATTATGAAATTGAAATACATATGATTTACATCAGAACATAAAATAATGGAGCATTATAATCTTCCCCAAATAGATCAATAGCAAACCCAAAGCGCAATCCCTCCATGAGCAAGAATATGCCATAAAAACTGGAAACGATTGAGAGAAAGTGTGGCAATATAAAAATACACAAGCATCCCTGTAGCTTAAAACTACAAATAATAATCCATTAAATACCTGAGTGGCCTATCCAAACACCAAATTGGATGGTAATCTTTCATCCTTGAAATTGGCTAAGGCAAGAAAACTAGTCACCACTAGCTCTCACAATTCACAAATGACAATTTCTCAAAATATCAAAATCCATTCTCTTGATTTCTTCCTATATTTTATAAACATACTTAGCCTTATAATGTCCGCAATCCATCCACAAACTCAATCCAATTCCTATTTGGGTGTGTGATCATGATTTTCCATGTGTCCTCCCTTTCCTGGCATTCCACCTTCCCCAAATTTGAGTTGGATCCCATTGAGCTTCCCCAAATCCATGAGATCTCTCTTGGATTATCTATTTAGACCTGAAATTTCATATATTTCATATGTCATCCTTCATATCTGATTTGTGTCGTAGGTTTCATAGCATCTTCATATTAGTTGTCATAGAGATAGGGAATCTAGTCCAAGTGTCCCACTAGCTCCAAAATTAATCCTCCTCTCCCATGTAAGTTACATTTCCTTCCAAATTCAACCTATGATGTATATTTCCATGTTTATTAGCCTTATAACTCATCCAATAACCTTTAGGCTTCCCATGGATTCAAAATTTCAAGAGGAGGATGTCATGTGGCACCAAATTTCTAGCTTGTGTGGGCCCCATAGTATCCATGTGTCTCCATGCTCCATTGCCACTTCAATTTTCTCTTGTATTTATTTATTTATCTCCTTTATTAAATATTTATTCCATTCTAATTTTCAAACATCATTCATTATCCCCCTTATTCCAAATCCCAGAGCTTCCAACCCCAACCTAGGAAACTACTAATTTTCCTCCTTGGCAATTATTTGACCCTTAGCATCAATTTGGAAAACTCTCATGAATATGGTAAATTTGATTAGGACATTGTGACCGAATGCAAAATTTGGGAAATTAAAAATCCTCCCTTACCAATATTTCTTGTCCTCAATCAATTTCAAACATGGGTGTTGAAGAACCTTCTTTCTATATGATGCTTTGAAGTTGCCACTAAGTTTCCCAACTTTGATTCTTTGAGATTCCATCAAGATTTGAGAGAGGAACCACCATGATTGTTGCTGCACTACTCTGATTAAAATCACTTTATTAAGTGGGTAATCGATCCCCCATACTGCTTGTTTCCCCAAAAAATTGAAATCAATGGGACTAAAAAAATATCCTAGGGTCCATTTGCTTGTATTGCACTCCAACAATTAAGAGTGCTCTCCAACCCATACCATGAGGAAAGGGAATTCCAAGATCTCATTTTCTTGTATGCATTCTTCCAAACATCTAAGTAAATAATATATATCATCAAATTACATATCAACATAATAAATATGTACATCAAGGAGGTGCCTCATCAAAAAATCTTGAAAGTGCTTATACCACCATTTGCCAAGTGCATACAAGCTTCAAGTGACCAATCAAATCTGCTCCAATTGCATAGGTGAGGATCCCATGTCCCATAATTTTGCTCCAAATATATATAATGTGCATCAATATAATCAGCCATGTGTTCTTTCATCCAAGGAGTGAATGAAGAACCTCCACCAAAATCTGAACCAAATAACATTAGAGGAAATTTCAACTCAAAATGGGCCTTTTAACTTTACATCAAATTCCATGTCATCATGTGTTATCCAACGAAATTCCTTTAAATTTGAAATACTGTATAGGTCTTAAACATTTTTTTAATATAAATTTGGGGATAGGTATCATTAAAAAAACTACTTTTTTTCTTTGTATTTTTGACATATCTCCTTGTGTTTTTACTCAAATTTCGATCGGGAGAGCTCATTGGATGCGGAATTAAATTCCGCATTAAACGAGTACCCACTCGGCATACTTTTGACAGATCCCTCTACCCCAAAAACAAGAAATACCTGAAAAAATGTGATGATGATGTCATCATCACGTTTTTTAGGTATTTCTTGTTTTTGGGGTAGCGGGCTCCGTCAAAAGTATGCTGAGTGGGTACTCGTTGGATGCGGAATTTAATTCCGCATCCAATGAGCTCTCCCGATCAAAATTTGAGTAAAAACATAGAGAGATATGTCGAAAATACAAACGAAAAGTAGTTTTTTGCTTTTATTCCTCCAAAATTAATAAATATTATTTTATTATTTTAGCTATTATTTTATTAATTTTTTTTAGGAGGCCCATTTTGAGTTGAAATTTCCTCTAATGTGAGCAAAAAAAACAAAGACACTTCAAATGAATCAGAGAGGTCTCACCCATACATCCATGAATGAGAGAATCATAAAGATATAACAAAGCATGTGGCTGGAAACAAAAAAGTTCTCCAAACATAAATCTATCCACCCCAGTGTTGGATGAATTTCCTCCAACATCAAATGAACCAATTGTTGAGCAAGAAAAACCCCGAGTCTTCAAGTGACTCAAATGCATATCATAGGTGCATCCATGTAGATGTGCATCATCATAAAGTAACAAAGGATTCTTTTGCAAATGTGAATAATAATGTGCTCCAACCATGTCATCATAAAAAGTATATCTATGAGTTCCATAGTCCTCATGTGGCACCATAAAAAATAACCCTTTCACCCATACTTCATTGAGACTAATGATGCAAAACATGGAATTGTAGGATGTACGGGAATGAACTAACTCACCCAAATGATCAGAAAGTGCATCTCCTTGGGAAGGATCCATATGGGTAGTATCATGCATCTCCTTCAAAAGTGTGAAACCTTTGTCATAGATTGGTCCCAATGTAGAGGAATCATGCTCTTCTTTGAAATTTGCATAACCTTCATTAAGAGACAATTAAATTTCCTCTTCCACCACATCAAGTGTTTGGATATATTCAATTTCATATTCAAACACATCAATCACATTCAAATTTCCACATTTCTCATGATCCACCATGTCATGATAATCCTCCAAACAATCTACCATTTGACAATCTGAAACATAGGAGGAAAAATAAGTATCTTGCAACTTTTCAAGAAGTTGCTCATTTTGAATTGTGAGCTTATGATTATCCTCATTATTCTTCAACTATGCATCATTTAACAATTCATTAAGCTCAAACAAATGGTTTCTATCAAAAAGTAAAGACATGAAATTACCTTTGATGTGGCACATTGCTCTTTGAATCTTCTCCATGTCTTCAAGGAAGGATATTTCCTCCAACGAAGTAGCTCTCCAACAAGAATTTGACACTAAAGATTGAGTGTCATGGAGTATTCTAAGGGACTCTTGGATCTTATTTTCATTCATATTTAAGGACCCTTCAAGAAAATGAGGCTCTTACAAATGAACCTCCTCATGTTCTTCCTTCTTGCTTAGACCAACTTCATGAAGCTCAAGTGGTGATGGGGAAGTTGATCTTGTTTCTTATTCAAATGCTACAAGGTATTCATTTTCATGTTTACTATAATTTGGCTTGTAGAAAAATTTTGAAATATGATCTCTATGTCACCAACATATATTTGTGAGCACCCATCAGTAAGTTCTCCTTCATAGTTCAAGCATCCATCAATAAATGCTCTTTGTTTCATTTACAAGGTAGAATGTGTCTCAAAATGATATTCAGTATTTTCAATAGAAACTTCTTCATAATAATGTGATGTCTCCTCATCTTTTTCATAGTCATTTCGGAGTGAATTTCGATCCTCTTCATGTACTACTTCTTCTACTTCCCTATTTCAGAACTAGGTGGTTCATGGGTCTCCTTCTTTTGCTCCTTTAAGCAAGATGATACATTTTTCCCCTTGGTTTTCTTAAAATAAATATAGTTTATCCAACCTTGGATAGCCAACAATTTGAATCCTTTCATAATATTCTTGGGCATGTCTTCAAATATAGGTTCCATAATTTTTATAAGCTCCTCACCATCATATGAAGTTCCCTCTTCATCCCTATTCATAATTTCCTCTTCAACAAAAGCACTTTTGGATTTCAATATATAATGGTGGTCCCTAAATTCTTGTCCTCGTAAGTATCAGAACACATCAGGTTCCCAGATCATGCTCTGATAGCACTGTAATGGACCTTTTTGAAATTTTATTAAATGACCAATTGTTTCACTTTTTCCCCAATTTCGACCTTGACTAGTTTTGATGTCTAGAGATCGAAATTGACCCAAATGCTTCCAAATTTTCTTAGAAGCTACGTGACTGATAATATAAATTAAATGTGATTTTCAAGGATGTTTTATGACCCCCAAATTACTTCTGAAAACTTTTTTGATGTTCTGTTTAAATTAGGAGTCTTTACTAGCAAATTGGGGCTCCAATTCCCCCTGGGTAATTGCTGGAAATGGCTTCTCAAATGGTCCAAAAGTCACTTGAATTTCTGAAAAAATCCAGGGGATGTGTAAGGAAAATTTTTAAAGTCTCATATGCATCATGGTTCATTTTATACAGTCTGTGATGACTCTTCCCAAAACATCTCCCAAATCACAATTTCGACCCTTGGGGAAAAAGCACCAAATATTCTCCCAATGAAATAAAAATGAGTAAAATGGAATCAAATTCTTAATAAATGAACATGATACTTTAAATACATATTAATTAAATTAAATTCATCATACATTTATCAGATATACATTCCTCCATTCGAAATAATCAACATTATCATAGCATACATCAATGTAGTGGGGAAATGGTCATTGTTTGCTCATTAATAATCATTTTTCCTTACAACCATTTTATATTTCGACCTGATAATTTCTGAGAATGAATAAAATAACATATTTATATTATTACAATCAGTAATTTACAATTAAAATCTTCTCCCAATTCGAAATCATTAGCATTACAATCATGCACAACAAGATAGTGGGGAAATGACACTATTTCTTCATTGTCTAACCTTTTTACATGAAATATTTTGGAATTTCAACCTGAGAATCTTTTTAAATTGAAATACATAGGATTTAAATCATAAAATAAAATAATGGATCATTATAATCTTCCCCAAAGAGATCAATAGCTCACTCAAAGCGCAATCCCTCCATGAGCAAGAATATGCCATAAAAACTGGAAATGATTGAGAGAAAGTGATACAATAGAAGAATCCACAAGCTTCCATGTATATTACACCTGAAAATAATACTCCATTAAATATCTATTAAATACCTGAGTGGCCTCTCCAAACACCAACTTGTATGGGAATCTTTCACCCTCGAAATTGGCTAAGGCAAGAAAACTAGTCATCCACTAGCTTTCACAATTCACAAATGACAATTTCTCAAATTATCAAAATCCATTCTCTTGGTCTCTTCCTGTATTTTATAAAAATTCTTATCCTTCTAAGGTTCCCAATCCATCCAAAAAATCAATCCAATTCAAATTTGGGTGTGTGCTCGTGATTGTCCATGTGTCCTCCCTTAGAGGAAATTTGGGGTCTAAAATGGGCCTCATAAGAAAACATGCAAAAAACAAATTTTGTGAGTTGAAATTCAAGAACGAATAGAATTTCAATAAAATGAGTCAACCATAATGGTTGAATTGACATATTTGTCATAAAACAAAACTACTTTTTTTGTTCGTATTTTCAACATATCTCCATGTCTTTTTACTCAAATTTCAAGCAAGAGAGCTCGTTGGATGTGGAAATTAATTCTGCATCCAACGAGCTCTCCCGCTCAGAATTTGAGTAAAAACATAGGGAGATATGTCGAAAATATGAACACAAAAAGTAGTTTTTTTCATTCTTCCTCCAAAATTAATAACTATTATTTTATTATTTTAACTATTATTTTATTATTTTCCTTAGGAGGTCCATTTTAGACCCCAAATTTCCTCTAATGCCTAGCCTTCCACCTTCCCCAAATTTGAGTTGGAGCCCATTGAGCTTCCCCAAGTCCATGAGAGCTCTCTTGGATGCTCTATTTCGACCTGAAATTTCAAATATGTCATATTTCATCCTTCAGATATGATTTTTGTCATATGTTTCATATCATCTTCTTCATTGTTGTCGTAGAGATAGGGAATCTAGTCCAAGTACGTGTCCCACTAGCTCTAAAATGACTCTTCATCTCCCATGTAAGTTAAATTTCTTTCCAATTTCGACCTATGATTTATATATCCAAGTGCATTAGCCTTATAAATCATCCAATAACATTTAGGATTCCCATGGATTCGATATTGCAAGAGGAGGATTCCATGTGTCACCAAATTTCTAGCTTGTGTGGGCCCCATAGTCTCCATGTGTCTCCATGCTCCATTGCCACTTCAATTTTCTCTTGTATTTATTTATTTATCTCCTTTATTAAATATTTATGCCATTATAATGTTCAAACATCAATCATTATCCCCCTTATTCCAAATCCCAAAGCTTCCACCCCCAACCTAGGAAACTAGTAATTTTCCTCCTTGGCAATTATTTGACCCTTAGCAATCAATTTGGAAAAATCTCATGAATATGGTAAATGTGATTAGTCCATTGTGGCCCAATGCAAAATTTGGGACATGACACTAGAATACACAAGTGAGGAGCTAATAATAGCGCTTTCTATAATGTCTCAAAGGATTTTTGTGTGGCTTCATCCATATAAATTAGGTGTCTTGCTTAAGCAAGCGCATGAAGCCTTTAGTGATCTTGGAATAATTCACAATAAAATATTTGATAAAGTTTGAATTTTGCTTGTAGACTTTGTAGTTGTCTAATGGTTCAAGGAGGAGGCATATTAATAATCACCTCTAATTTTAATGGATTGACCCTTATGCCGTTGTTAGAGACTATGAAACCTAGAAGTTACTCTGATTCAACACAGAAGACGCACTTATGGGTATTTAAGCGAATATTGTATTTCCTACATCTTTCAAAAACTAAACATAGATGATACGGATGATCTTTCCTCTTTCGAGAATGATCCTGAAGATCATCAAGGTAGGGTTCAACAATGTGCTTGATATCATGAAAAGAAAAACTCATTGCTCGTTGAAAGGTTGCCCCGACATTCTTCAATCCAAACGACATATTCTTGTACGCGAATGTACCCTAAGGGTAGATAAAGGTGGTTTTATGCTGGTCCTCGGGTTTAAATTGAATCTGGTTATATCTCGAGAATACATTCACAAATGAAAAACCTTCTCTACCCACACACACATCAATAATTTGATCTTTGAAAGGTGTGGGGTAGTTTTACTTAGGATATTCCTTGTTCAAATCCCTGAAGTCACTACAGACACATATGGTCCCTTTTTTACTATCGATTGGAATAGGGTTGGGTACCCATTCCGTGAGAGACATAGAGTATATGAAACCGAATTTCAATAGTTTTTCTACTTCATCCTTAACGAGTGCAACTTTCCCCGGATTCACAGGTTGAATATTTTCCAAATAGGTTTAATGTTTTTTTTTGACAGAAGCATAGGGGTAGATTGTATTAGTGCCGGTATTTAGCTACCGAAAGCTTGATACATTGAAAAACATCTACAGGTAAGCAATATCATCTTGATACTTAGCTACATAGTGCAAAAACAAGTCAACAGATGGCAGAAGTGCCTTACAGCGGTCTGATCATTTTATTTAATAGTAGAGGAGATCAGCGCGGGGAGAGGGGCTTGCGGCCCTGCTCAAATTTCTAACTTGGATTTCAGCTTGGCCACTTCAAGTTCCAGTGCAGAAATTCTGTTGCCGAAGTCGCCGTGAATGTTGGCTTCATCTTTGAAAGTCGTTCTGGTTTCTTCCTTGAAATCGTTCAGATTTCCAGTGAGATCATCGCGAAGCTGTCTCAGCTCAGTATTCAGGAGATCCCAGGATTTTTCCCCAGCTTTGGAGACTACATCTATCTTCTTGTCGTTGACATCCAGCTTTAATCGGAGTTGTCCCATTGCCGCTTCCAGAGATCCTATTCTTGTCTCTGCATTCACTCCTGAGCTTGAGGAATCATCGGACGCCATTGCTGTATCGAAGGAGGAGACACCGAGAAACAAACAGTTTGCAGAGGGTTTTTGGGTCGAGGAGAAGGAGACCTCGCCGATCAAGCTCAGCGATTGAGAAAATATCAGCTTGCAGTGAGGATGGGGTCGAGGAGGAGAGAAAGCATCTTTAAATCGCAGGAGGAGTCCCATGGGCCGAGGTGAACAGGCTTGCTGCCAGACTGCAGGGCATCTTTGCCAGGGGGAAGAAAAATGAGGATTGTCCAGCTCGAATAAGGAGACTGCGTGAAGATCATGTATCTTAGCCTGCTATGGAATGTCACATCTCTGAAAATCTCCATTAGTGCATAATATGCCTTGGGCCAGCGTCACTCCTTTGTTGGCTTGTTTGTCAGCTTGATCATTCAGCGCGCGGATCACATGGAAGTACCTTATATTTTGGAAGTACCTGCTCAGATGTAGGATTTTATGAAAGATATGGCTCAGTTTTATTTGGTGGGGGGCCTTCTTCATAATGAGGGCTTTGATAAGAATCCTAGAGTCCCCAAATACTATGATTTGGTGCATTCCTTTGGAACGAGCAATTTTTAAGCCCTGCCATAAGCCACAGAACTCCGCAACATTATTAGATTCTATACCTAGCCCCCAGGCGAACCTGTTGAGAGTGATCCCATCGGCTGAGCTTATTATTCCTCTAGCCCCTGCAAGGCCTGGGTTTCCCTTCGAAGCACCGTCGAAGAAGAGGCTAGGATCATTTAGTGAAGATCTCCAGCGCCTGAAATCAGAGTCTTCAAGCCGAACTTCCCACTGCTCTGTCTTAGGGGCTATTCTCGAGGTTCCAGGGTGGATTCTGGAGGTTAACAGGCTTAACCAACTAATTTCATTTTGCTAGAGCTGGATGGAGTTTTTAATAGAGCTGTTGCTTTCCAGAACTTCCCCGATAGTGGCTCTAGCCTGAGCAGCGATTCTGCTGGGAGAGGACTCTTGGTTTCTAAAAATTCGATTATTTCGTTCGAGCCAAATTTTCCAGCTTGTGGCTTTTGGGAGCCAACCCCAAGCCGACATAAGCTGAGCCTTTTTGGTCAGATTGAAGGGGGACAGAGAGTTCCATTTAGAGAAGAGCTCATGGACAGAGTGGGGCAGATGGGTGGCAAGGTCTAGGTTCAGGATTTGGATCCAGACTTCTTTGGCAAAGGGGCATCCCAGAATTATGTGGTCCATTGTTTCTTCATGAAGTTTGCAGAGAGGGCAGCGGGAGGGACCTTCCATTCCCCTTTTTTTCAGATTGTCTCCAGTGAGAACGCTTTGATGGGCTAAATACCAGCAAAAGATATCTATTTTAGGGATGAAAGGTGTGGTCCAAATGAACTTCCAGATGGAGGGGTTGGGCGCAGCATAGGGGATGGCTTGAAGATCTTTGTAGTCTTCAGAAGTTGATTATCTTCCAGAGCTTCCCCAGCCTCTTTTATCAGTGGAGGTTCTTTTAAGAGGGGACTTACCTTGGAGGTGAGCTAGCAGTACATCAGCATCAGAGCTCAAGTTCGGAGGGATGATTCCTAAGTCCCAGCCTGCCCAGTGATTCCCATCCCAGGCAGAAATATTCCAAAGTGAAGTTGCTCCTTTGTCCATAAGCCACCTTTGTATGTTGCTGACTTCCACATGGGAGCCAATTGGGGGTTCTCCAAGTATGGAATCCTCCCATACATTTATAGACTTACCGTTTCCAGGAATCCAGTAAAGCTTGTGTTTGAAGGGGCCTAAAGCTTTATTGCAAAGTTTATAGATTGGGGATCCCTTCCTTGGCGGGGGCTGAAGGTCCAGACATCTTTTCCTAGGGCCTGGATAGTATTTTTTCTGGATTACTTCTTTGCTCCAGCCATTTTTCCCTGAGATTAGTTGCCAGAGCAGCTTGGCTCCCAAAGCGAGATTTTGGGAGGAGAGGTTTC
>LPNX010336675.1:264548-290885 GCA_001517045.1 Pseudotsuga menziesii | reverse complement strand
GCATTTGAATGGCAGCTGTTCATAGTCGAGCTTTTGGTAGTATAGCCAGTCTCCAACTTTGAGCTTGACGGCTTCCGGCAGGCCGGCTTCAAGGTCAACCTCGACACATATTCGGGCACACGAGTATTGACCTTTGTTATCAGCTTTATCAATGTATTTTCCTAATGCGTTCCCAATTTTTTCCAGGGTTGGGGTATTCCAGCAATGGACTGGAAGATTGGGTAGCCTAACCCAAACTGGTACTTCCTTCGGCACATCCACTTCTGCATTGAAGTCTGGGGTCCATCTGTTGAGATACAGACCCTGAGGGCCCATGAAATATGGTCCATTTTTGAATATCAGATCTCGATCTTCTTTGGAAATAAACTCAAAGATGAAGAATCCACGCCCTACTGGATAGCAGGTCACACTATTCTTGAGCTGGGGACGCCAGTTTCGTTGGATCCAGTCATCCGTGGTTTTGGTTGATGGCCAGAGCCCCATGAACTGGCCTACCAAACCCCGATCTGACAGAGCAAGGGCGATCTTGATAGGGATCTCACTTGGAAGATCAATTTCTGGGATTGAGTCTAACTTTTTTATGAATTTCGGGACGGCTGGGGCAATCGGGGCCGCTCCAAGAGGTCTAAGCAGCAGATTGAAAGCTTCCGTGTCGGAAGAGGAGGGAGGGGGAATCCCTCCCTCTGGCGAAGCCATGATCGCAGAGGAGGACCAGGGTGACGGCAGAAGGGCGTGGCCTGGCTCAGCGCAGCCTCGCAGCTTCAGATCTCCATATAATATTCCCAATATCTTATATATATTATTACAGACAAAAGTCTAATATTTGTAGCGTTAACAGTGGTTCATTTCTCAGTGATATTGAAAACATACATCTTGCAACTTCGACCCAAATAGGTTTAATGTTAGGGTAAGTTATAATATATTTCTCTACGATGGATGGGTATATGTCTGGCATTTCCTCGTAAGACCAATAAAAGACGTCATGAAACTCCTTAAAATAGGAATTGTAACTGGTAATTTCTTCAGGTGAATAATTCACTCCAATATGAACATTCTCCATGACATCAGGTTTGACGGAGATATTAATACGTATGGTGGTCAAAACAAATTTCCATATTTCCCTCAGAAAACACTCCCTCCCTAGGAAAAGGGTTCATAGGATGATCAATACCTTGAGTTAGTCTCACATGGAACTCAGAGTTTTCAATCTTGTTCAGATGTGGTAGGAAGTAGGACTTGTGATGTAATTCTTCAAAAAATTTCTTTGGTCCTATCATAGCTTCTAGAATGGCTTCATCAGATGGTAAAACCATATCTAATCAACCATATAAATAGGTTGATTTCTCTGCCCAAGTGGGAAACTAGGCTTCATTGTACTCCTTTGAGACGGAAGGAATCAAGTTGGAATCAGCTGTAGCATCAAATATAGCTTGGTAGGATACTCCTGCTACTGATAAGGGAACATCAGGCTCTTCTTGTGAATGGAAAACCCAGGCCCTCAGTTCTATATACAACTATACAAATGTTCTTCCCTATACTAGTCGTGCCTAGGTAGTTAAAAGGAGCGTGCATATCAAAATTGTCCATCAAATACGTGTACATCTCGACTCCTAGACTCTCATTCGCTGGCCACGATTAATCAATAAAAGGTACGTTAGATTCTGAATTCTCCATACAACCCTTCTAAGTATATGACAGTTGGTCAACAGTTACCAACTTTCCTTAATGCGGTAACATGAGGACTTAGAAAATGGACAAAGAAATAGAGCACATAGCATAGGTCCAAATCCTCCCCAAGAGTAAGTTAGAATCCAAAGAGGCATCTACAACTTAGATTTCAAACGAGACCGTTTTCCTTGCTAGCTTTATCTCAAAATAAGGTAGGATACCATGCAGATGAATATATCTTCCATCAAAATTAATCAACAAAGTGTTAGATGAAACCAACTCAGGGGATCCCAAAGATTTCCAACATGAAATAGACATTACACATGTGGAAGCACCTTCATCTATCAATGTTCATCCAATGGTTTTTTTGCCATGGACTACATCAATAAGAAATTCCACATGGCAAGGTAGGGCTAGTTTGACATTATAAAGATTAAACTTAGCCATCAGGCTCGCAGATTCCATACTATTGATGGATGCCAAAATTACATCTCGATGTGAAGGACAACTTTGTAGTATTTTTAAGGATGACATCGCACAAAGAGTTTGGGCCAGGTACTTCACCACTGAGTAGTTGGAAGTGGCCCTCATGTTAGGATTGTGAAATTTATTTTTTAAGACACCTTTTGGTATGTTCAGCATAGTATCAACCGGTTTATCGATTGAAAGTGGGCTTGAGTTTCAGAAGTCTATTTATCTTTTTGTGGAGCCTCAAATTCATAATTCTTGGATTTGATCTGCAGTAAGGTATGGGATTAGACCATGTTGATATATGATTGATCAGCAGAGGGAGAATTTTGTGTGTCCCCAACATTCTTTGGATCACTAGAACTTTCATTTTGTCCCTAAGGGAATGGGTCCTTCAGGGCGACATGTTGTTGTTATTTCAACAACTTTTCTTCTTGGTCCATAAGGGGACATTGGTAAGTCAAATGATCTTCCTAGAAAATATTGCAAGGAAACTTAACTTTATTCTTTTATTTTTTTCCCCTTTCTGCATTGTTTCTGGGTTTTTGCTTATTCTAACCTCCCTCGCCCTTTTTACCCTTAATATTTTTCCCATCAAACTGTTGAGTGCCCTTCTAGGTGGATTGTGCAGTATAAACATTCGCATTATGGGGTGAAAGAGTGGAAACCTTAGATGTCACCACTCCATATTTCTTCACTGACAACTCATGTATAGGTTTGGCCAGTGATTCTACAGTAAAGTCTGTATTGGACCTTGGTGCCTCTGGAATAATCTCATAGAGAATCCTTGAAAAGAGCTTGGTATTATTTTACTTCGATTGTTGAATAGTCTTGGCCAACGTGAAACTTTTCAAAAATGCATGGATTCATCAATATATCAATGGGAACAGTTTTAGTAATGTTACATAAATTCCATTCAGACTCAACACCTTGTAACAATACAAGTGTTTGAGGGTGTTCGACAGTATCAGAACTGAAAGAGATACAAAATCGGAATCCACTGCATTGGCATTAGGAATAAAATAAGATCTATGATGATGATGTTCGCATAAGGATTCATCTAGACTCATAATCTCCATAAGAGATTCATTCAATGGGAAAGTCTATAAGAGATAATCTATATTTCAGAGGGGGGAGTCTAGCCAAAAGGGTAGATGGTAAGGATCTGATGCTACCAAATGCTGATCATAAATGAAGAAATCATAATCATATTGAATTCCATGGTAGACGACTTTGTGAGGACCTAGAGAAGACATCTCAACAATATCTTTTCCTTTGGGCATGCACCCGGTCATGGATGATATCATATTCACCGTAGCAACTTCCGTACTAGCAAGGAAATCAGTAGATGGAAATACTTCCATAAGGGATGAATCTTTCAAAATTCCAACTCCTATGGATTGATAAGGAGGAGGGGATTTCCACAACATAGGAACAATATTTGTCGTATTGGTCATGATATCAGGCGAACAATAATCAAGTTGATCAATGGTTACAATATTCCCATGGTGAGAAAACTAGAGAGTGTGAAATACAACCTATTAACCCAAAAAAATCCCTTAGTAAGCTCTACATGACCGACACCACCCAAAGACATCTACGTACGACCCGCATTTGACCCCCACACCCTAAAAAGGGCTCAAAAATATAAAAAGGGCTTAAAAACTCCTAAAAAGAGCCAAAATAGCTCTCATAGGTGCTAAAACCTCCAAAAAGGGGCTAAATCCCTCCAAAGGAGCTTAAAACCCCCAAAGGAGCTAAATATTGGGCGAAAGGGGCTAAAGCCCCAACCAGGGGCTTAAAACCCTAAAAATCTCAAGAAAAAGTATAAATAGAGGGGTGGGGGTCACTCTCAAATCCCTTATCTCCCTATCGTTATGCTTCCCATGTGAGTGCCTTGAGACCATTTTCCTCTCAAGCCATTCACCCTCCCTCTCCTCCATTCCTCCCTTGAGCCAAAGCTCCCATTCCAAAGAGAGGTGCTCCCCCAAGCTAGAGCATGGTGGCCCATTTCCACCTAGAGAAGGTATAAGCTTTGTTTAATGTCATTTTTATTATATTTTTCTAACATAGTTTGCTTGCAGGTTTATTTCTCATACTTTTGTTGCAGGTTTCCATTGATGTCTTGTAGCTCCTTTGTTCACTAATAGTTTTATGTAGGGTTTCATAGTTTAGTTTCGATATGTTTGTAGGTTTCTTTTCAACCCAACAAGGAACATTACCCTTCCATCCTATAGACGAAAGGTAGTTGTTTCTGCATGTAGCCAGGGTTTTCCCGGAACTACAGATTGGCGACCATACCAGGTTGATCCCACTGGATCCGTGGGTTTTGTTTTTAATATTTTGCTTACTTAGTTTGATAGATATTTTCTTATTTAGGTTGATATATTTGTTTATTTCATTTCTTTTATTGTTTCGGGCATAGTACCAGTTACTATTGGTTGTTCTCTGATTTGCAAATCGTTCAACTATGCAAAAACGGCCGAACCGAATTTATGAAAATTCACCTATGTTCGGGCTCATTTTCTGCCTAAACAAATGATCCATTTGTGAATATGCTTGTGATTAGGGGTAAAAGGGACCATTTATGAAGTGATTTTTCAACCGTTTGAGGTAATTCATCATGGTGTGATCACAATCCACTTCGCAAAAACAGGTCCTCTACAGGTGAGTGACCCATTTTTCTTTACTTTTTTTTTGCTGCTATTTGGACTGTGAGTTTGGCTCAGTCGCTTCTATCCATCAATATGTGTATATTTCATAAATATGTGTAAATAACTGATAAATCAAATGGTTAATGGTTTAATGAATCTGATTATAAAGCTTGCATAAATTTAGTTTAGGTTAAATTTTATTTATTGGAAATTAACATCTTGACTAGCCCTTCCTCCTCTACCCAGTCATCACCGTTCAATGTATTCTGGGATAATACGAAGGGTGAAGCTCATATACTAATAGGAACTTCATTTGTAATTTTTTGAGACCACTAAAAATGGGTGACTTGGAAGGTAGAGGGGGTGGAGACCGTTGGGGGTTTCATGGTGTTCACATCCTCCCAGTTGACCGACCTTACACTCAGAGAGTGACTTGAGGATCTACGGATGGTCTTAGTCCCATTGTGTTGAGAGCCCAGCACTCTTTCCTGGTTGAAGAAAAATATAGGTGTAAGGAAGTCACCTAGTTAGGCTACCATATTTCAGATTCAGGTATGGCATGTGTTTAAATTTCTGTTCACAATTTACTGCTTTCATAAACAACTTATCCATGTTATAAATTTTACAATAAACCAAACCATCTCTACAGAATATTCATAAACCATACAAGCAGCCATAAAGCATAACAGAAACACAATGGACATGCACAGAAATCATACGAAGTAAAACAACCAAACTCATTTCATGACACTGAGCTAGCCATTAAAATTTATATTTTACACTAATTCAAACACATTTGGTCTCTGAGGACATAATTCCTTGACTGCCTTAACCATGGGAAGTACTTGGGCTCATCCCAAAAACTCATTGTGAGGAGTACCACGGGAACCCCAAATTAGCTGGCCGCTGAGAGGAATTTCCAAGCAAAACGAGCAATGACCCCCACCGATTCACTAGCACTCCCATGAGGAAAAATCCAAGTGTTCTCTCCTGGTAGTCTTGGTGGCTGAGTGACCACCTAAAATCCAATAGGAAGCCATTAAAACTGGGGTCTAAAATGTCACTACCATATTTCACCACCTGACATACAAACCAGACACAATTTATCCCCCACGCTCTTCCTCATGCCTGAGAGGCGATCCACAACAGTTTGTGTCCTTGAACCAACACCGTCGAGACCATTCTCAAAGAATATCTGCACCATTAGAAGGCCACACAGCCTCTGATTCAAACTCATAATCATATCAATCTGAGCTAGATCTACATACTGCACCATCTAGCCCCATGGCTGGTGCAAATCCGGATCCATTTTTTGGATTGGTGATTGGTAGTGGACCCATGTCCATACCCCACACCACCACCAACACCCCTATTGGAGGTCCCAGAATGGTCATGCAAACCGTCATTCGTCAGCTACCTCCACCCAGACTGACCAATTAAACTGTCCCACCTGTCATGCTTGGGGGAAGTGTCTCATCCACTCACACTGTCCCACTTGGCATGCCTGGGGGCAGTGGCCCTTAAACCTACACTGCCCCACCTATCATACATGGGGGCAATGGCCCTTCCACTCACACAGTTCCATTTACCACACTTTGGGGCAGTGGCCCGTCCACAACTGTGCCACAAGTACCCCCAGTTGTGCGGGTGCATCATGTCCCTGCAAACCCCACCACCATTGCTGCCCCATCTCACATAAACCTTGGTTCAAACCTTCCTTTCATGGCATGCCTCAACCTGCTTGACTTGGCTCGGTTAACAAATGACCCTATCCGCCATCAAACGTTTTGTCCTCCCATGCCAACCAATCTCCCCTCAGACATTCCCATGTTTGAAGGGAAGGCAGGGGAGTGCCCCCAAAACCATATCATGATGTTTCACTTATGGTGCTCATTAAATAGCATCGTATATGATTCAATCAGACTCAGACTGTTCCAACGCACCCTCACAAGTGCTACAGCCAAGTGGTACATTGACCTACCACATGCCAAGTACCCTGATTTTAACTCGGCTTTCATGTTCCTGCAGTATTTACAACTCCCCATTAGATACGATGAATGAGTGGATATCTTGCTATCTTGCTGCCAAAATACTATGACCCACATAACCGACCACATCCATGAGTGGTGGTGATGCCATACTTTGTGCAAGATTCAACTTGATGACAAGATCTTCCTGGATTGGTTCCTAAAAACTTTGCTACCACCTACAGCAAAGGACATCGCATCTAAACGTCCCCAATCCAAAGAGGAGGCCATCTTGAAATCCCAACAATTTGATCTAATCTATACATAGTCTGGATACCTTTACACTGTCATTCCAAATGCTCCTCGTGCAGGCACCTCCTACCAGGATGCACCAAGGGCATCCCATGTTGCAGATGGAATCATATGTCATTAGAGGAAATTTCAACTCAAAATGGGCCTTTTAACTTTTATTCAAATTCCATGTCATCATGTGTTAGCCAATGAAATTGCTTTAAATTTGAAATACCGTATAGGTCTTAAACACTTTTTTTATATAAATTTGGGGATAGGTATCATAAAAAAAACTACTTTTTTTGTTTGTATTTTTGACATATCTCCCCGTGTTTTTACTCAAATTTTGATCGGGAGAGCTCTTTGGATGCGGAATTAAATTCCGCATCCAACACGGGGAGATATGTCAAAAATACAAACAAAAAAGTAGTTTTTTTCTTTTCTTCCTCCAAAATTAATAAATATTATTTTATTATTTTAACTATTATTTTATTAATTCATTTTAGGAGGCCCATTTTGAGTTGAAATTTCCTCTAATGTATGTCTCCCACCAACCACAGCACCGTCCAACACCACCTCCAATACCACCACAACCAAGCAACAACCCCAGAGTTTCCTACCAAAACCAAACTCTGGACTATGCAAGAATGATGTCCCAGTCCGGAGCCACAACTTCTTATGCACAACCTATGCCACTGCAACAGGCCCATGCGTTAGCTTGGCTGACACAACAATATGCGGGACAAATGCCCACATTTGTGGCACCTGCACCCACCCAAGTTTACTATGTACCACCAATGCAAGCCGTTCAAGCCCCTTCCCCTACTCCGCTAGTACCTTTAGGACAGGTGTTTGCACAGCAAAACTGTCCTAACTAGCTATCCCCCAATAACCAACAAGGGTAGGCTAGAAATAACTGAGCCCTGAACCAAGGAAACAATCAACCACAGGGAGGCAGTCAACAACCAAACCCTCCCAACAATGCTAAGGAAAACTGGCCAGCCCAAAATTCTTAGCAACCAAACACACCTAGATGCAACTCTCCGTTGCACACAAACTAGCCAGGCAAGTTGTGTGAGGTCTATAGGAACTATACACATGAATGCCCCTTCATGGGTCATGCCAAGAAATCCATTCACAACCAGGTTCAGCATGCTACCAATACAAAAACCCAAGCTCAACCCAACCCAACACCACCAGGCCCTCCTCCCATGGTGCTCTAGAACCCGTTACCAGTCCAAGGATTGGTAACAACGGCACCCTTTCCCCAAACCACTACCGTAGCCCACCATGTTCCACATCCCACGAAGACAGGAGTACACCAATTGCTAGGGATGACAACTGAATAGATCAACCTGCAGACTATACAGAACCCATATGGATATGCTACTGAAATCCCTGACATAGCAGTAGCATCCACATCCAACACTGCCAATGTTCCTCTTTACCTTCTGTCCCCCATTGCAGGCACGGGTCTCCCCTTCAGGTGCCTTGCCAACAATAGTACTGCAAGGGCGGCAGTTAACTATAGTATCATTGATGACTTGGCCCAATCACCTATGGCTATGTCAGCTCTTGAAGTACTCAAAATGTGCCCAACACAGTGGAAATCATTGCTAGCTTCCCTTGGTGTCGTAGACCCCTCTGACTCCAGATTAATCACATCTGATTTGGATCAAGGAGAACCAATAATTCCATCGATCATCGCCTTCCAGATCCTGTTGTCAATTCAAAATTTGGTTGTGCACCGGTGCATCATTGATGAGGGGGCATCCACTTGCGTCATGTCAACCTTGGTTTGGCAGAAACTTAGGTCCCCATCTTACAGCCGTCCACCACCATGTTTCGTGCCTATGATGGCCATCCCACCAGAGCCCAAGGCATCCTCCCACATGTCCCCATCTCTTTAGGTGGGAAGACCATCCTAATTAACATAGAATTCATCAACGCTCAGTTAGACTACAACCTTCCTCTAGGACGTAGCTAAATGTACACGATACAAGCTATGGCATCTACCGTCTTCCGCCAAATGATGTTCCCTCATCATGGGAAAATCATGACTATCGACCAATTGACTTACCATGATCCACAAGCGCCAACAACACCAGCTAACATTATTCCCTCTATCGACACCACAGTCGATGGCACCACCACCCCCATCATCTTGAATGTGGGCCCAGGGTTGTTCGTCGACACCTCTATGATGACTTCATTCCCCTTAGTATCACCACCATATCCTCCAAGTGATACTGCAGATTTGTGCTTGCTGTCATCCAGCACTACTACACCAGAAACCCTCCCGCAACCTCAACCCCATCCGTAGCCGTAATACCATCAGCAACCACAACACCATCAGCAGCTGTAGCATCATCAGTGACCACAGCATCATCAACAGCCGCAGCATCATTCGCAGCCACAGCATTATGCACAGCTGCCACCACAACCCAATCCCCACATGCAACCATCAGGGAGTTATCTGGACTCCTCTCCAGTCCACACAATTCCCTTCCTCTTTCCCCTACCTGGTGTCATGAGTAAGCCAGTAATGGCTACCTTAAACTTACCCAATTTCACATTGGGAATTCTTGTGTGGTACCTAGATCCACCCGCCCAACCACCAATGCCCCAGGTAGTCTTAACCCTAGTATAACCCATTGTGGTTGAATCTCATCCTCCACCTGACCCACAAAAACCAACCACCACACCCACACCTGCACCGCCCCACCCAAAAAGAGGTAGGGGTAAAAAAATGAAAGCTACTGGTGAACCTCGACAGATCTCACCTTATGCTGTCTGTGAAGAATAGGGACATCCAACTCAAAACTTCCCTGAGATTCCCATAATCCACGCGCATTTAGATGCCGTGGATACAATGAAAAACCTCCCCGTGGTTGAACTCCCAAGTAGGCCAATAGTGAGAAACAAGTCATTGAGAACAAACCATGCTCACGCCCTCTTCAAATTGTATGGACACTATTCTCACCACTGCCACGACTTGTCTGAGTTTCGGACGGCTCTAGCCAACCTTCGACAACATTCCCTTGAATTTGAGATCACTTTGATCAAATAAATCCATCCCCCACCTCCTTATTCAAACACCATGTCCATTTACGTGATGTCTATTTCTACAAACCCTCTTATCTCCACCATCACCAATGGTCCATCAAACCTATACCTTCGTTGCTTCCACAACGATGAGCTTGTGTCGCAGTCTAACCAATTTTCCATGGAAACCAAAGATTTCATTCATGGGAAAGTCGACTAGTTCAAAAATCCCATTCTGGCACCAGATTTCTTTGAAGAAGGGAACATGGAAAACATATCACCAACCATCAAAATCAACATCTCAACCAATCCTGAGGTTGTTGAAGAAATCATGCTGGGGGCATCCTGCTCCCCAGAAGAAGTTGCCTACAAATCCCTCTTCCAAGAATTCCATGACATCTTTGCCTAGTCCTACACTGAAATTCCTGGGTTGGATCCATCCATTGTGGAACACCACATTGACACATGGCCTGATGTGGCCCCCATGCGCCAAAAGCAACGGCCCATCCACCCCTCCAAAGCTACTGTGGTCAAAGCTGAAATTGAGAAGCTACACATAGCCGGCTTCATTTACCCCATTGCATACACCACTTGGGTTTCAAATCTGGTTCCCGTGAATAAAAAACATGGTACCATCTGCGTTTGCACAGGCTTCCACGATCTAAATGGGACATGTCCCAAAGACAACTTCCCAACACCCTTCATCGATCAGATTATTGATGCGTGCGCTGGACATTAGGTCTTTTCCTTCATGGACGGATTTTCCGGATATAACCAAATCCACATTCTGAAAAGAATATCATTACAAGACTGCATTCACAACCCCGTGGGGCACATTCACCTAGCGACTAATGCCCTTTGGTCTGAAGAATGATAGAGCCACATTCTAGCATGCCATGACACACTATTTCTGTGACCTCATCCACATCATGTTGCTCTATCTTGACAACCTCATTGTGCGGTCACGGAAGCAAGCACAACACATAGACAACTTGCAGCAAACCTTCCTGCGGTGTCATAAGTATAGGATCCACTTGAACCCGGAGCCTATTCGAGACACCCTTCACACCTCTGGGCTCAAATTTCTATCTTCTAACGTTACCATCATCTCATGTTTAACAAGTAATTTTTGGGGCCACTTCCTGGAAGTTACCTCGGTTTACGAGCCACATCATTATGATGTAAGTTTCTCCAGAATTGTACTTGCATTACACTTTCCTACCGTCAATCATGTGGGTTCCTGGGCCACCACCCGGAAGGCATGTCATTTTACTTCAGCATATAACTATCTAATCCATCCACCGCACCTTACGCAGGTCTTTGGGCCTCCGCCCCAAGGATGGATCATTTCTTTTGCATGAATTTGGCACATAAATTGCCTTCGGACTTGCACTCACATCACATGTAGTCAAGTCCGTCCACCACAACTCACACACAACTCTCTTGACCTCTGTCTGAGAGCCACCTTAGTTTGTGTGCCTCTGCTGCATCGATTCACGTGCCTTTGCCCCTAACCTATCCCTTGCATGTATTGGTATGTTTAAGAGCCACCTGTTCCATCCATACTACACGGATGACCTTTGGACCAATGTCCATTGTCTCGACATAGGGGCACCATAAATGCCTCCTAGATTGGTTGACCATATTGGAGTTTCTTTTAAGCTCTTTTCTGACTCCTAAAATAATGAAAAGATTGTTGAGTGCAGCTGCTTCCTTTCCAGCTCATTAAAGTATAGGAAAAGGAATCTACATTCTCTCATTTATCTCCTTTTGCAAGCCATGTAGACTACCATATGAAAAGGACCGCCTTGGCATATTCAAGCCAAGACTATTCCCCTTTACATCCTTTAATGCTTTCTTGGGAAGAGGGGCCGAACTCTACAAAAAAGCTCACCATGGGTTGTCGTTAAGCTCTTTTCCATCCTTCTCATCAAGAAAATATTGTCGAACAAACTTGGTTTCTTTCATGCTCATAAAAGTATCTGAATGACCGTCCAGTTAGTATAGGTTTAACCTTTTTCGGCCTGATTGGACTACCAATGGTAAAGAAGTCTCTCATCCCCTACAGGATGGGCGATCTCTCCTATATATACTTTTATCCTTTTTCGGGCACAGGAGACTGCCAACAAAAAATATCCCCCACAGGAGTCTTCTTCATGCTTTCAGACTCTCTAAAATTCAAAATCACCATCGATCATTTCCTTTCTCGGGCTCACCAAAAATCCATGAGATCGTACCATAATGATGTCTCTAGACACCACCCCACAAATAACAGTTTGGCAGCATTCCCACTTTGGGTCGCCTTTGTTCAGAGTATGCTGCAATGTGTCTTCCTTGGATCCCATCAATACCAAAATTCTACCTCCTCCAAGTATTTCGCATATACAGGTACATTCCCAGTATTACAGCTATGATCCCTTTCGCATGAGTCGGTTTCATTTGCTACTTGGTCCACATACTCTGAGCAAAGGAAGTTTGAGTCCACCATGATTCCCTACCCCTATTCAACTCCTCCCCCCCTATTTAGTGGGTCACTCCTCATATTGCCTCACATATTTCGGTTATCTTCTACGCGCTTATGGTCAAGGAAACACCATCACCTTGTCTAGTTGTAGGTCTCCCTCTATTGACGACAACACATGTATTCCAGATGATAGACCTAGAGGTCCCTATATCTTGGTCTCATTAACCTCATGGATGAGTTCCTTGGACCACTTGAGAGGAGTCCTTAGTGCCTCTCGGGGGTGGTTGTTTCTCACGTTCTTGACTCTAACTACATCATCGCATTATTGAGTTTCGTATAGTATTTGGTCGAAGACCCCGGATGTCACCTGACTCCAGCACATTGACAATTGGATGAAAGGGACCCCAACAGGTTCATGTCCCTTTTGATTTCCGAGTTGCGTTGGAGATAGTGTTCAGAATCCCCATCAGTGCTTCTATATAGATTTATGATTGATGCAGCATATTTGTACCACAGAGACTCCGACTCTCCGTCATTGGGTCAGTACAACTATGTACCATTCCAGATCTAGCCGACCATCAGTCATGAAGATATAGCAATCCATGAGAATGCCATGGGTCCAATGTAGCAGTTCTTCAGATCAATATTGTATTCAGCCTCTTCTTGAGGAAACCACTATGTATCATCAGTTGTACATTATCGACTCTTGCATTATAGAGCTTAGATCACATTATTCATTTCACATCGTTACAAGCTTGGGGATGCCCGCCTCATCCATATACATGTCACATATTATTTATATCTCACCCATTGACAGGAACCATATTAATACAAAAAACAAAAGCCACTATGCCCCAGCCCTGGAAGCACCACCTCTCCCCAGAAAATCCTATGATGTTCGTCAGCCATACGATGAGCTCATGCCCTCACACATCAGGGGGCAATCTGTTAACCCAAAAAATCCCTCCGTAAGCTCTACATGACCTACACAACCCAAAGACATCTACGTATGACCCTCATTTGACCCCCACACCCTAAAAAAGGCTCAAAAATATAAAAAGGGCTTAAAAACCCCTAAAAAGAGTGAAAATAGATCTCATAGGGGATAAAACCTCCAAAAAGGGGCTAAAACCCCTCAAAGGATCTTAAAACCGTCAAAGGAGCTAAAGATTGGGAGAAAGGGGCTAAAATCCCAAAAAAGGGGCTAAAGCCCCAACCAGGGGCTTATCACTACTACATTTCGACCAAAAATACGACGGCCGTATTGTCGGATTTTCGACACTTGCCTGTCGCATGTACGACACTATGAATTTTTTTAAGCGTCGGTAGATTTTCGTCGGTTATCCGACATCTTTCCAATTCGTCGGTAAAACGACAGCTCAGTTTACCGTCGGTTAAATGTAAATTGTTAGTTATCCGACATCTAATTCATACTAAATCACCTATAGGTCGTCGCTTAAGCAACGACTATCCAACGGATTTTAAAAAAAATCACCTACAGGCCGTTGCTTAAGCGATGGCTAGCCGACGGATTTTTAAAAAATCACCTACAGGTCGTCGCTTAAGCGACAGCTATCCGACGGATTTAAAAAAAATCAACTACAAGGCGTCGCTTAAGCGACTGCTATCCGATGGATTTTTAAAAAAAAATCACCATTATAACCCTTGAGCTCCAATATAACCCTCTATTTCTATTTGTTTCCTATACAACATGCCATGTTGTGATAGTACAAAAAGAACTAGCTGACCACGTAAGATGGGTACTAATGCTGCATCAATAATTGAATCTTCCAATAATGTAAAATAATGCATAGGGCTAATGTTATCTTGGGACAGGTCATAAATCTTCACAAACTTGTTGGTCACCACCATGAGTTGAACCTGAGAACCAGGAAGCCAGGCTATTTGTCGAATGTAAGCACCTTGCAAAGCAAGCTGAATTGCAAGATGGTCTGTTATTTCATCTCAAGAATTGACAGTGAGAACTTGGCATTCCTCATACCCAGCTATAGCCAAATAGTTCTCATTTGCAGAGTTGAAAACAAGATGAACTAGTTCAAATCGAACTGAATTCCTGGAAAGAGGCTTCACATTAGACTTGTCTGTTGTCACGGGTGCAACAGCTAGCTGTCCAATAAGTTGCCTCGCATCTAAGATTGTTACTTTGTCACCTTCTCCTGCTGCAAGCCTGCCTCTGCTATTTATAGTAAGAAGAGATTTGATGATAGAGCCACTTGAAAGATGGGATTTAAGTTCCCTTGCATTAGAATATTTTGTTTTAATATTCATGTCCAGAGATCCACTTTTATATGCCTTCCTTAATTGCAAAAGATCTAAATTGTAGGATAAAACCTTGTCATCACCCAAAACTATCCTCTCATCCTTTGACAATACTGAATGACTAGCCTCGTTAATACCAGGAATAAGTTGTCTACATAACCTCAAAACTTGGCCTTCAATATCGATATCCATAAAAAGTGATAGCAACCCATCCTCTTCCTCTTTGGGGATAGATAACTTGAAAGTCTTCTCATTCTCCATGCACCCTTCATCCTCAAGATCAGAGTCACTGTCAGATGGCTGAAGATGATCCCTCTCATCTGAGAGAGGCAAGAATGGATTGATGCCGCTAGCCCCCCTCAATGATGTAGTGCTGGAAGAAACATATTTTCGAGCCTTCAAACAGAGGAAACTTGTCCCTCTCACCCCTCCTACTCCACAATCACAAAAGAAACAGCTTAAATGAGAGTAAACAACTTTGTGACCCCTGTGGCACACCCTGGCACAAATAGAACAGCACCCTTTAGAAACAGTCAGATCGCAAGTGTAGCAGAAGTACCAATGTTGTTCCATAAAGTTGCTTCCACTAGTGGTGAATGTACAAACTTTTGATGCAAGTGACCGTTCACTGTTACTCTCATCATCATCTTCTTTATCCATACTAGCCAGTTCTCCATTAGATGTGCCATCATCCTCATCATCATCTGCTGATGTGGTATCACACTCAATCGCACTAGAATGGACTCCCTGATTGACTGGATTAACCAAAGCCTCAGATTTCTTTCTAGGAACACTAGGCTTCAACTTACAGCTAGCAGAATCATTGTTAGAACTAGTGTTTGGCGAAGGCTTCTCTGTTAATTTTTCAGAAACATGCTTGTTAGCACCATACGAACCCAGTGCAGAAACCAGAAAACCCAAGACAAACTTCAAACCCTCCATATGGGTTACATCGGCAGACAACTTGACCACCATATCAATTGCCCTCTTGATAATAGGATTTATTGTGGACTCACCATTTTCCAACTGAACTACAAAATTGAAGTATGCTTTCACAGTAGGAACATCAAATGAAAGGAATTCCTTCTCTAGACCCACAAGCAATGAATCAAGAATGTGATCACAAAGTTCTCTTGATTTTGAATTAGATGAAGGTGACACCAGAGCATTGATGAAAGCAATAGCTGAATCTCTTACTGAATTAGAGACTCTTGTTGGCAAATTACCTACAGCTGATTGAGCAGTATATCCTAGCAGCATTTTTTCTAGCCATGAAGCCAAAGAAGATGAATCCATCAATAAGAACTTTTCTTGCAATGTGTGTTTCAATTTAATATAAATCGAATCACCTGTTAAAAGATTAACAAACAGCTGTAGCACCTTCATATTCACTGACTCATTATGGCATCCATCCAAAGCATCAATTAAAGGCAAAAAGTTACAATTGCTTCCAAGAAATTCCCAGAACTTGTTGGATTGGTTCAACATCAATGAGTCCTTAAAGCTAGCTCCTAGCTTCCCCAACAGCTCTTCCTGCATTGACTTGTCATAACTTGCTTGAAGCAGCAAATTTAGTGAAAATAGTGCATCATCTTCGCATTATTTTCCATCAAGAATAAAAAGCATAGCTTTTTGCAGTTCCTCGACATGCATGCTCCAGCTTTGACCTGCAAACATCACAGATGAAAGCAACATGGATAGAACAAGTTTCAAACCCAGACAAAGCTCCTACACATTGAACTTCTTTGACATATTAAAGTTCATTGCATATAAATAGAATTGTACTTACATTTCAAGACAAAAGTCGTCTTCTTTTGGCTTATCCAGATGCTGGAAATGAACAATCTACAAATCACATGCAATCAGAAATTCAACGTATGTTAAAATGACTTTCAAAACCAAGGAACAAATCATGTTCTTCAAGAAGCACACATGCCTTTCTACACGATAGTTGCAAGAATGACTTCTTCACTGATGCATTGTATAAATTTTACTACCAAGAACAAATAAATATTGCGTTGATCCACAGATATTAGTGCCAACTCTGGTAGGACTTCATATGAACTATATGAAAAAATTCAAACCTGGCAAAATCCAGAGAAAGTCCATTGGTAGAAAAGTACGGATGTTCTCCAGTTGTTTTTCCACTGCATAAGTTAGTTGTATTGAGTTTTAACACATTGCCAACATGTAAATTTCATTTATCTCACAGCTATTCACATAGAGGGTCGATTGGGTAGTTGTTTTGCAAAATAAGTAAGCTGACAATTTACTAGCACAAAAGGAACTAGAAGAAGTAAGAATATATGTATTCTACCTGAATAACAGTTATACTTCTCAAAATAGTTCAATTCACCATTATGTGATGCTGTAAGATGATCCCCTGTGAATAGGGAATTGAGTGGCTTATAAAAGAGAGAGACAGATCCCTGAAAAAGTTTACATATACATGATATCCCTTGTGTGAATTAAGTGTAATCTGTCAACTGATTCTCTATCCTCTTTTGATATTTTACCGCGACAATGGTGCTCAAGGGACGTGCTAAAGAATTTGTATAACATTTTCACTGTGGGCGAGCATTATGTCAAACAGTCCGGAATGGTTTGTCATGGAATGAAACATTTTGTTAGATGTTGACGGTGAATCACCTTCTTTTAACCTACAAATCCACCACCAGATATACGTTGGGAGCTGCAGAGGAGTTGACTTGAGCTTAGCAACGTGGCCTATAGCTTCAAAAGACAAGTTGGCTAATCATTTTAACTTTTTCTCAACCCCTTGCATGAAAATATGCTAGCCATCAGTACTCACGAGTTTGGTTGACAAAGAAATTCGAGGAATTCCGAGGTAAGTAATGACCTTTCTCTCTTCAAGCATTTAAATGAGGGGGTGTTTATAATAAACCTAATTTACAACATATAGCAATAATGAATGTGAAGGTCATCATTTCAGGAACAATGAACCAAGCTAGCATTTCCAATAAAGCAAATCCCCTGCTCCCTAATGTCACGTCTTTAATGGCCATTTCTTAACATGTACTCGTATCAAAGAAGCGTGTCAAAACAATATTTTACTGGCCATGATAATCATCCAGAGCTTCAAACTTATCTAGATTAGCATATAATATGAACAAAGGAAAATTAGTTTATCAAGTTCAATTGCATTTGCAGATATAAATATTTCAATTTTTACCCTAGAGCTGCAGATCTAATCTGAGCTGCAACTGCATGCATATCGATATAACTTCAATATTTTTACAATGCATGTCTATAATTGGATAGATAACTTTCTCAACGTAACCGACAAGTAGCTACATACATTGTCACCAATGAAGGCTTGGGCACAAGTATCCTCATACTTTATTTCTAGTCATATAGAACTTGCAACAGCCTGCATACTTTTGCAGCAAATAAGGCCTCCATATAGTACCTAGCTATAGTTCAATCCATCCATCTAACCATCTTGAAATGCAAAAACCAAACCTTGACAGAAATACGGGTGTTATAAGCCATTTATTTGGATTCCTCAATGCTTCAAGTTTAGGAAACAGGTGTTGGTTTGTTGGGAAAACCCGGGTTTACTATAATGTACCAACAACACCCCTAGCTCACTGGCCCTTTCGGCAATAGACCGCGGAGCGGCCTGAAGTCTCACCCAAAGTGATCCTAATGGGTTGGCCAAAGACTCAAGTGTCTCAACCAGGTTCTCTATGGCGTCTTGTATGCGTCTCGTAGCTCTTCTTAGCCCGCGAGATGTCTCTTTCCTCTCTGCGATGTGCAGTTTCCTCTTACTCGCGACGACTCTAGACTTTACCGCATCGCCACGTCCTAGGCAACACGTACTCTCTCCTACGCTCGATCCTCAACCTACGGTACCGCACACCACAGCTCCTATGATGGTGCGATATCGCCTCCCTGCGATATCCTACCGCTGCAACTCAGCGTACTTAGCTTACTGGTGTTCAACTTGTAGGACTCAATACACAAGGCTGTTTTATACTGCGAGTCTTAACTATCTTGAGTGAAACTTATACAAACTCTTATACAGAATACTTAAATACTTCAACTTGCATTTATCCTTTTAATATGTTGTGAACTGAATAACACATACATACATTCACTGTAAGCAAAGTTCATGTCATGAATGACAGATATAACAAGCAAATACACTCACATGACACTCTGATTTTACGTGGTTCACTTCCAGGGTAGAAGCTACATCCACAGAATTGTGTTTCTATATTATAACTTGAGAGAGGTACACAGTTCTGTTGCACTGCATATGCAGCTAGAGATCTTCTGGGTAACTCCGCACACAGCTTGGAGCCCTTCTCTCTTATATCTCTTCTCTATATTGCCTTCTTACAATATACTCTCGCTCTCTCTCTCTCTCTCTCTCTCTCTCTCTCTCTCTCTCTCTCTCTCTCTCTGTCAATCCCTGCGGATTGTTACATACGTGCTCAATGAGGTAGCTACTGGTTACAGTAAGATACTACTGACTAAATATAGAACTAGAGCTCAACTCTATTACAATACAAGGTAACTGTGAGCTAACAGACTCAATGGCTAACTAGCTGGATGGCTTAAAATGCCCAAAATGCCGACCTTTTACAATACAAAATACATCCCTTTATAGGCGACCCGAAGGTCTCACCATTACAACACTGTGGACCTGTCCCGACAGTAACCCGAAACCCTAACTAGTGACAGTCGGCATATCTCTACTTGGGGTAGCCGCTTTTTGTCACACCACTGCTCTCTGCAATCTTCCATGCTTCTCGGCGCTGACCATGGGTACTATGCACCACTTCCCATCTTCTGTCCTTCGTCTTCAATACCTCGGCCTCGTCGCTCCTTTTCCTTTATGAGGGTAGGTGAGCCCTCCTATCTTCGCCACTGCCTTCAATGCAGTGGTTGAGCTCTCTCTTCTCGGCCGCTCAGGTACTGTCGTCTTCCTTGACTTCTCTGTCCCAACAGTCACGGTTTCCGGCTCTGCTCTGCAGCGAGAAACATGCTACGGTGTCGTAGCTTTACCTTATCTCATCGTCTTCACCAAAATGTCTATCTGCCAAAATGGCAGCTTCTCCTGTAGCTGCGGGAATCTGCTCCAACAGTCCCCTAACACTTACTTGTGGCTCGTCCCCAAGCCACTACCAGCAGGATTCTCCTGCTGTAGCTTCTCCTTGGCCTCCTACGAAGTGCGCTGAAGCTTGTCCCGAAGTCCTGCGACTTCATTCTACATAGCTGCGACACGCTCTTGTGCCGAGTCAAGCATAGCTTGACTAATACTAGAGTCTTCTGCTAACTTAGTTCATGGGTTTCTCTTATCTTTCCTTCCCTCATTGTCATGCTCTTGCTCTCGTCGTTTGCGAGACTTTTTAAGGATCTTCAGGTTTTGAGAAGTTTTCCACAGATATCCTTTCCTCTTTATCTGGGTTAGAACTTTTATCACAAGGAAAATAGAAATCTGTATCTTCCATCCTTCTCAAACATTTCATTCAGTCTAGATCCGTCCTTACGATAACTACGCAGGCCTTGAATTCCATGCCAAGAACAAGCCTTTGTCTGCATGCTGGAGTTCTGATTGTTCGGTCTGTTTTCCCTTTCACTTTTCTTCTCAACAAGTCGCTCCAGGCCTTCATGCTACCTCTGATCTCCAGATTTTCGTTTCTTTTCCTTAGCAGTATCTTGTTCTTCTCTTAGCTGATGAGATAGGTCATCTTCCTTATCCCGTGTCTTTCTTTTTCTCATTTTTACTTTCTTCCTGGCAGGAGATTTCTTCTCATCATTCCGCTTCTCTGCTTTCTTATCTTCAGTGATTGGCTCTTCTTTCTTCTTTTCTTCAGCAGAAACTTTGATGACATCTTCTACATCCTGTTCTTGACTCCTCATCCTTGGCAACTGTTCAGTCTATGATGAACTTGGTGTGACACCCTTAGACGGAATCGTCATAGCAGACATAAGGCCTCCACGCTCGAACCTTTCCAAAATTGCTTCTATGGGTTCCTCCTCGGACAGAACCCACTAGGTGTTATACTCTAGGCAGGAAATGGCTGCAAACTATGGAAATCACAGCACTCTGTAACGAAATTAGCTCTGCACAGGGAAAACTTAACAATGCACTCTATAGCTCTTGCTCTTTGCAACTGTAACCCTCCCAAATGAATGATTTCTTCCTTTATGCTGAAGGCGATAATCCCAGACGCAATGGTCATCTAGACTGAACCCGTCGGACATCTGCACTGTTTGCGACTCTGAGTTAGGGCTGAGAGGTGGAGTGGCTGTCACTATAGAGCTTAAGCCTACTGCCATTGATCATCGTGGGAAGAAGATCCCCATTCAGTTTGCTGAGCTAAACGGCTCCTCCCACTATGACTTGCTGTATCTGATACGACCCCAGCCAATGCGTCTTGAACTTCCCTGGAAGCTTAATAAATTTACTATCATAGAGGAGTACTAGGTCTTCGATCTAAAGAGTCTTACTCTTAATGTGTCTGTCATGCCAAGATTTTTCTTGTGCCTTCTGTACTTTCTGATGGAATCCGGCGATGAATCTGTCTTCCTCTAAGGCAAGCAGCTATTCTAGCCTTTCCTGCACCGTGTCTATATCAGCCATTCCAGTGATCTGAGCAATTCTTAAACTAGGAAGAATATACTCCATAGGCATAACAGCCTCCTGTCCATACACCAAGCTGAAAGGTGTGTGTCCTGTAAGTTTCTTGCTTGTAGTCCTATACGCCCATAATACAGTGTTAACTCTGAGGTCCCAATCATTCCTTTGGCTATTGTAGATCTTAGTAAGAGAGTTTTCTAAAATCTTGTTAAAGGCCTCCACCGTACTATTAGCTTGTGGGTGGTAGGGGGTGCTCTTATGGTGCTGTGTCTGGAATTCTTCCATCAAGGCCTCAATGGTGCGATTCAAGAAGTGTGTGCCTTGATCGATCATCAAAATTACTGGGCATCCAAATCTAGTGATGATGTTTTCAAAAATGAACTGCGCCGCTGTAGCAGCATCACAATTTCTTACTGCTTTGGCCTTTTCCCACCTGGTGAGGTACTCTGTTCCAGTGATGATATATCTCGCACCAGTTTGTTTTCCTGGTGGGTTGATAGGACCCACAAAGTCTATAGCCCACTTGTCAAATGCGCGCAACGTAATCTGCGGTCGCAGCGACATTTCATCTCGTCGTGAAGGTTTTCCTACACTCTGGCAGATATCGTAGCATCTGCAAAATTCCTTAGTGTCTTTGTGTAACGTAGGTCACCATAATCCTGCGGTCAGGATTTTCTGCACAGTCGTCTTTCCTGCGAAATGACCTCCTGCGGTACCTGAATGTGCTTCTCTGATAATAGCCTCTTTTTCATGTGGCATCAAACATCTGCGCAGGACTTCATTTGCACCTAACTTGTATAACTGTCCTGCGATCAGGGTGAAGTCTGCTTCTTTAACAACCAACTGCCTCTTTTGATGCTTGGTAAACTCCTCAGGTGCCCTTCCTGTAGTGAGAAAGTGAATGATATCAGCATAGTACTCATCTGCGATCTGAATAGAGAACAACTATGCATCTGGAAAATTGTCTTCTAGATTACTTGGTTCTTCTCCTGAGTCTATTCGCGATAGATGATCAGGTCTGGCGTTCAATCTTCCTAGTTTGACAATGATTTCAAAATCATACTCCTAAAAGAGGAGTAACCATCTGCAGATTCTTCTCCCTAACACTGGATTATTGACCAGATACTTCAATGCGGAATGGTCAGTAAACATCTTGAACGAGGCACCCAACAGGTAGTGCCTAAACTTCTGTAGCGCGTACACCATAGCTAAGCCTTCTCTTTCTGCCGTGGTGTAGTTCTTTTCTGCTGTCGATAGCTTTCTGCTGGAGTATGCGATAGGATGATCGATACCTCCTTCTCCTGGTTGTGTTAATACAACCCCTAGTGCGATGCCAGATGCATCCACATGTACATGAAACGGCTTAGTCCAGTCTGGAAATACTAAGATGGGTGCTATAACCATCTTCTCTTTAAGTGTGTTTAGACTCTGCTCGCATTCCTCATTCCATAGGAATTTTTCATCTTTCTTTAACATTTTTTCCATCGGTGCTGTAATCTTTGCGTATCCCTTGATGGATTTTCTGTAGTACCCGGTATGACCAAGTATTGTTCTCAATTGTTTGACTGAGTTGGGTGCTGGAAGATTTAAAATGATGGCAATCTTTGCGGGATCTACCATCAATCCTTTCCTGCAGACAATGTGACCCAACAAAATACCGAATGGCACACAGAATATACATTTTTTCAAGTTTAGAGAAATCTGGTACTGCCTACATTTCTCTAACATCAGTCTTAAATCTCCTATGTGCTTGTCAATTAATCCAAATACAGTCCAATCATCAAAATAAACTTCTAGGAATTTATGGATGTATTCTTTAAATACAGCAACTACTACTCTAGAAAAGATAGCTGGTGCATTCTTAAGACCAAAGGGCATTACCGTATACTGGAATGAGCCCCATTCTGTTGCAAAAGTGGTCTTATGTTGATCTTTCGGGTGGATTCTGATCTGGTGATAGCCTGAAAAGCCATCAGTGAAGGAGTAGACCTCCTATCCTCCCACATTGTCTAGTACTTCATCAATGAAAGGTGTAGGAAATGGATCATGAAGCGATGCGTCGTTGAGTTTATGCAAGTCGACACAGATCCTGATGTCTCCTTTAGTTTTCTTTTCTTGCACGACCATGGGACTAACCCATTCGCTCTCTTCTGCGGGTTCAATGATGCCTGCTGCTAGCATCTTATTGATCTCATCCTTAACTTTTTATTTGTAGGGTGGATTTAATCTATATGGACACTGCTTGACTAGTCTAGCATCCTCTTTCAATGGTATCCTCATTACTCCTAGGTCTCCAACTATTCCCTTCATCTCTATGAACTTGGTGGGAAATAGTTCCTGATAGTCATGTAGCAAGTCTACAATCTGTCCGACTGTTTCATCATTCCAATAGTCTCCAATAGAGGCAAACTTTGGTTCTATGTCTGTGCCAATATTGATCTTTTTAATCTTGATCGACTCTGTGATTGCTAGAATCTGTAGCTTTGGTCCATCAACATCGCGAGTCCCTTCTGACTTCGGAATTTTAATGTTGCGAGGATCCTCATCCTCATCCTCTGGTTCTACTTCGAAGTTATAGCACTCGAGCGCATCTTCTAACTGGATGGCCCACTCAGGTTGAGTATGTACTGATAGGGTGCAATCCTCAAATATCTTAACCTTTATTACATCTAGGGCCTGATCAACATTTGGATACTCAGATTCAAAAGCGAAGGTAAGTAGAAAGCTGTCTATTAGAAGTGGCCATGTAGTCATTCCCTTGTGCAATTCAACCTCTGTGTACCAGTTCCGTGGAACTGTGTCCAAAGTGTGAATGAATCGATGAACCCATTCATCCTCAGGAATGTCCGACCAATCCTATTGTTAGTTTTTCATCATTTAAGCTAGCATTATGATAAGATCTTTTCACTGAGAGAATAACAAGCACAGCAATCACATAAGCACATCACAAGAGACAAGAGACACAAACATTTTAGGAGGGGAAACCATAAATGGAGAAAACCCCTCAACTTCCTCTAAGATAGTATCACCACAAGATGTGATCCCAAAACAGTAAGATGACCTCCCAACACAACAGCAGCCTTTTGTCTTCTGTCAAGCCAAAGTATTTCCTTCTCCAAAGGTGCGCCATACTTGAGACAGCAAGAGAGCTAAGTCACAAGTGATAAATAGAGAGACTCTCACTCTCTATTTATATTCTTCCATTGACTTGAAGTGCACTCAACCATGTCAGCTTAACTTATAATTAATTACTTGAGCCTACACCTTAATTAGTGTATAATAACTCAAGTGCCCCTAAACTGTGGGGACTTACCTAATGACTTGATATGACTTGTTTACATTATTATCCTCCCGATCGAAACATCGGGGCATGACCACATGACTCAAATACATAATAGAAACATCCCGGAATAAACATCGGGTTACAATATATGAAATATATAGAAGAATACATTCTGAAGTTACATATACATCAACACTCCCTCTTAACTAGGAAGGTATTCTTTCGACACAATTTTTCAGCACTGGTCTTCTTCTCTGCATCAACTGGATCATCTTCGTCTTCAAGTCATCTGGATCTGGATCATCTCTCGATCTGGATCATCATAAAATGGCATCACTGGGTCTAGATCATTACTCGATCTAGATCAACACTGCTAGATCTCTCGGAGTCATCATAACTAGATCTGGATCATAGCTCGATCTGGATCTCCACTGGTCATCATCAAGTGTGTACTATCTCGTCATAGGAAGTTCTACAAAGCCAGCCCTATTTCATGCTGGATGTAGGCCCACCACCTGCAGTTCTTCATCATCACTGGCCATACTGGAGAATCCTCAGGACTTATTACGTGCATCACAAAACCTCGAAAGAGCATCCCAGGACTGATTACGGGCACACAGCCCAACCTATAGGATCTCCCAGGGCTCCGAATTACATGTGACCTCACCGCAAAACCTCGCAAGAGCATCCCAAGACTGATTACAGGCACACAGCCCAACCTATAGGATCTCCCAGGGCTCCGAATTACATGTGGTCTCACCACAAAACCTCGCAAGAGTATCCTAGGACTGATTACGGGCACACAGCCCAACCTATAGGATCTCCCAGGGCTCCGAATTACATGTGGTCATGGCAAAACCTCGTAAGAGCATCCCAGGACTGATTACGGGCACACAGCCCAACCTATTGGATCTCCCAGGGACCGAATTACATGCCATCTGCACAACCTGACTGAGTGTTCCTGGTAACTGACCAGGTGCCTCCATTCCTAGAATGGCAGTTGCCCTTACATCTGTCCTACTCGACAGAATGGCCAGCACTTATAGCTGACATGGAAGGAACTAAATCCTTTAGCCATGAACATAATGGCTCTGCCCTTACATCTGACCTGCTTGTCAGAATGGCACAATCCCATCCAATGATGGAAGACTCTCAACCACACTGAAGAGAGATTTCTGCACTTACATCTGACATGGAAGGAACTAAATCCTTTAGCCATGAACAGAATGGCACAACCCTTACATCTGACCTGCTCGTCATAATGGCTCAATCCCATCCAAGGATGGAAGACTCTCAACTACAATGAAGAGAGATTTCTGCACTTACATCTGACATGGAAGGAACTAAATCCTTTAGCCATGAACAGAATGGCACAACCCTTACATCTGACCTGCTAGTCAGAATGGCTCAATCCCATCCAATGATGGAAGACTCTCAGCTCACAATGAGGAGAGATTTCTGCACTTATATCTGACATGGGAGGAACTAAATCCTTTAGCCATGAATAGAATGGAACAGCCCTTACATCTGACCTACTCGTCAGAATGGCTATGGATCTCAGTACTCATATCAGTCATGGAAGGAACCAATCTTCTCACCATGAC
>LPNX010336675.1:118429-263259 GCA_001517045.1 Pseudotsuga menziesii | reverse complement strand
TCTTCATATTCCTCATTGCTTGAGGGATCTTCTTTTCTTGATCTTCAATTGCTCCCATCTTCTCTTCTATTCTTATGATTCAAGCTTCTTCTTCTTCCCAAAGTTTTCTGAAAGTAATCACTTCCTTTTGGAACACATTCCTTGATTGAATGAATTCCACGATCCTGGGAGGCCATTCAAGGTGGCCATCATCACTTCTGCATTCTTCACTTTTTTTTTTACCGCTTCAAGTTGTTCTTTGATTTGAGAGACTCTTATGGCTACATGGTATCTGCATTCTGGATCTTCACATTCTTCAACTGGTTTCTTTAGGTCATTTCTGACTTTGTTCTTCCCTTCAAATAGCTTGAAATTCAGGAAGACCTTCAATAGCATTGCTTGCAATAGGTAGTGCTCTGTAATGCACATGTGCAAGCCTTCTATGCCAAAGCTCATTTGGCTCTACATGGATCAAGGCTTGTTCCGGATGGCCCTTGCATTCATACAAGCCTCCTTCTTGTTCTCCAATCACTACTGCATCATCGATAGTATTTCCTTTTGGTCACATGATGATTTGACCATCTATGAATGCAACCTGCATTCCAGAGTCTAGCTTGTATGAATATTCCTCACTACCTTTTATTGGATATTGGTAGTCATCTACAAGTTTCACCTTGTGAGGTGATTCATGTTCTGATAGTCTTACAAAGGATTCCTTGAATCCCATCATATATTTGGAAGCCCCGCTGTCTATAAGCCAATCATCACTTCCATGAGTAATGTTACCTATGAGAGCTGATATTAGAACATATTCATCCTCGCTTGAAGAATCTTCACTTTCATATCTGGATCTCTTTTTGGATGGTTCATCATCCTCTGCAGCATGAGCATGATGTCTTCTTTGGCCTCGTCTCCCTCTGAAACTGGAACCTCTATGCTCATGTAGGTGTCCAAACCAGAGAGATAAAATACTTCTATGCTTGGAAGTTGTCAACTTCATCAAGCTGATCACTTTGAAATGAGAACCTCAAATGGAAATAGCAAAGGATTAGATCTTACCGATTTGAGGTGTCCACCCTTGTCCCGGAGTTTGCTGATCTAGGGTTTGTCGCAGAAACCCTAATTTTCAAAACTTGGAATCTTTAAGATCTGATTGGATGAAAAGATAAATCTCTTCAAATGGAGCTGTCCAATGTACTCCTTTTCTGAAAACAGTGAAGGAAAACTCCCGGAACAGGAAGCCCTAATTTTCTGATTTCTTCTGCAGAAATTCCTGCTACTGTTTCTGTGATATCTCCGAAATTACTGATCCTCTGTGTCTAAAATTTCTCACTGAGGTAACCTCACATGTTCCTAATCCAAAACCATAGGTTTAATCATAATTTCTTTCACCATTTGGGATTTATGATCCTTTTCCCAAGGTGACCTGTTACAGGACTGTTCAGAACAGCGAAGTTGTACGGCATGCCACGTGTCACTGGTTCATCTTCTGAGTCTGAAATTAGGACCACAGTAATTAGAGTCCGTTCCCTTTCTGGAACATCTGTAGGAATTTCATTTGGACCTCTGTAGCCCAAGATATTGTATATCTCCCCAGGTGTCCTGTTTATGAATGATTTCTGGAAGAGGCTGGAACCCTAACTTGGAGAGATCATATCTCCTGGAATACAGCGAATCAGAGGCTTCCCTTTGGACACAGTGTTAATGAGGATTTTATATTCTTCCCTTGAAATTTTAAGCTTCTGATAGTTCGCCAATCTCGGAATACAGCGACTGTGCCAAAACTTAGCAGTTTTAGTATTTAGGGTTTCTCCTAGCTTAGGGTCAAACTAGGGTTTGACTTTCCCGGAGTTTCACCCAACCAAATTTATTGATCCAAGTCTCTAAATTTCGGTTTTGATGAGGACAACAATCCTATGCTGGTCTCACTCAAAAATTCTTCTTCTGTAGAAATCCCTAATTTCCACATCGAAACTGAAAATGCTTGAAATTGAATTCCGCATCGACAGAAAGATGCACCCTTCAATGGAGAGTCATCCTAGCATACTTTTGCTGAAAATCTGTGGAGGAAGATCCACAAAATAGGAAGCCCTAGTTCCTGTAGCTGCACAATGTCTTCTTCTCAGGTTAGCTCTGATACCATGTTAGTTTTTCATCATTTAAGCTAGCATTATGATAAGATCTTTTCACTGAGAGAATAACAAGCACAGCAATCACATAAGCACATCACAAGAGACAAGAGACACAAATATTTTAGGAGGGGAAACCATAAATGGAGAAAACCCCTCAACTTCCTCTAAGATAGTATCACCACAAGATGTGATCCCAAAACAGTAAGATGACCTCCCAACACAACAGCAGCCTTCTGTCTTCTGTCAAGCCAAAGTATTTCCTTCTCCAAAGATGCGCCATACTTGAGAGAGCAAGAGAGCTAAGTCACAAGTGATAAATAGAGAGACTCTCACTCTCTATTTATATTCTTCCGTTGACTTGAAGTGCACTCAACCATGTCGGCTTAACTTATAATTAATTACTTGAGCGTACACCTTAATTAGTGTATAATAACTCAAGTGCCCCTAAACTGTGGGGACTTACCTAATGACTTGATATGACTTGTTTACATTATTAATCCTCCCGATCAGAACATCAGGGCATGACCACATGACTCAAATACATAATAGAAACATCCCAGAATAAACATCGGGTTACAATATATGAAATATATAGAAGAATACATTCTGAAGTTACATATACATCAACACCTGTTCACATGTCTGAATATGTGACCTGGGGTCACTTTCTCCTGTGTATCTCTGCTGGACATACTCTCTGTCCGTAGAGAATATGATCGCCATCAATCTCTTAAGATCATCCCATGATGCAATATTCTCTTTATGTGCATACCACCATCTTGTAGGTGTGGCTCGTACTGCAAGGTCCATAGCTGCGATCCTCTACTCGTGAGGAATTTGTTGTTCACACTGCGTGAGAAAGTGCTGGATATCTGTTAGACCATGAAATGATGGAATTTCGTTGATCTTTGCGCCAATCCATCGTAGTGACTTAGTCATGTACACACATCTGCGTGCTGAGACTTCGTAAAGTCTATTCTGCCAGTTCTCTAGACCAACATCTGAATCCAATGCGCATGAGCTGTCGCATCGCCAACTAATGTTCCCTTCTTCGATTGGATTGATGTAGTCGCTCTGGTTCGCATTCATCTGATAGAGACTGTCCATGTTACATGCCCCTTCCTCTGCTCGGAAAGGTTCAATGTATCTAGGGCCCCGAAGAGGATCTAACGGTGTGATGACCCGGATCTGCGTGTCCTTGAAGGTCATTTGTCTTCTCTTTAAGTCGATAACGGCCATGTTACCGATCGCCCAATCAATGCCTAGTATTGTTGGATACGGTCTACTATTGCCAATGATTTCTATAACTTCAAATTCCACAGAGCTGTGAACTCCGTCAATGTCAACTGGTACCTGTGATAATCGACCCAGGGGTGATACCCACTATTGATTAGCTAATCTGAGATGGATAGGCGATCTGACTAACTTAGGGCTACCCATCTGTTCCCATGTATTCTTAGTCATAACATTTACCTCTGATCCTAGATCTAGGATCACCTCGTCCATTTCAAATTCTCCAACCTGTGCTATGAGTCGCATCTCTCTTCCTATTCTTGTATGTCCCATAATGCTATGAACAGCATGCTGTGCACTGCTCATGGAAGAAGATGGTTGACACTGATCTATGATGCGCTGAAGTTCTCCGATAGCTTGCTCATTTCTCATGAGTTTTAAACAGCTCCACAGGAAGGATTGTACACTTCCTGTCAACTCATCCTCGTTGCATGTGCCTGATGTGGTAGCCTGCAATATCTGTACAGGACTAACGCCACAAGGTGCTTGCTGCGGTACGCCCCTAGACGATGGTACCTGCGATCCTGATTGCATAGGGTTATCAAAGAAAGTCTTAGCTTCCTGAAATGTCTGTTTATTCTTCTGTAGGTCAAGTGGTGTTGCTTTGTTAGGAGCTTTGCGCACCCACTCATGACCTGTGGTCTTTTCAGTAACCGACGATGTCTCATTCGTGGAAGCACCGCTGTAAGTCACAATGTTGACTCTTGGTTCTGGTTCTTCCTGCTCAGCAGCAATAAGCTGGATGTTTTGGTGTACTGCTGGCTTAGGTTCTCTGATCTTAGATATTAAGGTAGGACAGTCTTCTATAGCATGATCATAAGATTTGCAATAGTTACATGTGATGGTAGGGCTCTGATAGTCCCTAGCATAATGTCCTAGAACTCCACAGTTATAACAAGTGACTAGTCCACGACCACGGCCAAAGCCTTCTCCCCGGCCAAAGCCTTTGAATCCTCCTCCACGGCCAACATGAGCCTGATCATAATGTGGTCCTACTACTGGACCCTGTGTTTCTGACTGGACTCTATACAAGTCTTACTTACTCCCGACCATGAGATCATAGGCTCGGCAATCGTGTTCATCATGGCCTACGAACTTGTAGAAGACGCAGTATAATTTCTTAGGTGTCTGCACGTACTTTTGAAGTAGAGGGCACTGATGAGGTAGGTGTCCTCTTGTTTTTCATATTTCACACCACGGCCCGTGGGTCTGTGGTAAGGGGTTAGGAGCCCCATTTTCTATATATTCTACAAAGACTGGACAATTATCTTTAGTATGGCCTTGGTCTTTACACTTTACGCACCATATGTCTTGCACAACCTCTTTCCCTTTCTTAAGCTCATGCATCTGTATCGTGAGATTAGCCAACTGGTTTTGCAGATTTGTCATACATGTGCTGGTTTCAGCTAGAGGTGAAGCCTCTAGTTTCATTTCCATCTCCAACTCGTCATCCTGTGTCTGGAGTTTATGCTGCATTAATGGTAGTTTGATGTGAGGGAGCAGTGCTGCAATAAACCATTCCTTATGCTACTCCGGTGCAAACTCAAAGCTGAATTGGTCTATAAGGGCTTTAAATTTCTAATCAAAGTCCCACACTGACTCTGTAGGTAACTGTTTGATGTCTTTGAGCTCTGTAATTCATTGTGACTCAGACTTAGGTTTCTTAAACTCTTTAATCATGGTGGTCCTGACCTGGACAAGTGTTCTGGGTACCGCTGAGGTATACTTCATATACCATGTTAAGACTCGTTCTCTCAGTGTGGTGACCAACTGTATAAGTTTACTATTATCATCATTGATTGCTTTAATGGTCCACACGGCTTCACATAGAAACCAATGCTGCTCTGGGTCCTCTACCCCTGTACCCTTAAAGATAGGTAGCTTCATATCATCCCCCATTCTATTTCTACGTGGTGGATGTTGATGTGCTATGTTACTACCACTCGATGGTGTAGGTGGAGGTGATGTAGTGATAGTGTGTATTGTCTGGGAACTACTAGATGGAGTTCCTACGAGATTGTTCTGAGTCCCGATATGTTTCTGTGGGTTATACGGGTGGTAAGGGATACCACCTTCTGTTCTTTCTGTGGTACTGTGACTCTGTTGTCTAGTATTATCTGAACTGTCTTCAAATATGGGAGAGCTGAAATCTACTTTGTATTTATTTCCACTACGTGTACGTCCAATGTCATCAAAATCACTTTCAAACTCTTGTGACATTACTATCTTTACTTATTCATCTGAAACTAGATCCATTGTTCCTTTTTCATGTAATAACATCTTAATGGACAAGTTTAAAGATTTTAGGTACTTACCGCAATATCCTTTGAAGAAGTACCACTTAGCCTCACTGAAGCTTTTTCTCTGTTCAACTGCAAACTCTGTGACGAAGCCTTCTAGCACACTCGCAAGCCAGAAGTCTATTATCCTCGTAATGGGATTATCAAGGTTCTTCACAGTCTGAATCAGCTCTGGTGTCCAGACAATGTTTCTTTTCTTCTTGAATATGCTTGTATCAGTCAACTTTGATAACCAGTCGTAAAGCTCGTTTCCAAAGGTCACAAAAAATATCGCATGCAGGTATGTAACGATATGTTTTTGTAACCAGTCCTCTGTACTCAGTCTAGGACTCTTGTTCTCGTGTTCGACAAACTCTTTCTCCTTAGACCAAACCCAATCGTTGAGTTCGTCTCTAGTAGGGCACCACCAGAACATCAGTGCTCAGTTTGTTCAAAATCAGCAACGGAACCATTTGTTGGTTTGCTGGGCAGACCCGGGTTTACTATAATGTACCAACAACACCCCTAGCTCACTGGCCCTTTCGGTAATAGACCGCGGAGCGGCCTGAAGTCTCACCCGAAGTGATCCTAATGGGTTGGCCAAAGACTCAAGTGTCTCGACTAGGTTCTGTATGGCGTCCTGTATGCATCTCGCAGCTCTTCTTAGCTCGCGAGATGTCTCTTTCCTCTCTGCGATGCGCAGTTTCCTCTTACTCACGATGACTCTAGCCTTTACCGCATCACCGCGTCTTGGGCAACACATACTCTCTCCTATGCTCAATCCTCAACTTGCAGTACCGCGCACCACAGCTCCTCTTATGGTGTGATATCACCTCCCTGCGATATCCTACTGCTGTGACTCAACGTACTTAGCTTACTGGTGTTCAACTTGCAGGACTCAATACACAAGGCTGTGTTATACTGCGACTCTTAACTATCTTGAGTGAAAGTTATACAAACTATTATACAGAATACTTAAAGACTTCAACTTGCATTTATCCTTTTAATATGCTGTGAACTGAATAACACATACATGCATTTACTGTAAGCAAAGTTCATGTAATGAATGATAGATATAACAAGCAAATACAATCACATGACACTTTGATTTTACGTGGTTGACTTCCAGGGTAGAAGCTACATCCACAGAACTATGTTTCTATATTATAACTTGAGAGAGGTACACAGTTCTACTGCACCGCATATGCAACTAGAGATCTTCTAGGTAACTCCACACACAGCCTGGAGCCCTTCTCTCTTATATCTCTTCTCTATATTGCCTTCTTACAATATACTCTCGCTCTCTCTCTCTCTCTCTCTCTCTCTTTGTGGATTGTTACATACGTGCTCAATGAGCTAGCTACTGGTTATAGTAAGATACTACCGACTGAATACAGAACCAGAGCTCAACTCTATTACAATACAAGGTAACTGTGAGCTAACAAACTCAATGGCTAACTAGCTGGATGGCTTAAAATGCCCAAAATGCTGACCTTTTACAATACAAAATACATCCCTTTATAGGCGGCCTAAAGGTCTCACCATTACAACACTATGGGCCTATCCCAACAGTAACCTGAAACCCTAACTAGTGACAGTCGACATATCTGTACTTGGGGTAGCCGCTTTCCATCACACCACTGCTCTCTGCAGTCTTCCATGCTTCCCGGCGCTGACCATGGGTACTATGCACCGCTTCCCATCTTCTGTCCTTCATCTTCAATACCTTGGCCTCGTCGCTCCTTTTCCTTTATGAGGGTAGCTGAGCCCTCCTGTCTTCACCGCTGCCTTCAATGCAGTGGTTGATCTCTCTCTTCTCGGCCGCTCAGGTACTGTCGTCTTCCTTGACTTCTCTGTCCCAACAGTCATGGTTTTTGGCTCTGCTCTGCAGCTAGAAACATGCTACGGCGTCATATCTTTACCTTATCTCTCCGTCTTCACCAAACTGTCTATCCGCCAAAATGGCAGCTTCTCCTGTAGCTGCGGGACTCTGCTCCAACAACAGGTCTAGCAAAAAAACACAGTAATAGTGACAGAAATACATTAAGTTTTAGCCAGGATCCAATTCTCTAGTACAAAACCTCAACTAAAAGGCCAGCTTGATATTCACTCATAGTAATAAGGTATACCTCAGGCCATCCAAGGTATACATGAGCAAAGGTATACCTTGCTCATGTATACCTTTTGTTGAGAAAAGGTATACCTCAGGCCATCCAAGGTATATATGAGCAATAATTTTCTCTTGGAAAGATTCTCCTCCCATCCTAAAATGGAAATCAAGTTATATCTCAAGAATGAACTCATCTCATCAACGCAACATGCACCTAGAAATCATGAGGTTGAGAACCTATGCAAGCCTATAACAAACCAAACAATTCAGTCGTAGGTAGAAGATGAGGATTGACTGAACTAGATGAGAATTTTGTGATTGTAGTGTGAGCAGAGGCATTGGGCAAGGAAGAACCTTGTTACCCACATTTCTTTGTCGATTTCCAATTATCTGAGTTAGAGACTAACGTACCAAGTTTTCCAAGACAAAAATCAGTAAATGGAATCTTCTTGCCTACATTGGAGCACTTGCTAGGATGGATTTCCTAAAGGGTTTTGTAGCAAAGAAGAGAAATGCTTGCACTAGTGTTGTGATTGGCTGAAAGATAGAGATACATGGCTATAAGAAGGATGATTAAGTTTATCGAAGTAGCCAATCATGAAATAAGATAAGATAATTTATTAATGTCCAACAAGTGACCACAAATACGTCAATGGGGCCACTAAATACAATAGTATGAATACACTATGGAGGCACACGGGTCACCCTTATATATGAACAAAAAGCACATCTAATCTAAAATCTAAACTCTAATAGCTAGAAAGAAAGTGTTGTTGGGAAATATAGATGGATACATGGACTACTAAGGGGCCAACAGCTAAAAACAAAACAAAAACTCCCTAAAGGGATTAAAGGGATGCCTTAGAGGAGGGTACAAGGGGAAGGGGTAAATCCTCAATGCCCCCTCGATTTGGTAAAGGGAAAATGTTTCTCTATGGGTTTTCCACCTGCATTGTACGTGTCTTTCTCCTAACATTTGAGGCCAAAAAGAAAAAAACTCATGATAGAAGATTGTCCAGAAATGGAAGAAGAATTGGTCCACTATGTGTGTCATAGTCTCAAGGGAGGGGATTGTTGCTGTTGTTTAAAAGTTGAGGGCTGCCAACTAGAAGGGTGATCCATGCCCCAAGGTCTGAATTGAAATCCATTAGCTAAGTTAGGACCAATATGAGTTGGATTGAGTGAGAAATAAAGCCCACTGACTTGTCTTACCCTTGTGGTCTCTTACTCTGACTTGTGGGTGGCATCCATAGCATATGCCTAAGTTTTGGGGGTGAATCACTCCTTTCTAACCAATGTGATGCAAAACTCTTTGGGAAAAGCTAGGTATTTATCTCTACTACAGTGTTGTTTGTCCATATTGTGTATTTATGAGCATTAATTCCTTGACTGCTATTGCTCATGTGAATTATATTGATGGAATGGTTAATTCGACGGAAAATTAATTCTGCATATCAATGAACAATTGCTGGATATCTCTTAAGATCTCTGTTTATGAAATGTCTCCACATTTTTGTAGCATACAAAATCCATGTTGGTGTTGTTGGAAGCCAATCGATTCACAGCCACTAAGTATGACTAGTTAATGGTGGAATTTCATGGTACGGTGAGGTGAGTACTCGATGTCTAGCATGGAGGGCATAGATGGGTATGCCACATTCCAGAAGATCAATGACATGCATTGCCATTATCTTCTTCAAAATTTTATACCATCCAATTTTCTATTCTTCAAAATTTTATACCATCCAATAGACCTACAACCCAAATCAACCATATGCAATTAGATAATTTATACAAAATGAGAAGAATTGCTTGTCCTGGAACATGCATGCCAGTTACTGTAAATCAAAGCTATTTCAAGGAAACACTATAAAAGTTATACGGATACCTCACTACCAAGTTTCCCAGGTTCTTCATTTTCTTCATCATCTTCCATTTCCATGTCAAATATGTAGACCTTGCTTGAGTCTTCATGTAAAATGTGTTCCCATTTTATTTCAACCTAGATTTCAAATACAATAAGAAGGGCATTTAGAGTCTAGACAACCTTCTAACACAAATGGTCCAAAAATTTAGAATTTCATTATAAAAACCAAAATTTTAGAAATGAGAAATATCAATGATGCACATTGGTTTTCTGTTGAATATGCCCAGTTACTTACATCAATTTCAATAAGCCTGTCCACCACTGCCATAAGTATTCTACAACCAATAATTTCCCCGAAAGCACTGCTCTCCACTCTAAGCATGTTCTCAACATACAAAGCATTCCACTGAAAAGCATAAGACAAAAAACACAATTATTCCACATAGACATAATCATTTTTTATTATAACCATGACATTTCTTAGTATGTGCTCGGAACTATAGAATACTGATAGCTGTAAAGAATGACATCATAAAGAATATTCAATTTACAAAAACAACAAACTATGATACCAAGTGTCATGTACACATATGCCTAAAGCCAAATGTAAACAGACTAAAATATAAGAACTTCTAATAAATATTTTCCCCTCATTCATGGCAAATTACATAAACCACAGCATTTTCATTTGGAAGAACCAACAAATTTTTAACATCTGCATTGACAAAAATACTATTCTTTAGATGAATAAACTTGGTAACTTCATTAGCTTAGGCATGCATATGGTTACAATTTAAAGTTTAAAATTGATGCCAAAAATATCTCAATTCTTGATATTTTTTTATGGCACATAAACAACTGTTTTCGATAAATTTTCAAATGCCTTGCTTCTTGGTTCCCAATCCCCAAATATCAATCCTGGTTACTAACAACCATGATTTCCTTCTGAGAATATGCCCAAAAGAAACGCCACACCATAGAATGGACTTTTCTTTTTTTAATAAAATTATCTTGCCTCATCTTATACTTCACATCCTATAATCATTGCCTCACAACTTGTTGCACTCCAAATCCTTTAAGATTCATTAATTAAACTCCTCTATTTTGCATTCTCCCATCGTGTATCTTGGGAAAGAAATGCTAATGTTCACTGTTTATATATTGGAGTTCAAATTTGAATCATAAGGATGAATGTGATTAACCATTGCCATATTGAATATGAGAATAATCATAACATCCTAGTCGAGGATTTGATTGGATATGTTGGGATAATGATCCATCCAAATGTGGGCTCTTCTAATAACATTTGTGCATAAGTGAGTGAGATGATATTTAAAGAACCTACCAACCATATGACAAATTTAACATATCTTGATCAACATATGCTCATTATTTTCCTCACTCTAGCTTCAGTTCCACCAGCATGGAACTCAGACAACATCAAATAGGTCCACAAACTCAAACAATTGAGGGGTGGTAGATGATATCCAAGTAAATCAGAGTCTCGGACATGGATATTAAAACAGCCTATGAAAAATTGAATGCTCAGATAGAAAAAATCTTTGTTGGAAATGTTTGGAAGAAAGGGTTAAAAAACTGCACCAAAATTATGGCCAAAAAATGTACAATACATAGCAGTGAGAATTGAAGAGATACGATAAGATAAGATGATATAATTTTATTAATATCCAACAAATGAGCAAAGTAGTTCAATGGGACTGTACAATACATAAGTGTGGAGGCCACTCCTTTAAAAGGAAAAAAGAAAGCTAATCTATAAGATCTAAGCTCTATTGACTAAAAGCTAAACTGGAAAACAATGCTCTTGAAGACGGTACAAGGGAAAAAGCCTCAAGGCTCCAAGTTCCTGTGGTTGGAAGGAGGGCTTTGTCCTCATCTATAGTTACCACTACCAAATGTGAAACTATTCTACCATATGAGGTTGAAGGAAAGGATATCTAGATAGAGGATTGGTTGGAAGAGCTTAATCTAGCTTGGGGAATGTCTCTCTATCTAGAAGAGGTGGCCCGATTCTAGGAACTGGAGGATGATTGTTACTTGTTGGTTCTGCATAGATTGTCTCGATTTCTATGTCAATAACTCTGTATGGGTCTCACTATGGGGGTTCCAATTGCCTCTCAGGGTCTGATGACTCTGGGAGTTGAGATGGTGATGCTCTCTAGTCTCTACATGCCTCTTGGCGCCACTATGCATTGGGAGCACCAGAAGAAAGATGTGATCGAATTAGTAGTCTCTAGCCAGGCTGGTACTTGAAGAATGTAAGATTTAAACTTGACTTCCTCTCCCATTTAAGTGCTAGGCACCACTGATTTGGATATTGAAAAAGGTAGAGAGGGAATCATGAGATTTTGATCAAGCAATGGAATTGATCACATATGTCATAATACCAAGGGCTTTTGAATATGAAGTGCTTCGCTATTTTCTCCTTACTCCTATGGCAGAGTTGACATAATTTGTTCTTCTATGGAATTGGTGTTCAGCATTCACTTGAAGATGACAAGAACCCCCTCTGAATTGGCTTAAGGGGATCTTGAGCCCATGCATCTAGTGTTGTAGTGTTTAAGGGGGCCATACAATACCATCCCTAAGCTATAGGAAGTGTTTTGCATAAAAGGCCATCTTGGGTCTCAACCCCCTAGGGCATGGTTAGCATGATGGAAAAATGAGAGGGGTATGGTCAGATATAGGTATCTAGATAACAAATAGCTAGAGGATACATTGAAGCAAATCCTGGTTGGCTAGGATGTAGTCTACCTTACTAATTCCCCCAACATGAGGGAAACATGTGAAACTGTTGGAGTTAGGAAAGTAGGGGAGACCATTCAAGATCGACAAGTCATGGGATTCCTCAAGATGCAGGAATTGTTTGTTGTATGTTGAGAGGGGTCCCATGGAATCATTTGAGAACTCGTGCAAACCAAGTTGGCTTGATCTTCCGGAGGCAGAAAGCATCCTCTGACCTATGATGCAGGGGAACCTTTAGGGACTTGGTATGGGCATAGAATTCCTTGAGAAGGTTGACTTCCCCATTGCAGAGTATTGCATGATATCAGCATACAGGTCCTAGCACTCATCTCTGTTTGAATCTCTATGTGGAACAAACCCTGAAGAGGTAGTTTTCAAAATAAGAAACCACAAAATAAATCCCCTGAGAGATGGGTTATATGTTGCTGACCCTGTCCCACATGAATTTGAAAAATTCATTTGAGGTGACCACTATAGCTCTGCCCTAAAGAAAATCTCGATAAAGCCAAGCTACTCTTCCTGAGCCTTGAACACCTTCTAAGCTCAGTGGTTTATAATGCAACATTTGACAAATTTTAATCACCTGACACCGAGAGCATTCTGCATTGCATTCAAGGATCTTGTGTAGGCCTTCTCTAACATGCCACTGATCTTAATGGCCTTCTGTCTATCAAAAGGAACCTGCAGTCTGCAAAAATGGGCCTCGAGTAAATCAAACGAACACTGCATTTACATTGTCATAATCTAAAATCCATTTGGGGTAGAGAAAATACATATGCTCATGCATGTCCTTCTACAACCAGGTCTAATATGTGCCTCATGATTGAAAAATGCTGGGGTGCATGCGTGAGTTTAATATTCAAAATGCCAAACATTTGCCTTAATTCCATCCTTCAGCTTTGCAAATCTGAGGTGCATATCACACCTGGGTTGAGAATTCCAGATAACATCCTCATGCCACACAACTTCAAGGTGCATATCAGACCCAGGTTTAGATGAAAACAATGCATTGATATGCACATACAAAGTATTTATAGATCACGCCCACCCCAGCCCCAACACCTCGCTTCTCTCAGTGCAGTAAGAAATAAGAAACCCACAAGCAATTCCAGGCAATGAACTCCGTATAGATCTATTGATATGTATTGAAAAATATGAACATAATATAAAAGTTAGTTGGGTATAAAACCTAGTTTGGCATTTATCAGAAGAGAACAAAGCTCTTATAAGGAAAGATTTAGAGATTCACTTGGTAGTGGCTAGCTCAAAGCAAAGCACAGATTTGCAGACCTCACCCTATGAACAAAAGCAAGGAATCAAGGTCCCTTTTGTCTGATATATACAAAATACAATGCAAAAATTAAAGCACTGCTATAAGCCTGAGAGGATTCTTTGGATTGACATACCACACCAAATGTCGATGAATCAAAATGCACATTGCTAAGGTGCCTCAGCTCCTCATCTTTTCTAATGGATGTTTTGTTCTCTGCAAGACCCAACTTCCTACCCAAAGCTTTCATATCCATCCTTATCCTTCATTGTTGTCTGCAATGTATTGTTAAGGGACTTTGTTCTGAGGAGAAATACCACTTCTCTTCGCGGGTCCATTTCTCATTGTTTGTATTAGTTTTCAAATACAAAATAAAAAAATGGGTAGTGGGTAACTATGGCGGGAAACCATTAATTTCGGATTGGATTCCCGTGATCACCATGGACCGATTCAATCATATTGGGGGTTTGTGATAAGGGTAGTTTGTGTCGTTTGTGAACTCGAAAGAGTATTTCCTTTTTATTAAATGGCAACTTAAGACGTGATTTGTTTCATACTTATTCTTTATATTATATATTTAATTTCTATTTTTGTATTTTATGTTTTCTACATTTTCTATTTACAATTAAAGGCTCCGTCGCTTAAGCGACGCTTACTAGCTATCTGTCGCTTAACCGACGGTTACGAGAATAGTCGTCACTTCACCGATGCTTATGGCCACATTTACAAAAAAAAAATGTATCCTTATTATTTTTGGTAAGTTTAAAAAGAGAAATCCACACATCGTCGGATTTTGGATCGAAATGTAGTAGTGTTAAAACCCTAAAAATCTCAAGAAAATGTATAAATAGAGGGGTGGGGGTCACTCTCAAATCACTCCTTCTCTCCCTATCATTATGCTTCCCGTGTGAGTGCCTTGAGACCATTTGCCTCTCAAGCCATTCACCCTCCCTCTCCTCCATTCCTCCTTTGAGCCAAAGCTCCCATTCCAAAGAGAGGTGCTCCCCCAAGCTAGGGCATGGCGGCCCATTTCCACCTAGAAAAGGTATAGGCTTTGTTTAATGTCATTTTTATTATAGTTTTCTAACATAGTTTTCTTGCAGGTTTATTTCTCATACTTTTGTTGCATGTTTCCATTGATGTCTTGCAACTCCTTTGTTTGCTAACAGTTTTATGCAGGGTTTCATAGTTTAGTTTCAATATTGTTTGCAGGTTTCTCTTCAACCCAACAAGGAACCCTACCCTTCCGTCCTATAGACGGAAGGTAGTCATTTCTACACATAGCCAGGGTTTTCCCTGGGCTACACCGATGAAGAAAATGATGCCATAACATAAAACCATTTTCACCCCAATAACAAGTTGTAATCTAATGGAGCGTCGACCACTTCTACCTGGATATAAACAGTATTACCCCCCAATTCGATGGATAACATTCATAGCAGGCTGTGAGATTGGAAACTCTGTCCGTGAAAGGATTTTAAAGTGGTTGGTGATTGATTAATTTCAGGAGAACCAATGGCTCTCCAACAAGACATAGATAAAACTAAGGTGGAAGCTCCTTCGTCTAATACAGTTCGATGGACCTTCCTACCTACAACCCTAGTCGCGATTTGAAATGCGAGTTGGTGGGATAATCTCGATTTATAATTCTCCACATTAAACGTGATCCTGGTAGAATTCTCTAGGTCTAAGGCCCTTAGGACTAACAACAAATTTTTACACTGTGTAGGGAAACTTTGGAGTACTTCCAGTGTAGACATGGCGCAAGGTGCTTGAGCTAGATCTTTAACAACATTGTAGAACTAGGAAGATAGAGCATGTGGATTGAAAACCAACTTCCGGAACGTACTCTTGGGAGGGTGCACGATTGTGTCAAGACTAGGTTTATCTATGGTCAGAGGGACATTAGAAGGAGGTGGAGGAGAAGAATTGGGAGGAGGATTTTTATCAGGAGAATCAATTTCCTCTTTCTTCTCGAAAGGTTTATCATATGTCTTATTTCGTGTGTTCACTGCAATAGTCTCGTCGGACATCATTCTCATTTCCTCGGTGGAGGAAGGGGAACTATGCAAAGATGTATTATCTATTAATAGTTGTTGAGACAGGAAAGGGTCGGTAAGTAATGCCAATGTGGGATTACTTTTCAAAAATTTATTAATTTCTTCACGTCAAGGACACTCCTTCGTGCAATAGGCAAGTATACTTATCCTTATGCTTAGGTTTAGACTCATTATCTGGAGTTGTAGTATTTGGATTATCCTGTTGGTTTCCATATTTCTTCACTTTACCTTTACCATTTTTATTATTATTCGGTGTCTATGAATATTGGATAGCATTCACCTCCACCAAAAAAGTAGGAGTATAAGAATTAGTACTAGAAGCAATCTGCTACTTGGAAGGCTTTGCTATGGATGCAGGTTGGATTGAACCTACAACACAATCTACAAGAGTTTCAACAGGTGGCTTGGCAGGATCAGTGTTGGGATAAGGATAGATAGGAATCAAATCATATAAAGTCTCGTACTAAGAATAGACTAAGTCCATATATTGAGTTCGACTAATAGATTGCTCCTCTGTAACAACACCGCCCATAACCACATCTCAGGAAATAGGAGGAAATAAATATTTAGTAAACTTAGCTAACTATTGATCTAGAATAGGAGCTTTTATTAACCTTCTACATCTCCTCCACTCATGAATATGATCTGATATGTGAGTGGAAGTATTATGTCAAAAAGAAGTCAAAAGATCCATACCAGTTTCAAAACAAATGGGAATTTGGAAATGGGTAAGGAAAACTGTTTCCAATAAATTATAATTCACAAGCTCATGTTGTGGAAGTTCAATATACCACTTAGTGGTCATACTAGTAAAAGTTCTATGGAAGAGCCCTAAATGAATGGAGTCATCCATCAAGGAGTTCAAAGAACACCATAGATGGAAGGTCATAACATGGGTTTCTGGGTCTTCACCTGATTTCCCATCAAACTTAGGGATGTATGATGGTAATTTGAAAAGAATTGTAGGCCAAAAAGGAGCATGTTGGATGTGATCATTAATCAATTTGGACAAGTCTGGAAATTCCAAAGTAACAAAAAATTGGAGTTGTCGGTTGGGTTGCGCATACTGGTAATACTGATAAGGCATTTGTGGACCAATAGGACCATAATTTGATTGATAAACATGTGTTGATGATGTTCCCATCATTGGTTGATTGGGTGGTTGATTGACAAATTATCCTCTCGAGGGTCCTCCAAGTGGTGGGCCGCCTACAGGTGGACCTCCAGTAGGTGGGCCTCTAGGTGGAAGTGGTCCTCTAGGTGGAGGGGGTCGTTCAGGTGGAGGGGTTCCTATGGGTGGGGGACCTCCAAAAGGTGGCCCTCTAGGAGGTGTACCTCCAAAAGGAGGGCCTCTAGGAGGCATACATCCAAAAGGAGGGCCTCTAGGAGGTGGATTTCCAAAGGGTGTATCTTCATAACCTCCAGCAATATTGTTATCCACCTAAATGGCACCTCTCCATCTGAGTGCCAACATCCCTCATGTTGGCACACAAAAGGACATATATGGATTGAGGGTTGCCCAAAACACTATAGATGGGCTTATTACAAAATAAATTCCTCACCCATCCAGCTAGTTACTTTGACTTTTTAACTATGTCAAGTCATATCCGTGACCCTATATATATGCAAGTCATGAATCATCCGCGAGTGTCGGTTGTTGCAAGTCGCGGATAGATGTATATGCGGGTTGCTCTTATACCAACTCACGGATCATATGCGAGTTGCTGGTCTTGATACCCGCAGATATGTCCCTTTGACATTAAAAATAAAAACATGCGATTATTTGAGATTAGTTAATACATTTACCTTAAATCCTTAACTGTCTCAACCTCCTCAACCTTTGAAACTGCCTTATTTCACCATGTATAAATACAGGCCTTGGGGAGGGTGTTTAGTACATACACTTGGTGAGAAAATTTATGATGGCGGAGTTTATACAGAAGTCTTTGGAGCAGTAGAACTCAGAATCCTTTGGTTGCAGAGGAGTCCTTGTCTCAGGTGTTGGGTTGTAATCTGAACTTCCTCATTATTGTTAATAAAGAGAATCCTTCTTCCATATGTGTCTTGAATGTATTTAATGTATTGTGGTTTGATAAATGTTTATGTTTCAGCATCCTGTATATGATTTATCTAACCTGTATATATATATGAATCATCTTGTATTTGGAAGACTGAATCTTGACAGGTGAAGGATAAAGCATCCCTGAAGACTTTAGAGGAGAAGCAGAGCAGAAGAGGACAAGCTAGGATCAACCGTCTTGCATCAGGTGATTCTTTCCCATCCTCCTATTTCCTTTACTACACTCTAGAGTCAATTGTCTGCAAGTTAATTGAGTATATTGGTAACCCCAGACCTTAGGTTATAAGGTGCATAATCCTGTACAACAGAACTGGCGACTCCACTGGGAAGCCCAGACTGCTGTAGGTTGTTTATGTCACCCCTGACCAGTCTTTGCTTTGAAGTCTATGTGTGATCTTTTATCCTGGTTCATACTTGCCTCAGTATTTGGAAGTCTTGGGAATTTTTCTTGTTTTTGAGAAAAAAAATTATACCTATCCGCGAGTTGCCCTTCTGCACAGTCGCGGATGCAAGCCTCCATACGCAAGTTGCTGTATTGAACAGTCGTATATCATCTGCGGGTTGCACTTATATACAGTCACAGATGTGCCTGGAAGTAGGGAATTTTTTAAGTTAAGGTTTGCTTGTTCCTTTCTTGGTGTAATCCATGTTTCTGAGTTGATTTTCTTTATGAATGCTGTGTAGCTTGTCTAAATACCTTTGGTGATCACACTTTGTGCTTTTTCGAAAGCCCTTGAGTCTCTTTTGCTTGGATTATTTCATGCTTGCATGTTGAAGTAGTTTGGCCTGTTTGGGTTGTAGGTTAAAGTGTCTCTATCCAGATCAGTGATCAGGGTATTGGGCTCTATTTTTCCAATCTGTCTTTTGACAGTGGCTGGTTGTCACTTGCCTTCATAAGTCTACAGTGATTTTAGTCATTGTGTGCACCCAAGCTAGGGTTCCTAGCCTTCCTTTGTTGGTTGTCTTTTGGTTCTGCCAGCCTGTTTGCTTCAGTTTGTTGCTTTATACAGTTTATTTAATTCAAGTTTTCTCAAGTACAGTGCATTGTAGGTGCATGGTAGAATTTTGAGTATTTTTAAAAGTGAAAAAAAACATTCTTAAGCTTTTGCATTTTGTTTTTGCATAAGTAGTGTTTATTTCAATTTAAAGATATTATCTCAAAAACTACAAAAAATATAGGCTTATTTTCTTTCATCGCTGCTTTCAATTCATCAATACATATTTGCAAAAAAGAAAAAGAAGTTTGCTTTTATAATGGTAATTTTTCTTTGAATACACCTTTACTTTTATTTATTTCTTATTGAGTCAAAACACCACAAGTACACCACTCCATTTCCTTCTGAGTAAGAAACATCCCTTTAAAATGAACGCATAAATTAAAATTTACTAGTAATCTTTTGTTTTTAGGGGCATTTCACCTACTAGCTTAGGCTAGACTTGTGGGCTAGGAAGTGTAAACTTCCCACAAGTTATAAAACTCAGACGTAGTGGACCTTTATTTAGGTAAATCTTTGACTTTATCGACTGTATCTAGGAAGCTCCTCTCAAACGGGAGTTAAGCACAAGGCCGCGTGGAGGCTTGGACAGAGGAGATAACCCTCTGAATCCTTGTCAAAGCATAACTCAGGACTTTTATGCATCTGGGGATTATGTCCTAGATAGAGTTTTGGGCTCAGCTACCCTGCCCATGTGTACGAGTCTGACTTGCGACTGTCCCCCCAGACTATTGGTATAGCCAAGGTAGCCTTTAGTCTCTTGTCTTTTAGGGTTCATGCCTAGGTAAACCGGAAGGTTATTTTTGGTTCACCTTGAATGGGCTTGGAAGGTAACCCTTGTTGAAAGTGTAGGAGGGCGGTTGGTTGATTCCTCTGCTTGTGCCTAAGAACCACTTCAAGGATGCCAAGTAATCATTCATCATCTTTCTTCGGGAAAGTATATCTTTTACCCTTGTTTGATTGCTTGAGGCTTTAGGACTTTTATAGTGTATGCTATGTGGTTTTACCTGTGTTTAGTTGGCCTTAGGGTGTGATTTTTCAAATTTTTAATTCTGGAGGACCAACCTATTAGAAGGTCAAGAAGTTTGAAAAACCTTCCTCCTCTCACCACATTGGAGCCTCCACCTTTACCCCAAAGGCTGAGATTAGACACTGATGGTTCATTTGAACCGGTAGGAATAAGTGAACTTCTTGGTGAACCAGAACTGATAGCTAACCATTTTGATCTTGATACAGTCGAGATAGAAGAATTGCAGACTGACGAGTTTGCAAGGAACTTTAACACCCCCTTGACTGATTTAAACGATTCTGTGATCGTTCAGGTTAGACCTTTTGATTCACCTGTATTAGGTGTCCTTGTGGGTAGGATCATGTCTTCTGCAGAAGAAAGTCCTTTTGTGTTCACCTCAACCCTTCCGGTTGAAGGGGTACTACCTCCCCTGGTAAGTGCACCTAGATCTAGTTTACCTTCTACACCTTTGACTCCAGCAAGCCGGGTGGTTCAACCACCGGTTCACTCAAACCTAGTAGGTACTTCTGGTGACATGGTTACTGGGATCCCCGGTATACCTACTATTCCTTCTTCCTTTCCATATACTACCCAGAGTGGTCCGATAGGATCCTCGGCATTTGTCCAAGGATTTCCTTGGAATGGGGGGCACATTCCCCCATCCAATCCATACGTAGGTCCACCTCCTTCATATGTAGGAGTGCAGTTTGGGAGCAATACCTCTTATGGGAAAAGTTTCCAAACCCCAATTTCGGTCCCTTATACGAGCTCTCCCTTTTCGTTGTTTAGTAGAGGGATACCTGCTCCTATCTTTCAGACCCCTACTTCTATGGGGACGGCCTGAACTTCTTGCACTGCACCTCCCACACACAATCCTATGGCTTACGGATAGAATTTGTTTTAGAGCAATCTTCCCACTTCGCAACCGGTGTCAGGGGGAAACCCCACTTTTACCTATGGGAATTCGGGGGCAGGTCCCTCTAATCCCCAAGCTGGCACATCTAGTACCCCGGTTCGACCCAAAATTCCATTCCTGGAAACTTTAAACTTGCCAGATTTGTCAAAATTGATGAATGACCCTGTTAGGCATGACCCCTTGTGGCCACCTGTTCCCACCAAATTTCCATCAGACATCCCTAAGTTCAAAGGAAAAACTGGTGAAGATCCTGGGGCTCATGCCACCACATTCCGTTTATGGTGTTCTTCAAATTCGTTGAATGAAGATTCAGTGAGGTTGATGTTGTTCCAGAGAACCTTGACAGATACGGCGGCAAAATGGTATATTGAACTACCTTCTACTGCTTTCAGTAGTTTCTGGGACTTGGCTAGTGCATTCCTCAGCCACTTTCAGCTTCCGGTTCGATACAATTTTAGAACGGACTTGTTGTCTACTTTTAGACAAAACAAGGCTACCCACATCTCGGATCATATCCAAGAGTGGAGGAGGCGAAAGAGTCTTATAAAATCCACTATCCCTCCTGAGTTCCTTTTAGAGTGGTTCCTTAAATCACTGTTGCCATCCATATCTAAGGACGTATCCACCTCAGGAGTGACGAATGAAGAAGAAGCCATACTCAGGGCCCAACAACTAGATTTGATTTATTCACAATCCGGGATCTTATATGAGATCATCCCTGAGGCACTGAGGCCTTCGCACGAGGCAGAGAAGCCTGAGCCTGGACCCCATGCCTATGGTGTGGTTGGATCCGTTAACTCTCCCACCGTAGAGTCTTTGACTAAAAAACTTCACCAGTTGTCTATCAAACAGTCTATGGTGGAGGTAGCAAAGGATGCCCCCTCCCCCCAGAGTGCAAATTTTTTTGCACAAACCTCTCAGAAGGGAAATCAACAGCCCAACGGGAAGAAAAATAAAGGCAAGAAGGGAGAGGGAAATCAAAAGCAAAAGCCTGCGAACAATGCTGATGGGGGGGAAAAAGAAAAGAAGAAGGTCAAGTTCCCTTGTAAGTTGTGCCAAGAGGACCACCTTACTCACCTTTGTCCCCTTATGGATCAATCCTAGAAGCTGCTTAAAGCTCAACAATCGACTGTCCTGAAGGATCCTTTTCCCTAACGATAGAACTCTGCTTCAGCTTCTAACGTAGCAGGGGGCACTCAAACTACCCCTGACCCAAACTATATCAACATGGTTCGATCTTCGACTTTGTTGCAGACAAGGAACAAAAATTATGAGACTGACACTTCTGAGAAGGGTAAAGCTATAGGTGAAACTTTGAACCCTCTCACAATAGAAAAGCCTGCTGAAACTATGCCGAAGATACCGAAAGGTGTCTTCAAGAAGACCTTTCATAACCCTAATTCTAGGGCTGGTTTGAACTACTCTGTGGTCGAAGACTTAGCTCAAACCCCGTGTGCAATGTCAGCTTTAGAGGTGTTACAGAGTTGTCCCGCTCAGTGGGATGCCCTCTTAGCAGCTTTAGGCAGCATGGACTCTTCCAGTTTCATGGCGAAATTTCATTTGTCTAATGTTAAAATTCGCCTCCCCTATCATGTAGCCCTATCAATAGATGTCGTCCATGGTGGTAAGACCATTGGAGGGGAAGTTGTTGATGAGGGGGCCTCTACATGTGTTATGTCCTTGACCTGTTGGAAAGCTCTTGGATCCCCAGAGTTGGTCCCATCAAACACTTTGCTTACTGCTTTTGATGGAAGCTCCTTCCATCCGCATGGTATCCTACCGGCTTTTGAGATTAAGTTGGCAGGTAAAGCAGTTTCTGTTGAAGTAGAAGTGATTGATGCTCCTTTGGACTACAATCTGCTTCTGGGAAGAAGTTGGACTTATGTGATGTCCGCTATTGCGTCGGTCGTTCTTAGTGTAGTGGTTTTTCCACATGAGGGCAAGTTGGTTACTATTGATCAACTTGATTTTACCCGAAAAGGCCATTTAGAGTCTAATGAGTCCGCTGTGCCATTGGTTGATCAGGTCAAACCTGCTGCACAGAGCTTGGGGGCTGGAATGTACACATCACTGATGGGCACATTTGATCTTCCTGCCCCGGTTAATTACATTGGTTCCAATAGTGTGGGGAAGTCCATCACTACGGTTGTCAATATGAATGATCCTTGGGTTCAGCCAACTCCCCATGAACCGGAAGTGCCCTTATCGGCAGTGGAGGTAGCTTATCAAGCCATCACTCAAGCCACTGTTGATCCCATTCCAGATCCTCTAACAGTCTCGGACGATCTGGAAGAAGTCTATTTTCCTGCATGGGCGGAAAACTCTTCGCTTTCCATAGATTGTTTAGACACAGTTTTACCTTCCAATGAAGCTATTCTGGAAGCCATGAGTAGACGTGATAATATTTGTGAGGATCTTCATCATCGATCCTATTTTCTTCCAGAACTAAGCAGAATAGAAAACCAAGAGTTTCGAGTGAGACTGTCAGAAGATGTTGATATACCTATCAATCCCTTTCCTAGGGAAGGAATGTTGGCTGAGGGGAATATGGAAAATATTTCCGCCACTATACCTATTAACATCTCTGTAAACCCTGATGTCATGGAAAACATATATATAGGTGCAAACTGCTCTCCTGAAGAGATTGCCATCTATACTGCCCTTTTTAAGGAATTCCACGATGTCTTTGCCTGGTCATATGAGGAGATGCCAGGCATGAATCCATCGATTGTTGAACATGAAATCTAGACATATCCTGATGCCAAGCCAGTTCGACAAAAATTAAGACCCGTGAACCCACGTAAAGTGGCGGATGTGAAGGCAGAAGTTGAAAAGCTGTTGAAAGCTGGTTTTATATATCCCATAGCTTTGACTGAATGGGTGTCCAACCCTGTTCCTATTGATAAAAAGCAAGGGACTATCCGCATTTGTACAGACTTTAGAGATCTCAATAAATCCTATCCTAAGGACAACTATCCCACACCATTTATAGAACAGATCATAGATGCATGTGCGGGAAGTGAGGTGTTTTCGTTTATGGATGGTTTCTCTGGCTACAATCAAATCCAAATCAAACCGGAAGACCAACATAAAACTGCTTTCATTTTCCCTTGGGGTACATTTGCGTATAAGAAAATGACCTTTGGATTGAAAAATGCTAGGGCTACCTTTCAACGGGCTATAAAATTTGCTTTTCATGACATTAAAGCCATTGTCGAACCATACCTTGATGATCTGCCCGCACATTCTCGTAAGAGGATCCAACATTCAGATCATTTACGGTTGATATTTGAAAGATGCAGATATTATAAACTTCACTTGAATCCCCACAAGTGTGTTTTCTATGTTGAGTCAGGAAGATTACTCGGATTCATTGTCTCTAGTAGAGGCATCCATGTGGATCCATTGAAAGTTGAGGCCATTGTAAATCTGCCTCCTCCTCGTTCTCTCAGGCAACTTCAAAGCCTGCAAGTAAAGTCTAACTTTCTTCGACATTGTATTGTTAATTATGCCAAGATCACTAAGGGTTTCATGCACCTGCTCAAACAGGACACCCCATTTATTTGGGATGAAACCGCACAACTTGCGTTCAAGGCATTGAAAAAAGCTTTGCTGTCGGCACCTTTATTACGTCCACCAGATTATTCTAGGGATTTTATATTATATCTGGCCACGTTGGAGTCGACCATTGGAGTAGTACTAGTCCAGGAAGATGATAAGCTTGTTGACCATGTCGTCTACTATCTTAGCCGTGCCTTGGCCGAACCTAAGCTTAGATACTCCCACGTTGAGAAATTAGCCTTAGCAGCTGTTTATACTGTGCAGAGGTTACATCACTACATTTTACTTAGGACCACCACAGTAGTGGTGGATGTAAATCCTTTCCAATATGTTTTATCCCGATGGATTTTTGGGGGAAAATTTAACAAGTAAATAGTCATTCTCCAAGAGTTTGACTTGGATTTCCAGTCCGCTAAGTTTAAGAATTCCTTAGTTTTTGCTGAGCTGATAGCAGAATTTCCTACTGAAGAAGATATAGTGGTTGAAGATGACTCATTCCCAGATAAGCACATCTTCCTGATATCCACCTCTGATCCTTGGTACAGAGATATTCTTATATATCTCCAGACTTTGAAGTATCCTGCAGCGTCCTCTAGGGACGAACGACGTAAGTTACGCCTTCATGCCAAGAACTACCTCATTATAGGAGATACATTATATCGACGAGGGGTAGATTCCGTTTTGCATCGTTGTCTTAATCATGAGGAAGCAGAGATTGTCTTAAATGATTCCCATAGCGGAGCATGTGGGGGTCATTTATCTGGGTTAGCAACGGCCCAGAAGATATTGCGTGTCGGTTAATTCTGGCCCACGATCTTTAAAGATTGTGTGGAAGCAGTGAAGCATTGTCATCCGTGTCAGCTTTACACCATGAAAATACGGTCACATCCTGCTCCATTATTTCCCGTTGTCTCGGTAGGCCCCTTCATGAAATTGGGGATTGATTGCGTGACATGCAACCCAGCCTCGGCTGGGGGGCATAAATACATCATTGTCGTTGTTGACTATTTTACGAAATGGGCAGAGGAAATGCCTACTTTCAAAGCCGACGAGGAAACAACAGCTTTCTTTGTATTCAATCAGATTATTGTACGGTTCGGTATACCCAAGGTGATTGTCACTGACCATGCATTCATTTTCAAAATAACATGATGACGAAACTGACAACCATGATCGGATTTAGACAAGAACATTCTTCTCCATACTATCCGCAAGCAAACGGTCAGGTTGAGGCTGTCAACAAGACTTTAAAAACTATCCTTAAATGGACAATTGATGCAACCCGCTCTAATTGGCACATCATGTTATATCCTACTCTTTGGGCCTATCGAACCAATGTAAAGACTGCTACGGCTTTCTCCCCTTTCCAACTCGTTCATGTTGTGGAAGCAGTTACTCCGATCGAATGTGAAATCCCATCTCTTCAGATAGCTATTCATGTGTTACCTGATATGACTAAGCTTGAGGAATGTCTGGTACATTTAGAACACCTTGATGAATAGCGTAGAGATATGCTGACTGCTAATCAGGCTCATAAAAATAGGGTTAAATCTCAGTATGATAAATCGGTCAAACCTAGGGTTTTTTCTAAAGGGGAACTTGTCTTGCTTTGGGACCAAGATAAATAACCTCTGGGGGTAGGAAAATTCAAGGCTATGTGGTTAGGACCCTATGTCGTGTCGAAAGTATTAAGTAAGGGCGCATATGAGTTAGTTGATTTTGATGGGAATAATCTTCCTGAGCCTAGAAATGGGCTCTACCTAAAGAAGTACTACGCTTAGGCTTAGCACTTTTTCTTGTATTTTTATTGTATGTATTTTTATGTACATTAGGTTGTCAGTTTTGTTTTTTATATATATTTGCTGGTTGTTGCAGATGTCTTCCGAACGGTATATAGGGTTCGTTGATGGCACCAGCCGTCATACTTGTAACCTAGCTTCGACAACATGGGTTATCTATTCTCCCTCAGGACAGCTTGTTGCCATGGGAGGTGCTTGTCTAGGTCCTGCTTCTAATAATGTTGCTAAGTATAGGGCTGTCATTGACCTCCTATGGGATGCTTTGTCAAGTGGAATTACCCAGCTTGAGGTCCATTTGGACTCTCAGTTGGTGGTTTCCCAGGTCAATCGAGCTTATCAGGTACGAAATCCTATCTTATTACGTCAGTTCATACAAATTCGTTTATTGGAAAGACATTTTGAGGTTATTACTTTCAATCATATTCCACGAAACCAAAATTCATTGACTGATGCATATGTTAATTACATTTTGGATTGGCATCTCACACACATTTTATAAAAATATACAACAAACATATGAAAAACAGTTGTAAATAAACTGACAACAAACACCAATATATATATATATATATACATAAAATATCTATCCATAGATAGGTCAAGTCTGATCCTTAGATCCTGTCATATACAAAATGTACAAAAATGTGGATCATAGTCCATCAAAATGCCCTAGAACTAAGCAGGGACGCCCTGGCCACTAGGACCTCCTTGGTCCCCATGGTCCTCATTGGGTCAGCCTGGCCAGCTTCCCCTCTAGTACCCTGATCACTCCTGGATCCTCACCCACGACAAGATGAACAAGCATGCAGGGGTGCCCTTCAAGGTGGACCGGTCCGATATCTGCATTTTGACACATAAATAGGGTTAAGACTTGTACATATGTATATATCTATCATTGAAAAATTCATAAAAATTTGAAAATGATAAAAAATTAAAAATTACTTACCTAGCTCGCCCCATGCTCCTCTTAGAGGGAGGACAAGGTCGGGGTCACCTCGGAAGTCCATTCCGGCATATGGAAACTGCTCCAATGCCGGCAACTGTCGTTCCCACCATGTCTAGAAGTCATCATCATAGACACTGTGTACTGATTCCCCTCCTCCTTGACGGAGGAAGATGTCTCCCCACCTGCTCAGCCTTGGATGACGTGGAGATCTGATCGGTAAAGGTATAGCGGGGCTCAGTGCTGGTACTCTCGAAGAAGAAGAATGCCACTAATATGCTTGCATAGCCAAAATTCTTGCATCTTCCTCTCTTGCAATAGGATAGGTGTTTCCTCATAATGGAAGCAAATCCCGAGCACCAATCATAGAGAGCACCTCTAAAATAGTCAACTGCCACCCTCATTTGATTCCTAGTGGCCAAATGTAAAGATGTCGATCCTGAAAGTCTCACAATGGTACTAGCTAATACCTGGAGAGTAAAATCTTGGATATCTGCAATTGGAACACTGGTTCCTCTTCTCTGAGTACCCAGTGTACAGAATATGTCTACATAGTTTTGGACACTTAAGGGGTCACTGCCCCTGCTAGTGCCCTCCAAGTTCACCGGTGCTCCCCGTCGTGACAACCTGGTAATGAAATATATGTCTTCCACGATAAGCTCTAAGGTTTCACCTTGTAGATTGAACATCCCCATATCATGATCCCAATAATTAACCATGAACTCAAGCATGCGGACATTGGCCCGCATGGGTGATGTACAAAAGAATTTCAGTAGCCCACTGGTCCTCAATACATGTATGGTGGGCGCACTTTGGAGCGTCGCTTGATCCATTATTTCGTGCTCCCTTTCCCTCCATTCCAGAACCATATTTTACCTAGCAAATATAAGCAATTGGATTCAGTATTGCCATATCAAAATTCAAAATTTTTTGAATATATTTAAGCTTTTGTCTCCCACGCAGTATCCACGATTGTCTATTTAGATAGTTCACGTACCATCCGCGGCTGTCAAGTTAGGCAACCCGTGGATATAACGTGTATCCGCGAGTTTCCATATCAGCAACCCACGGATGCATACTGCTACAGTTTAGGATGCTGCTAAATAATGAATTCACACTTAAAATTATCATTTTCTTGGATCAAATTGAAGAGTTCAAGGTGTAGGCGTACTTGCAGCTGGCAGATTTCAATTTCATCGGTCCAATTGTCCACAATGATCGATCAAAGGTAGAGGGTAAACTTGCTTTTTATGGCTAAAATGTTCAAATGGTGAGATTTGTTTTAATTTTCAACCTATTTATAGAAATTATATTTCATAAAGTGGGTCTTTTTTTATAGTTTGAACTGTCAATCAACTAATACCATACTTTTTGTGCCTTGGAACAGGTTTATCACTTTTTACAAAGTGTTGTTGCTCCAATAGGGTGGTTTTGTTATTTCCAATACATGTTGGCATCTTTTCACTCCACATTAACCTTAGCATTCAACATTTTGCCATGGACTATGGTATTCTAAGCCATTAGTCCCTTGTCTTTACCATTGTTCTTCCGTGGCTAGGACCCTTCTTTCATGAGTATCCTTCTTATATGCCTTTGTCATTCTTTGGTACTCATGCCACCACTGTTTCAGGTTTAGGGGTATCATCTTAGATATTTTTCATGCCAAATAGAGCTTCTTTTGAATCTCTTTTTACAAGCTATCCCTTTATAGGACTCCTCGCCCTTATGGAGTTTCTCTAGGCCCAGGTTTGACTCCTTTAAAACAGACTTGACTGCCGAGTTATCTCGTCCGTTCAAGCTCGTTAAGAATATGTGAACGGGCATCCGCATTGGTGGTAGGTTATCTCTTTCTCGGACCATGCGGAAAAATACGAGAAAGGATCACTCTCTTTTCTTTTGAATTGAAAAGAGTATTCTCAGGTATAGGTTTATCACTTTTTCGGACCTAAGGGACTAAATTTATGGAAAAGGAACACCCAGTTTGAGCTGAGTTTTCTCTTTTTCGTGCTCTGGACCCAAACATGAAAAAGATTCCAAGTGTCCTTTGTGTCTTTGTCATGCTCGTTAAACTCTTAAGAACAAAGCACCGAGTTTATTGTTGTAAGCCCCATTTCTCGTAACCAAATGGATCTTTCCGAGTGATCTTGCTTTCCTTCACACTCGTAAAACTCAAGCTATTTTATGTTGTTCTGGAAGGAGCATTGGGTAGGTGGTAATTTAACCTTTTTCAAACCTCCCTGACTAAGTTCGAAAAAGGTTCACCTTTTCTTCTTCGGAAGTTAAGAGAGTTCTTCTGTGGTTTGTTTTATACTTTTTCGGCCTCATGAGACTAAATTGGACGAAAAAGGACCCCCCTGGAGTCTTCTTTGGCATTTTCAGACTCTCTAAATGTGAAAACACTGACTGAGCATGTACTAGTTTAGGCTCATTAAATCCATGAATCAGTGACACTATCAAGCATTATTTTCCCATCTCTTCAAGCTTGTTAAACAATGAAGATGGAACCAAGTTAACTTTCCTGGACTCATTAAAATTTAATAGGGAAGGTAAGGAAGAATTTTTCTCTTGTTTTCAGTAATGGCAGCATGTCATCCTTGAACATAGCACTCTTTGTTTTCCGATATCCATTTTCAATATCAACTTTTGTTCAGCTATCACTTTGAGTTTCTTACTCCTCCTCTTGTCCATTATACCTAGGGAATTTGATCATGTCTCCTACATGACAGATAAGTCTAGTTTTTCTATCTTATACGCTGCCTTGGGTCATCTCTTTGTTGTGCTCACTGTTCAAGGACTCTACTCAATGTCTGATCTATAGCCTAATCCTATCATTGTTATATCTATTATCTATTTGTGTCTCCCTTCTTTTTCCCAGTTCCTAGTCACTCTTGTGATCCGTTGGAGGATCTATTGCCTTCCTTATCACAGCATGGTTCCGTTTCAGCACTTCCTGATGATGAAGACCTAGATTTTTGACGATGGTACCTCAGGATTCACTTTCATCATTGGTGAATTCCTTTGCTTCAGTTGTTAATTATCATCTATTGATTGACAAACTGTTGAATCCTTTCCATGTTCGACTTCAGCTTACCCTTATTCACATGTCTTGGATTGTACTGGTTCTTTGGGATATTTTATGAAGACCTTAGTTCCTCACCTATGGACTAAGTTGCGCAAGATTATGTTCTATTCCTCTACACAGCTTCCAGATCTTTGAAGACTCATCATTGTATATTGTGTCTTCGATCCACCTTTGTAATATATGTGGTTTTATACCCGTATCATATGATGTACTCAAATATTGTAAAGGAGCTAGTGTTCCAGTAAATTGAACATAGCATCCTGAGATGTAACTTTGTATATGACATTACTATGTATTTGTTTCAGGTACTCTCTTTGCTCCATTGGATTTCTGAGTTCTCCAAAGATAAAGATTATAATGTATTTCGGCCATCATTTCCCTCTGACCTCACACATTAGGGGGCATCTATTATCCACCTGAATGGCACCTCTTTGTCCGAGTGCTGACATCCCTCATGTTGGCACACAAAAGGACATCTATGGATTGAGGGTTTCCAAAACACTATAGATGGGCTTATTACAAAATAAATTCCTCACCCATCCAGCTGGTTACTTTGACTTTTTAACTATGTCAAGTCATATCCATGACCCTATATATATACAACTCGGGGATCATCCGCGAGTGTCAGTTGTTGCAAGTCATGGATAGATGTATACGCGGGTTGCTCCTATAGCAACTTGCGGATCATACGCGAGTTGTTGGTCTTGATACCCATAGATATGTCCCTTTGACATTAAAAATAAAAACATGTGATTATTTGATATTAGTTAAGCCATTTACCTTAATCTCCTTAACTGTCTCAACCTCCTCAACTTTCGAAACTGCCTTATTTCACCATGTATAAATACAGGCCTTGGGGAGGGTGTTTAGTACATACACTTGGTGAGCAAAGCTATGCTGGCGGAGTTTATATAGAAGTTTTTGGAGCAGTGGAACTCAAAATCCTTTGGTTGCAGAGGAGTCCTTGTCTCAGGCGTTGGGTTGTAATCTGAACTTCCTCATTATTGTTAATAAAGAGAATCCTTCTTCCATATGTGTCTTGAATGTATTTCATGTATTGTGGTTTGATAAATGTTTATGTTTCATCATCCTGTATATGATTTATCTAACCTGTCTATATATATGAATCATCTTGTATTTGGAATACTGAATCTTGACAGGTGAAGGAGAAAGCATCCCTGAAGACTTTAGAGGAGAAGCAGAGCGGAAGAAGACAAGCTAGGATCAACCGGCTTGCATCGGGTGAGTCTTTCCCATCCTCCTATTTCCTTTACTGCACTCTAGAGTCAATTGTCTACAAGTTAATTGAGTATGTTGGTAACCCCAGACCTTAAGTTATAAGGTGCATAATCCTATACAACAAGTATTGATAGGTGATCCTCCGGGTATGGAGACATATGAACAATTAGGTTTCCCCCATGAGGTGTAAATATTTTTTGGGTAAGGAATTCCAAGATAAATAAATCTTGATGATGTAGGTTGATAATTTTGATTGACTATAGGCGGTTGATTTCCTAGATAAGTATAACCCCATGAAGGTTGAGTAAAGGAAGGTTGTAGCCATGAGGATAGTCCTGTACCAGAAGAGGGGATAACCACATTTGTATTCATGGAAGGTATACTAACTATTGGTTGTCCTACAACAAGGTTTTTCCCCATACTAGAAATAGTTCCCCTTATATATAAATTAACTTGAGATGGGGGTTTCCCCCCAGTGGTGGAAGGTACATGACAATTAAAAACAGATGGGGAATTCCAAGCTGATGGGTTAGGGATGGAGGGTTGACCCAAATCATAAGTAACCACATTTTGAACTAGTGACTGTGAGTTACAATCCATATGAGATTATGAAAGAGCATCGTATGCATGGAAGGGTAATTCTGAATGGTGGGTTATCCCCCATTCTACGCAAACGATCAAGAGTTACCTAAAGTGGTTTAAGTGTTTCATCAGTCGTAGCGAGTCTAGTTTCTTGTGGGGGGTAAATGTAAGGTAAACTGGTGGTTCCATACTCAAAGATATCCTTTCCTAAAGAATTCTCCTAGAAAGGAGCGGTTGGACCAAATTCCGATGCCACATTATCTTCTGATGGGTGGGTAAAGACCCAATCATGTGCACCAGGTTGACCCTCCATTTGAAAATGAAAGGTCGTATCTCTCTTTAGAAATTTGTTGAACTATCACACGAGTGGATGGATTTTCAAAGGAATAAATATCCTTGTTGGATTCAGTAACCATAATTCCTTCTACATGGGAATCAAACGTAGTCGGTTGGTCCATGTCTTTCGTTTCTATTCCTTCCGTAATGGGAGGAAAGTTAGGTGGAAAATCCTGCAACCTGCGAGATCGTTTCACAGGTAACTCAGCAAAAATGCTGGCCAAAAACTCCTACCCTAGGGTTTTATCAAAAGAAAAGATCACACAAAAACAAACCCTACACAAGCTAAGGTCACAACCATAATTAAATGATAGGAGGGGATGGTAAAAGTCAGTTCCTCACTAGGATTGTCAAGTTGTCACAACTCGCGATATCCCATAGGGTCCAACAATAAAACATGACAAGGAGGATTGGGACCGTACCCTTTCCTGAATACCTGACTACCTAAAAGGCACATGCATAGTAGCTCCCAAAGTGGTGTTCTCAGTGTATTTCTCCAACAAGACGACCAAAAGGATCTTCTCAATTGGTTTGGGCTTTCTAGAGGGTTCGATATACACAAGGTATGTTGGAGCTCAAATCCATAATAATGTTGTCTAATGCACAACCATTCGAAAGGGGACTTCCTATATACCACTAAGTATGTGAAGTACCTTTCTATATACCGAAAGGGTACGTGAAAATCCATTCAATATACCAGGAATACATGGAAGAACCACACGATCCCCGGGATGCAGTATAGGAAAATAATGACAGCTCCAACATTTTAAGGCATTGGAACATGTTTTTATCCTATCACTCATATTACTAAAACTTTTAACCTAAAATACCGCTTCATTTTATCTTTTACAGTTAGGTGAATGCATGAGGTGAGTATAGAAATGTAAAACCATGCAATATGCTAATGCAAATTTTTCACTTTAACTTTCTGGATATGCCCTACTTAAAGAAGGGATAGAGGTTCATTTCTTGTTTTTGCAAAACTAATAAGTCCCAAGACAAAAGCATTGAACTATAGTTTAACTCCTATTGCAAGCATGCAAAGACTTATAGTGCTAATTTCAAAAAGGAAAATAATAATATCTCTTTCGAAAAGAAAGATGCTACCACTACTTAACACACCAAACTCTTTCTACTCATCAAAATGGAAAAAAGATTCAAAAACAAACTATTTGCTCTTTTTATTCAGAACATGAATACCTGAAAGATTATTAGACTAATCAAGAAATCAATAGTTCATTGCTATTATTAGATCTATGGTCAATTTTCTGTAAATTTTTCAATAATAAGTATAAAAACAATATTTTAACCATCTATGAAGAGCACAAAAGTAAAACTACTTTCTTTTCAATTGATCAACAACACTCAGAGATATGAATATATAATTACTTTTAAAAAAAATCCTCTTCCAAACCAATACCAAAAAGAATCAAGAAGCCTCAAAGGCCAAAACAAAACTAAATATTGAAATTTTATGAACAAATGAATCCTAAAAACACTTTCCATATATTGACTAATGATTTCAATTCTCAGTAACAAGGCCTAAGAATACTTAGAAACCAAATTGTGAAAGCAAGATCTCAAAAATAAATTAGGGATTGAAGCCCTACCTGGCACTGCTGGGTGACAAGTGAGTACAGAGCATTACTTTCTAAGCACCATGTTTTTCCCATGGTAACATAGTGGTGGAACCACTCTTTATTCACTTGAAATGTGTGGTCACACCGCTTTCTTACTTAAGGTAAGGTGTGGTGGCTGCTCTTTTTACACAACCCAGGTGCAATGGCCAATAAAGACTTTGAAATCACACACAAAGGAAAAAAAGAAATATGATAAAGCTCAAATATTGGATCCAATCAACATACAAAAGTAAGAGTCTAAATTATTAGAGGCAGATGAAGGAAGATTTAACAATTTCAATCCATATCTAACTAATTAAAAAGAAGACCTAAATTATAAACCAAAATTGAAAATTGAAGGAAAGGAGAATTTATCAAAAAACCAAGAATCCTGATCTATCTCCCCAGTGGAGTCACCAAATTTGTTACTGCAAATACTCAGCCAATGCAGACAAAGGTTGTTTCCCAAGCCTGAAACACTCAATACTAGAACAAAACAGTTACAATATAAAAGAACTTTCCCTAAGATGGCATAAAATTCTTGAATTGAATACTCTTCTTACCTTCCAGGGGATGCAAAGATTGGTCTTTGGAGGGCTTGATTTATGCATATGTCTTGCAAGATACACAACAAAAACAAAAACCATATCAGAGTAATAAGATAGTCTATGATCTTATGTTAATGACCAAGGAATTCAACAATAAACATAGTGATAATCAAACAAATAAATGTTTATGGGAAAGAAACCTTTATTTGTACTAAGAAAATGAAGAGAGAGATTATACAACCTAAGCCTTGGTGTTGAGAACCCTTCTCAAATGAAATTTTCCTCAAATCCTCAAGCTTTCCTACTAACCAATCACTAGTCTTGGATGAATTTGGCCAGAGTTTGGATGCAATAACCTATTCTTCCTCCTCTTACCCATGAGGGGTAAGCTAGTATTTAAAGGCATGAGAGGATAAGATAGGTTGAGGAATTCATGGGTGAGGTGGAGGGAGGATTCTACAATGAAGGATCTAGAGCTCCAGGTGTCCTAAACCATAGGGATCAGGCTCCACGAAGGAAAGTTTCGAGAAGACTCTTGAACCTTCCTTTTTTTCCTTTATAACTCAAGCACCGCTTCTTGTCCAAGTGAAAAGAGAATTACTAGGTGAGCACCACACATTGTACATAGGGAAAAGGTGGTGGCACTACTTAATGCATACAGAAAAATGGCATTGCTAATATAGGTACCGTAGTTTGTACACAAGCAAAGTGCGGTGGTGGCCAAAAGTATGAAATGGTATGAAATGGTCCTTCCTTGCTCATTCCTAACTTCAATTATTGAGGAATTAAGGAAAATGCTGAGATTTTGGTCTCACAGCATGATGTTGATGAGAATTAGGTATAACACATATCAGGGCTTAAAGATAACTCCATATGGCAGGAGCCTTATAACCAAGGGTAGTTTAGCAAAAGATACAAAATAAGGTTCATTTTTGTGTGAAAAATAACTACGAAGGCTCCTGCAGCCTAGAAACATGCGGCATGGGTATCTGAATCTATAAGAAGTGTTCTAGCTAGGGTAACCCACGTGAGGTAGGCTCTAACCATGGAAGAACAACGATGTTTAAAGGGTAAGAAGAGGATGTAGATCACAGTCCATGGATAAAAAAGGAGATCCTAAGGTTCATAAGGGAACAAAATGTTATCCTATATGTTGAGGAAATATACTTTGATTTCATCCATAACTTGAAGTAGTTAGGTAAAAACAATAAAAATTAGTCCAAATAACAGAAACTGGCCAAAACTATATCAAAGTAGGTAGAAGTTTTGAAATTTTTACTATAAATAGTGAAAACTGGTCAAAAAAACATTTCATTTGGTTTTTACCACAATAGTGCAAGTTTTACCTCTAATCTTCAATGGAATGTACACGAGGTGTATTATTTGACTGGTGTTCAGGGTTGGTCATTGTCATGAAGAAACAACTCTAAGATTGTGGGCTGGGGAAGAAGAATAATTTTGGATATGCCAGTATCTTGGTCACCTTTTTCTTTGAGAGAGTGCCTGCTCTGATCCCCACAATGACACTTCACCCTTCACCCCCTCATGAGCCTAGGCTCACACAGTGGGGGGATGTATTCCTCCAGTATGGTGGTGGTGAGGTCCAAGGTGGATATGATGATGAATTATATGCATGGTGGAGTCACCAGGTGCCTACTTTGGAGAAGTTCCAATATGCAGGTTTGGAATTTTGTGGAGATCCCAAGTTAGTTCTCCCTCCAATAGAAGCATGGGGATATATGGGTGAAGTTTTACTTTTCACATATTTAATTTTTTATGGTTTTTTGTTCACAAGCATTATATACATATGTAGTTTATTTGAGTCTGATTATTCTTTTATGTTATATAGATATAGGGCTTGTTTTGCCAGACATACATCCTAGTGCTAATGTACAAGTCATAGATGGAGCCGGAGACGAAACTATGCTTTGTATAGTGGAGGGAAAGATGGCGAGGCTTACACATGATGTATTGACTCCAAGGATGGAGAGGATTCCCATCTCCATGCAGGAGTATTTCGTGGGTGTGCCCCCATCCTAGTTATGCCTACTCTAGAGGGTGTCTAGGGTTGTGTTATGATATCGAGAGGCCATGGAGGAGGTGACCACAGCTGATGAGGTTGAGGAGCCTCCATAGATTTAGCATATTGAGGATCATGGTCCTAGCTTTGTATTTTTGATGTACTTATTTACTGGATCTTCAAACCAGAACTTGATGTATATGGACCTACTTATATATATTTGTTTATTTACATGTTTTTCAATGTATATCTGCATATTCTTTTTACCAAGTGTCTGACAAATACTAGTCTAAAATGTAGTTATCATATGCATCAGTAATAATTTTTTGATTTATTGAAATGTGTTAATATATAATATGCTCAAACTTTCTTTCAAGTAACATAATCCTTAAAAATTGATGTAAAAGGGTAGGATGTCTCAACTAATAGACCCCATTGATCTGAGAGACTAGTAACTGAGAGTCGAGTCTGACTTCTAGGAAAGTGATACCATGGGATATAGCACCCCAAAGAAGCTCAATACCAGCACTATATTTGGATAAATTGTTAGTTGTAGGACCTAAGAAAGTGCCTCCTAAGGCAACTAGTTGTCATGTTGACCCATAAATGACCCAAGTAGCTAAAACCATGTTACAAGCATGATGGCTTGCACCATGAGTGAATCCTATGAACCACTCCAAATACATCTTCAAAAAAACACCATACTACGTAAGAAACACTAACCACAAATGAACATTTAAAAAATTATATAACTATAATACAAGAAAAATCATAGTGCCTAAGCGTAATATTTCTTTAGGTAGAGCCCATTTCTGGGCTCAAGTATCTTGTTTCCATCATAATAAACTAATTTGTTTGCACCCTTGTTCAGGACCTTGGGCACAATGTACGATCCTAACCACATAGATTTGAACTTGTTTTCCCCCAGGGGTTCCTTATCCTTGTCATAGACCTAGATGAGTTCTCCTTCGGTGAAAACCACAGGTTTAATGAATTTGTCGTATTGATTTTTTACCTGTTCCTCATGTGCTTCGTTCGTTGTAAGCGCATCTCTGCATTATTCATCTAGATGTTCTAGATGCATCAAACATTCCTCTATTTTAGAAGTATTATGAAGAACGTGAATTGCATTTTTTAAGGATGGTATCTCACATTCCACTGGTGTGACTGCTTCCATCCCATGAACAAGCTAGAAGGGTGAAAACCCTAGGGTGGTCTTAACATTCCTTCGATAATCCCAAAGCGCGGGATACAACATGATATGTCAGTTTAATCTCCTCGTATTAATAGTCTGCTTGAGAATGGTTTTAAAAGTTTTGTCAATGGCTTCTACTTTCCCATTCTCTTGCAAGTAAAAGGAAGACAAGTGGGGATGCCTAAAACCTTGCATAGTAGTCAACTCTGTCATCATCTTATTCTGAATATGACTACCATGGTCAGTGACAATCTTCTTTGGAATACTAAACCTGGTGATAATTTGATTGAACACGAAGTATGTTGTTGTTTCACCATCGACTTTAAATGCAGGCATTTCCTCTACCCACTTCGTAAAGTAGTCTACAGAGACAATGATATACTTGTGCAACCTAATAGACACTACCTTGCAGGTCATGAAATACACCCCCCACTTAGTGAAGGGTCCTACCACGATGATAGGATAGAAAGGAGCAGGATGCGACCACATATTTTTGGTGTAGAGCTAACACATATGACAGTTCTTTATAGATTCGATGCAATATTTAAATATGGCAGGACATAAATACCGTCATGCAAGATCTTATGGGACGTTTCTAACCCAAATAAATGACCCCCACATGCTCTGCCGTGAAAATCATTGAAGACAAACTCATCCTCCTCATGGGTGAGGCATCAACGTAAGATGGAATATACCCATCATATATATAATGTATCTCCGATTATGAGGTAGTTTTAAGTGTTCAATCTTAACTTTTGTTGATCTTCCCATGAAAAGTTTGTGGGACACTTCAAATCTGAAGATATACTAAGATATATTTGAACCAAGGATCAGAGGTTGCTATTAAGAAAATGTGTTTATCAGGAAATATATCATGTTCTATCACTATGCTTTCATCACTTGGGAACTTTGATATAAGCTCCATGAATACTACGGAAATTTTTCGATTTGTCATACTGGAAATCTAATTCAAACACCTGGAGTATGACAATCCACTTGTTAAACATTCCCCTGATTATGCATCGGGATAGAACATACTAAAATGAATTAACGTCTGCATCCATAATGGTTTTCCTTATCAAAATGTAATTCCGCAACTCCTAGAAGATATAAACTATCACCAAAGTAATTTTTTCCATGTGTGAATATCTGAGCACAAGACCATCCAAAGTGCAGCTAAGATAATACATGACACGCTCTTAGATCTTGTCATCCTCTTGAACTAGCACTACACCAATCATAGAATCAGATGTGGCTCGATAAAATATAAATTGTTTCATGTATGATATCCATAATGGCCATTTTTGAAATTTTATTAAATGACCAATTGTTTCACTTTTTCCCCAATTTCGACCTTGAATAGTTTTGATGTCTAGACCTCAAAATTGACCCAAATGCTTCCAAATTTTATCAGAAGGTACATGAATTATAATAGAACTTAAATATGATTTTAAAGTATGTTTTATGATTTCCCAATTACTTCTTCAACTTGTGTAATGTTCATTTCAAATTAGGAGTCTTTACTAGCAAATTGGGGCTCCAATTCCCCCTAGGTAATTGCCGAAAATGGCTTCTCAAATGGTCCCAAAGTCACTTGAATTTATGAACAGAGGAAGGGGATGTGTAAGGGAAAATTTTAAAGTCTCATATGCATCATGGTTCAATTTATACAGGCTATTATGACTCTTCCCAAAACAGCTCCCAAATCACAATTTCGACCCTTGGGGAAAAGGCACCAAATCGTCTCCCAATGCAATAAAAATGAGTAAAATGGCTTCCAATGCTTAAGTACTGAACATTAGACTTGAAATAAACATTAATTAAAGTCCAATAATCAAAAATTTATCATAGATACATTTCTTCATTCGAAATAATCAGCATTATCATAGCATACATCAATGTAGTGGGGAAATGGTCATTGTTTGCTCATTAATAATCACTTTTCCTTACAACCATTTGATATTCCGACATGATAATTTATGAGAATGAATAAAATATAATATTTATATTATTACAATCACTAATGGATAGTTAAAATCTTCTCCCAATTCGAAATCATTAGCATTACAATGGTGCAAAACAAGATAGTGGGGAAATGGCACTATTTCTTCATTGTTTAACATTTTTACATGAAATATTTTTGCATTTTGACCTAAGAGTATTATGAAATTGAAATACATAGGATTTAAATCAGAACATAAAATAATGGAGCATTATAATATTCCCCAAAGAGATCAATAGCTCACCCAAAGCGCAATCCCTCCATGAGCAAGAATATGCCATAAACACTGGAAACGGTTGAGAGAAAGTGTGGCGATATAATAATCCAAAAGTGTCCCTATATCTTAAAACTACAAATAATGCTCCATTAAATATCCATTAAATACCTGAATGGACTATCCAAACACCAAATTGGATGGTAATCTTTCACCCTTGAAATTGGCTAAGGCAAGCAAAACTAGTCACCACTAGCTCTCACAATTCACAAATGACAATTTCTCAAAATATCAAAATCCATTCTCTTGTTTTCTTCCTATATTTTATAAAAATACTTAGACTTCTAATTTCCCCAATCCAATTCGAATTTGGGTGTGTGCTCATGATTTCCCATGTGCCCTCCCTTTCCTAGCCTTCCACCTTCCCCAAATTTGAGTTGGATCCCATTGAGCTTCCCCAAATCCATGAGAGCTATCTTGGATGCTCTATTTTGACCTGACATGTTATATATGTCATATTTCATCCTTCACATATTATTTATGTCATAGGTGTCATAGCATCTTCATATTTGTTGTCATAGAGATAGAGAATCTAGTCCAAATGTCCCAATAGCTCCAAAATTACTCTTCCTCTCCCATGTAAGTTACATTTCCTTCCAAATTTGACCTATGATGTATATTTCCATGTTTCTTATCCTTATAACTCATCCAATAACCTTTAGGTTCCCATGGATCCAAAATTTCAAGAGGAGGATGTCATGTGGCACCAAATTTCTAGCTTGTGTGGGCCCCATAGTCTCCATGTGTCTCCATGCTCCATTGCCACTTCAATTTTCTCTTGTATTTATTTATTTATCTCCTTGTTGCAGCTGCAACAATTTCCCAAAATTAAAAAAAAAATTGGACCCTCCTTTAGTTTGTTTTTGCACGGTTTTTGGTTTTGCTTGATGCTTGAATAAAGAGTATTTTTATGCAGGCAATGTTTTAATGTTTGAATTATTTCTGCCTCACCATCGGAAGTGTTTTGTACTTTTGAGTCGGGATTCTAGTCATCTGTGCGCCCTCCTTTTCAGAAAGGAACAGGTCATCACCTCCGATTCAGATGTTATTGGCCTCCGATGCATTTTTCTTTGTCGACAGCTATTTTGAGCTTCCGTCGTAACCTTTGTCTATACGTCTTCTGCCGTTGCGGAGAAGGTTCTGCAAGGTTGTCCAAGAGTTGTTTTATCCTTTTTCAATCCCCACTATTCTGATTTGCCGATCCTTGTTTTTTTCAACTTTTTCCATTGCGGCTCTAGAAAGAACTATGCTTCCGACAGTTTGATTTATCTGTTCCGCCTGGTCGTTATTTTTTTCTTGATTCATGTTTATTTTGACTCCAATTTTGTTGGTCTATGGAACTCGTTCCATTATGTTTTTCATCATTGCAGCTCTCCAACCATCTGTTGATCCAACTCCTTAGTCTCACGAGCTCCGATGGGATTTTGTTTTGTTTCGCTACTGGCCCCACTGCGGGTGTCCTCACTGTTTTATCATCCGCCGTTGTGGAGGTGATATTGACATGATCGCCGATCCCATAGACATTCCACCTCCCGATGTAGTCTTTTTTCCCGCCGATTATAGTTGACTGAGACATATATATGTTGGGTTTGGGGGTTTATTATTTTATTGTATTTTTGATGATTTCTCTGTGCTGTCATTTTCATTCGAGCAGACCAAGGCTTTCGCTGTCGGTACCTTTGCCCCTAGGTGGCTCCACCGTGGAAGTTTACCGGTTTTCCTCCACCAGTCACGCAGCATAGTTCCAGGTAGGCCCTTATGCCCGTTTTACCATTCTGTTTGATTGGTTGAACTTTTTTTTGTTGTCCCCGCGGTTAGTGGTTTCCTAGGTTTTCCCATCCTGGCCTGTATATATTTCAAGTTAAATGGTGTGGCTTCCCGGTGGGGAATATTTGTAGTTTGCTTGATGATGACTCTTGCAATTGTTGAGGGTTTGTAGACCACACTCGATTGCTGGGGAAACCGGTGCAAATGGCCATTACGCTGTCTGCACCAGTTTCCCGCGGTTTTCCTGTGGCCGTCCGGGGAGGGCATTTTCAAGTTTTTCTTCCGAGATGCTAAGGTTTTGTTTCATTGTATCGTCTCCCTCATTGAAGGTGTTAAACTCAAATCCAAACCTTGAACCAGTTAGGTTAGAATGCATTTCCTAGTCAAGCCATGAGGTGAGTGTGTTTACAACAAGTAGCTTCCTATTATGGTTTATGAGCTAAGTGCGATATTAGTGTAGTGTCCTCACTTGGGACTTGGCACCTCTTTCTTCTACATAGAGTTTAGGTCGTAGCGTCGAGAGGGGGTTTCGAGACTATGTTCTTGTTGACGAGAGGAGGAGGATTTTCATCGTTTCAGAAAACCCATGCTTTTTTAAGTTAAATCTACAAATGTTGGTCGAGAGCTGGTTTTAGTCTTTTGGGAAAATTAATTTTATGCAAGAACATTTGGTTTTAGAGCATTGTGTGTTTATTTTTCATAGTTGCACTCATGTTTAGCATAGACGAGGTAAAATGCTTACACAGTTTGTATCCATTTTGAATGTTATCTAGAAATGACCCAATAGGACCTAACGGAAATTTCTGTACATGAAAGGGAAATTCCTCAGAATCCAAGATGTCTAAATGTCAGAAGAAGAAGGCTCCTATGGTAGAAGAGGATCACGAAGTCAAAATCATTACCAGAGTTGAATACACCTATGAGGACACCAAATGCGTAGTTGGTGTGGAACCCGAATATCAATAGGGGGGGATTTACAGATTAATAACACACCGAGAAGTACATGACATAGGTTTTGAAGAAGAAACCATCTATGCCAATATGGAGAGATATTCATTGATGAAAATTGCTACTAGACCCGAGCTTTTTCCATGCTCAAAGGTGATTGGGTGGATTCTTCCCAGGGCAGATGTAACCACCATGATTTTGCAAAATGTTGATAAACAGGGTTATGCTGCTTATAGCCCTGGGTATGTAGCACTGGCCTATCACTTACCAGAAGCACAAGTATACCTGACTGAAGACTGGCTGAAGGTAACTAAGATGGAACTATTTGAGACATTAAAGAGAATGCTGGTGCCTGGCAGGAATCTTAGAACCAGGCCAACCGGGGAATATGATACTGCCACTCTAAGAACCCCGTACAGGTTCATTGCCCTGATGCTGAACGGGATTTTTGAGAGGGCCCATCACAAAAGCTTCAAGTTAGAATGGGTGCTTATCATTTTCTATGTTGCAACACAGGGGACAATGTTCAACTGGGCAAACATTATGTCCAATAGCCTATCAGCCTGCATTGCATCAGCATTAGGAGGAGTGTCCCAGAGATCAGAGTTCTATATGAGCTCTATACTTATTGATTGCATACTATGCAACCAACCCTTCCCCAATATGAGGTGTATCTGGGACTGGGAGAGAACACCAGTCTACTCAGCTTACAGACCACTGTGGGAACACAAATACCATAGTCACTATAGAGAAGTGTGTGAGCACTTCATCATGCCACTATATACATTGATCTTCTTAAAGGGGTGCAACTGTATGTCAAAGGAAGCATTGAAGGTGATTGAGGAATATGCAGACTACTATCTAACAAAGGTTGGATTGTATTTTAGAATCTAGGGATGCTCTAGAGCACCCTCACTACTGCCAAAATATGCCACTGACTATATAGTCCACAAAGAGGCAGTTAGACAAGTCTTTCTAGATGGCATAGGGAGTTTTCTATTTGAACATAAGAAAGTAGCCTACCCTCCTTTACCATTCAGGTTGGGAAGTTATAAATTCACAAGGGTGAAGAACGCTGAGGAATTTGTGGAGGAATTGGGGAAATTCCATTTCGGGGAGATGAATTTCCATAGGAATGATTCTTGGAGCAAAGTGGTAGAGCACTGTAGGGAAGAAAATGTACACTTTGAGTACACAATCCACTGGGATCGAGAGGAGTCCATTTTCCGCAGTGCACAGAATATGATGGCATTGAGGAAAAGGTTTAAAAATAAAATAACCACTAAAGGCAGAAAAGGACAGGATGAGAAAGAAAAGGAAGAGGAGGAAGAAACTAGAAAAAGAAATGAAGATGCTAGTAGAATAGCACAAGAGGTCGAAAGTTGGGTCAAAGGTGAGGAGGAAGAAAAAAGAAGAGATGAACAAGAAGGAGCTAGAAAGGCAGGAGAAGTTTCCCAGAGTGAAGAGGAGGAAAAGAAAATAAAGATGGATGAGGAACACAAGAAATAGGAAGCAGAAAGGCTAAAGCTGACAGGGACAGTGACAGAGCAATCAGCTTTCAATCCTCTAGACAGTCAGGCTCAGGACTTGGGGAACCTTGATATTCAAGATCCTGAGGCAGCTGCTGGTAGCACAACAGGATAGGCTATGGTCCCCACCCTTAGGCTAATCCCTTTTGAGCAGAAGAAGGGGGAGGAGGTTCCATATTTCAGCACTATCTTTTATGATAGGGAAAATAAAAGAATAGTGAAGAGGACTGAGAGGAAGGTCGAGACTGGGGGGCAGTCGGGTAAAATGATAAATGATACAACTGTAGTATATGGGACAGACAAGGACCCTAGATTCACTATCAGAGCTGGGGCTGCATTGATCCATCCTTTTGAGGACAATGTAGATCAAATGATGACTAATCTCGAACAATCAAAGAAGTCCTCTTCCCAGCTGAAATATACCCTAAGAAAAGAGAGAGAGGAAAATAATAGGTTGAAAAGAAAGTTTGAAGACATACAACAGGAAATCAAGTCTTCAAAAGCTGAGCTCCAACTCCTCCAGATAGAGAAGAGATATATGGAGGCTACCCAAGAAAGTCTAGAGAAAGTGCAACAGGAATATCAAGAGTTAAGAATGGAAAAGGAGCAGCTGTTAGGTAGGATAAGGGAGTTGGAGCTACAGAAGGCTACATTGGAGGAATCTGAACGGAAATTTCAGGGGTAGACTACAAAGTTGAGAGAACAGGTTTCCTTATTAACAGCAGCTCTAGAAGAGGCCAAGGAACATCAAGTCAGTCTTCAGCCTTTCAGGGAGCACGTTCTAGAACAGAGAAGCAAGATGCACTAGCTGCAAGTGGCCATAGAGGAAGAAAGGTGCAGGGTTTTGCAGGTAGAAAACCAGCTGGAAGAGATTTTGGAAACCTCTTTATATTTTGTAGATAGATTGCAAGACATATTAGAGGTCCTGATAGGAAGGATGGTGAGATTAGAAGCAAATGAAGAAAACCCTGCAGATCTACCATCGAAAGATCAACAAGCCCTAAGGCAAGACTATGATTTACTGGAGTTTGCCATAAACGCAGTCGAGGAATTCAAGAAGGCTGTCAAGAAGACAAAGGGGGCTTGTGCAGAATTCTTTAGGAGACTCTTGATGACTTATAATCGCTACCAGGTTGAGGCTGAACAGAAAATGGATACCTTTCCAGACCACAGCCTATTTTTGGAGATTTTGCAAAGAAGATATCAGGAAGATGAACAAAGGATACAACAGATTAAATATTTAGACGAGCAGACCCTGAAGAATGAAGTAGATCATTCTATGGTTAGTGTGCAGCTGTTAGAAGCCCAACTTCTCCTGAGTGCAACCAGAATAGAAGTCATAAGAAATCAGGCTACTAAATTCGGAATAAATATTCGTTTCCTAGAACCTTCTGAATTTGAAAGCATTGCCTCAGAAGCTTCAGCATGGAAGAAATTTTTGAATAGTCAAGCAGGACCCTCCTCATGAGCATTTTACTCATTTTATTGTAATATATTGTAAATTTCATAAACACTTAATGAAAGAAAAATGTGGGAGGTGAAGAGTTGGGGAGGCCCAAGAGTCATTTCGTGGGCAGCCCAACAGTTTTGTTCTTTTGTATAATTATAGAGAATCTAGACAAGAAGAAGGACATTTTCCCAGTTAGATTGGTGAAGACATATTGTAAGAAGAAATATTTCCTTTTGCAATAGATAATTATAGTTTGCCTGTTGGAGAAAGCTTGGTGGAATGTTCAAATGTTATGCTATGGATTTGTTGAAGAGGAACTATTTCATTTTCAGCTTTGTGTCCATTAACTGTGAGATCATTCCAAATCCTTGAACCTATGTTCTTGTATGAATGATCTCTGGTTTATTTTATGAAAATTCCCACTATGAGTAATGAATGTTGTTCATAAACAATTGGCTATCTGATTGTTCTAATATCTTTAAATGTTCATGTGTTTTGAAAGAAGTATCAGCTATCTGTGATTTTTCATAATGCATGCACACAAAAAAATACATTACTCATTAATAAGTAATAATATTGCTCCCTAGGGATAGGATAGGTAGTTAGATTTAATTCCTTGTGTGTGTGATTTAGATGCAAGAAAGTCTAAGACGAGAGGTAAGAACCTGCGCATCACATTGTGACCACTCCTTGTATTCTCAATCAACCTGCATCTTAGATAGGCACTTGCATATCATACTTAAAACTAAAATTACAAAAATATACACGGTGGACCGGACTGCAACCGGTAAAACCTTTTATTTTTTTCACTTGACCTACAGTAGCCGGACCGCAAACCGGACGGATTCCCTACACTAAACAGTCACAGGCTAGTTGGAAACGTTGACTGGGGAGAATCCCTTGCTGTTGTTGCCTATGAATTTCTAGGCCTCAGCACTCCTTTATTAAATAATTTTTCCATTCTAATGTTCAAACACCATTCATTATCCCCCTTATTCCAAATCCTAAAGCTTCCACCCCCAACCTAGGAAACTAGTAATTTTCCTCTTTGGAAATTATTTGACCCTTGGCATCAATTTGGAAAACTATCATGAATATGGTAAATGTGATTAGTACATTGTGACCCAATGCAAAATTTGGGAAATGAAAAATCCTCCATTCCCAATATTTCTTGTCCTCAATCATTTCAAACATGGGTGTTGAAGAACCTGCTTTCTATATGATTCTTTGAAGTTGCCACTGAGTTTCCCAACTTTGAGTCTTTGAGATTCCATGAATATTTGAGAGAGGAACCACCATGCTTGCTGCTGCACTAATCTGATTAAAATCACATTATTAGGTGGGGAATCAATCCCCCATACTACTTTTTTCCCAAAAAAATTGAAATCAATGGGACTAAAAAAATATCCTAGGGTCCATTTGCTTGTATTGCACTCCAACAATTAAGAGTGCTCTCCAACCCATACCATGAGGAAAGGGAATGCCGGGATCCCATTTTATTGTATGCAATCTTCCAAACATCATAAGTATATAATATATATCATCAAATTACATATCAACATAATAAACATGTACATCAAGGAGGTGCCTCATCAAAAAATTCTGAAAGTGCTTATACCACCAAGTAAGTAGACCACCATTTTCCAAGTGCATACAAGCATCAAGTGACCAATCAAATCTGCTCCAATTACATAGGTGAGGATCCCATGTCCCATAATTCTTCTCCAAATATATATATTGTGCATCAATATAATCAGCCATGCGTTCGTTCATCCAAGGAGTGAATGAAGAACCTCCACCAAAATCTGAAGCAAATAATGAGCAAAAACAACAAGGATACTTCAAATGAATCGGAGAGGTATCACCCATACATCCATGAATGAGAGAATCATAAAGATATAACAAAGCATGTGTTTGGAAAAAAAAAAATTCTCCAAACATAAATCTATTCACCCTAGTGTTGGATGAATTTCCTCCAACATCAAATGAACCAAGTGTTGAGCAAGAAAAACCCTGAGCCTTCAAGTGACTCAAATGCATATGATAGGTGCATCCATGTGGATGTCCATCATCATAAAGTAACAAAGAATGCTTCTGAAAATGTGAATAATAATGTGCTCCAACCATGTCATCATAAAAAGTAGATCTAGAAATTCCATACTCCTCATGTGGCACCATAAAAAATAACCCTTTCACCCATACTTCATTGTGACTAATGATGTTAAACATGGAATTGTAGGATGTATGAGAATGAACTAACTCGCCCAAATGATCAAAAAGTGTAGAAGTTTCATCATGGGAAGGATCCATATGGGTAGTATCATGCATCTCCTTCAAAAGTGTGAAACCTTTGTCATAGATTGGCCCCAATGTAGAGGAATTGTGCTCTTGTTTAAAAATTGCATAACCTTCATCAAGAGACAATTAAAGTTCCTCTTCCACCACATCAAGTGTTTGGATTTATTCAACTTCATATTCAAACACATCAAGCACATTCGAATTTCCACATTTCTCATGATCCACCATGTCGTGAGAATCCTCCAAACAATCTACCATTTGACAATCCTGAAACATAGGAGGAAAAACAAGTATCTTGCAAATTTTCAAGAAGTTGCTGATTTTGAATTGTGAGCTTATGATTATCCTCATTGTTCTTCAACTATGCATCATGTAACAATTCATTGACCTCAAAGAAATGGTTTCTATCAAAAATCAAAGACATGAAATTACCTTTGATGTGGCACATTGCTCTTTGAATCTTCTCCATGTCTTCAAGGAAGGATATTTCCTCCAACGAAGTAGCTCTCCAACAAGAATTTGACACACTAAAGCTTGAGTGTCATGGAGTATTCTAAGGGACTCTTGGATCTTATTTGTCATTAATATTTAAGGACCCTTCAATAAAATGAGGCTCTTTCAAATGAACCTCCTTATTTTCTTCCTTCTTGCTTGTACCAACTTCATGAAGCTCAAGTGGTGATGGGGAAGTTGATCTTGTGATGTGGAAGTTGATCTTGTTTCTTCTTCGACTGCTACGAGGTATTCATTTTCATTTTTACTATAAATCTAGCTTGCAGAAAATTTTTGAAATATGATCTCTGTGTCACCAACATATATTTGTGAGCACCCATTAGTAAGTACTCCTTCATAGTTCAAGCATCCATCAATAAATGCTCTTTGTTTCATTTCCGAGGTAGAATGTGTCTCAAAATTATATTCAGTATTTTCAATAGAAACTTCTTCATAATCATGTGATGTATCTTCATATTTTTCATATTCATTTCAGAGTCAATTTCAATCCTCTTCATGTACTACTTCTTCTACTTCACCTATTTCAGAACTAGGTGGTTCATGGGTCTCCTCCTTTTGCTCCTTTAAGCAAGCTGATACATTTTTCACCTTGGTTTTCTTAAAATAAATATATTTTGTCCAACCTTGGCTAGCCAAAAATTTGAATCATTTCATAATATTCTTGGTCATGTCTTCAAATATAGGTTCCATAATTTTTATAAGCTCCTCACCATCACATTAAGTTCCCTCTTCATCCCTATTCATAGTTTCCTCTTCAACAAAAGCACTTTTGGATTTCAATATATAATGGTGGTCCCTAAATTCTTGTCCTAGTAAGTATCAGAACACATCAGGTGCCAAGATCATGCTCTGATACCACTGTAATGGCTCTTTTTGAAATTTTATTAAATGACCAATTGTTTCACTTTTTTCCCAATTTCCACCTTGACTAGTTTTGATGTCTAGAGCTCAAAATTGACCCAAATGCTTCCAAATTTTCTCAAAAGCTACATTAATGATAATAGAAATTAAATATGATTTTTAGGGATGTTTTATGACCCCCCAATTACTTCTAAAAAAATTTTTAATGTTCTGTTCAAATTAGGAGTCTTTACTAGCAAATTGGGGCTCCAATTCCCCCTGGGTAATTGCCGAAAATGGCTTCTCAAATGGTCCCAAAGTCACTCAAATTTATCAAAGGAGGTAGGGTATGTGTAAGGGAAATTTGTAAATTCTCATATGCATCATGGTTCATTTTTTACAGTCTATGATGACTCTTCCCAAAACAGTTCCCAAATCACAATTTCGACCCTTGGGGAAAAGGAACCAAATCTTCTCCCAATGCAATAAAAATGAGTAAAATGGATTCCAATTATTAAGTAATGAACATTAGAATTTAAATAAAAATTAATTACATTCCATTAATCATACATTTATCATAGATACATTCCTCCATTTGAAATAATCAACATTATCATAGCATACATCAATGCAGTGGGGAAATGGTCATTGTTTGCTCATTAATAATCACTTTTCCTTACAACCATTTGATATTTTGACCTGATGATTTCTGAGAATGAATAAAATAGAATATTTATATTATTACAATAAGTAATATACAATTAAAATCTTCTCCCAAATCGAAATCATTAGCATTACAATGGTGCACAACAAGATAGTGGGGAAATGACACTATTTCTTCCTTGTCTAACATTTTTACATGAAATATTTTGGAATTTAGACCTGAGAGTATTTTTAACTTGAAATAAATATGATTTACATCATAACATAAAATAATGGAGCATTATAATCTTCCCCAAAGAGATCAATAGCTCACCCAAATCACAATCCCTCCATGAGCAAGAATATGCCATAAAAACTGGAAACAGTTGAGAGAAAGTGATACAATAGAAGAATCGAAAAGCTTCCCATTATAGTACACCTGAAAATAATCCTTCATAAAATCTTGATGAAATACCTTAGTGGCTTCTTCAAACGCTAACTTGGATGGGAATCTTTCACCCTCGAAATTGGCTAAGGAAAGAAAACTAGTCATCCACTAGCTTTCACAATTCACAAATGACAATTTCTCAAATTATAAAAATCCATTCTCTTGGTTTATTCCTATATTTTATAAACATCCTTATCCTTCTAAGGTTCCCAATCCATCCAAAATCTCAATCCAATTCGAATTTGGGTGTGTGCTCATGATTGTCCATGTGTCCTCCCTTTCCTAGCCTTCCACCTTTCCCAAATTTGAGTTGGAGCCCATTGAGCTTCCCCTACTCCATGAGAGCTCTTTTGGATGCTCTGTTTCGACATGAAATTTAAAATATGTCAAATTTCATCCTTCATATCTTATTTGTGTCATAGGTGTCATATCATCTTCATCATTGTTGTCATAGAGATAGGGAATCTAGTCCAAGTACGTGTCCCACTAGCTCTAAAATGACTCTTCCTCTCCCATGTAAGTTGCATTTCCTTAAAAATTTGACCTATGATTTATATGGCCAAGTGTATTAGCCTTATAACTCATTCAATAAACTTTAGGCTTCCCATGGATTCGATATTACAAGAGGAGAATGCCCTATGGCACCAAATTTCTAGCTTGTGTGGGCCCCATAGTCTCCATGTGTCTCCATGCTCCATTGCCACTCCAATTTTCTATTGTATTTATTTATTTATATCCTTTATTAAATATTTATGCCATTATAATGTTCAAACATCAATCATTATCCCCCTTATTCCAAATCCCAAAGCTTCCACCCCCAACCTACGAAACTAGTAATTTTCCTCCTTGGCAATTATTTGACCCTTAGCATCAATTTGGAAAAATCTCATGAATATTGTAAATGTAATTAGTCCATTGTGACCCAATGAAAAATTTGGGACATGACACTAGAATATGCAAGCGAGGAGCTAATAATAGCGCTTTCTATAATGTCTCAAAGGATTGTTGTGCGGTTTCATCCATAGAAATGGGGTGTCTTTCTTAAGCAAGCGCATGAAGCCCGTAGTGATCTTGGATAATTCACAATAAAATATATGAGAAAGTTTGAATTTTTCTTGTAGACTTTGTAGTTGTCTAATGGTTTGAGGAGGAGGAAGATTAATGATCACCTCTACTTTTAATGGATTGACCCTTATGCCCTTGTTAGAGACTATGAAACCTAGAAGTTACCCTGATTCGACACAGAAGACGCACTTATGGGGATTTAAGTGAATATTGTATTTCCTACATCTTTCAAAAACTAAAAATATATGATCTAGATGATCCTTCCTCTTTCAAGAATGATCCTGAATATCATCAAGGTAGGGTTCAACAATGTTCTTGATATCATGAAAAGAAAAACGCATTGCTCGTTGAAAGGTTGCCCAACATTCTTCAATCCAAACGACATATTCTTGTACATGAATGTACCCTTGGGGTAGATAAATGTGGTTTTATGTTGGTCCTCGGGTTTAATTTGAATCTTGTTATATCCCGAGAATACATCCATAAATGAAAAAAAATTGCTACCTACACACGCATCAATAATTTGATCTATGAACGGTGTGGGGTAGTTCTACTTAGGATACACCTTGTTCAAATCCGTGAAGTCGGTACAGACATGTATGGTCACTGTTTCCACCTTTCACACACCTGGGTTACGTGGCATAAATATTCAAGCCACTCAGTGTGTCCTTGGGGGAAATTCTTGAGTCAAGGTTGTCACCTTAATCTTGACTCCTCCGTTCAGGCTAACTCCTAACGAAGCCAAGGGGGGTAGACCCTATTAAATTACTAAGGATAATTACTTCTTGTGATGGTGTTATATTAATTAGGAGTTTTGAAATTAACCAGTGGAAACAAAAGATAACAAGATGCAAGATTTAAAGCATATATGCACAGTAATGACACTCAATATATATATATATAATCGAAATAATTGATCAAAATGAATCACCAGTTCCTTAAACGGAGTCAATAGAGAAAATAATGTGCTTGCATGCACTTGAAAGAAATGTTTTGCAAATGTCTCTTGGTAGATTTTAAATTTATATGGAATGTGAATGAATTAATTTAGGTGAAAAGGGGACTCCAGATATACTCGAGGGGTACTTGGAGTATGTCCAAACGTGAACTTTCATGGCTACCCGCAAGGTGTTTGTGTTCTATAATGGAATCTCATAGAGTATTGTTCATAACGGAACCGTTAAGGTGTGACAGAGATCGGTGCCTCGAGGTCACTTTCCAGTTGTTCCCACTCCTTTGGGTATTTTGCCACCATTTATAGTTCATTCGAGGTGTTGGATTTTCACCTGATGGTTTGTCAATTTGGGAGGTGAAGACTAATTAATCTAGTCACTCAAGTGATTTTGATGCAGCTTGACAGATCGGACGAACCGCAGCCAAGTACAGAGCATACACACTAGAGTCTTTGTTATTTTTAGTAACTTTTAAAAGAGGTGTTCTTATTAAAAGTAAAACCCTCCAAGAACCTCTTTCAGTCCAAGTGGACCTCAATAGGGGAATCAAAGAGGGGTTGATTTTATTATGATTATTAAAACAATTAGTGAAAATGGAATCAGAGATACACAACACTGGTTTTCTAATTAGTCCTAACACGCATCTATTTGCCCTTGCAGGTCAACCGGGAAGTCGTGGGGTAAGTAGTATGATTAATTTTGAATTGAAAATATGGAATAATGCAAAATATTATCAAATTATACAATCCTACATGTCAATACTAAACTAGAATAGAAAAAGGGAAAAATGCAAGAAAGTGAAACGGACACAGATCTCCGAGGGGGGATGGTGAATAGGCTTGAAAGAACCTATTTGAAAAAGATTTTTATTTTTATTAGAAGCAATTACAATATCATAAAACTGAAATTAATCCACCTAATCCCTATATGGAATGAGACCAAAGGTTTACAAATTGCAAAAAATTGAAATTTTGGAAGACGGAGACCTGCTGGGGGGTTTCGAATGGTCCAAAAATGCTTTCCGGATAGCACCTCCTCCTATTTTCTGTTACACCTGATAAAAAAAAAAATATTATCATAGTTAAATATGCCCAAAAATGCTTTGAAAGTACTTTTGGATGAACAAATGTTTTACCCAAAAATTCTAAGTTAAAACTAGTTTTTAAAGAAGCAGAAAAGGAACCAAGGAAAGCAAGCTTTCCTTGGGATCTTGGCCTGATTTTGGGGAAGAAAATATGAAGCACTTAAATTTTTGAATATAAATTTTTAGACTCTAATGAAACAACCATGCATTCAACAAGCTTTTAATCTACCTTCACAGCCTTGAAAAATGACAATTTTTCCTAAAACTATATCTAGAATGCTTGTAAATTTTCTTTTAGGAATGAGATATAGTTTATGAGCTTTAAGGCAGAAAGATATATGTAAAATAAACTCTGATATTGATAGATCTAAACAATTTTAAAGCTGAAAACAACCAGACTGATTTTAGAAAAAATTGGAGGAAGAGGAAAAGAAGAACATTTTTGCTGGAAGCCTTGAAGATCAACCGTGGAGTTTTCTAGTGGAATGTAGAGGGACTATGCCTTTGAATGGTTTTGGAGAGAGTTAATAAGCAAACTATATCAGCATCCTCTCCAAGCTAGGAACCTGCAACTGAATCTAAAGACTTTCCAAAATACTTGTGAGATCCGGTTAATACATACATAGATATTTAAGAATAACATGCATATAAACTTATAAAACATGTTGAATCTAGATCTCTAAACATGCATCAAAAAGGAAAGAGATGGCCAATAAAATTATTAACAAACTCCTTTCCTATCAAGATTATAATAAACTTATTATCAATCTTAGCAATGAATCCACAAACAATCAGCAAATTATGAACATAGATACAGGTTACCTCAGTGAAACATGGTAATGCTCATCCACACATACAATGACATGACACCATCTTGCCTCCAAAGCTTCACTTTTTTCCAATAGAAAAATATATTACACAATATTACAACAGCAATGGCTCCTCAATCCAACTCTAACTAGCTTGGAAGAGGCGGCCTGAGCTTTATATATACACAAAATTGAAACCCCAGCCAAAAGGGGACACAAATCCAAAGGAGATAGACCACTGCAGCTGAAGGAGAGTCCATCAATGCCTAATATGAAGCTGAAATGAGCTTCTACTAAGTCTAAATGTCAATCAGGGGGTTGTTTGAGCTGACACATCAACCTGCTGAGTGAATCATCAACCACAGAGCTCCCAGAAGAGCCCACATGTGTGGAGGAGAGAGAGAGGGTGAAATTCCCCATCAAGGAGGCTGAAGTTCAACTCTGGATCTGTCCAGATCACCTCCTTCAGTCAAGGATTTGTCAGATCCAGTCAATCTAGTGTCGATGAGACTGATTTCAATCAAATTGGTTAAGAATCCATTGATCTAGGATTTGGGATTTGCTCCATTATTCATCAATTTATTAATTAAAATAATCAATAATTGATTTTTTGGGGCTTTCTAACCTTAGTGATGGAAAATCACTCAAAACTAGGAAATAGTGGGTCTATAGGTTTACTGGGTGCTCTTAGCTTGAAAATGAGCACCTACATGACTGAATATGACTTCCAATCCCACTTTTATTACAAAACCAAATTTTCCAATTAAACTATTAAAAAATAGGCTAAGTTTTGGAAAAATTAAATTTTAATAAAAAAACACTAAAAAAATTTAAAAAATTAAAAACCTAGGGGGACTTAGACATGTTCATATGACTCAACCATGATGCCTAGCATGTTTATACATTGACACACAGACTCTAATAACCTCAATAGACCTAAATGCCAATCCGACCACCCCAACTTTGGAGGTATTGAGTAAAAAAATCAGAAATGATCAGTCGTTTATTCAACAACCAATAATAACCAAGGGAAAAAACACCCTGGGCTGATCGGATTGACAAATAAAGTCTAAGATACCGAGCCTTTTACAAACACTATCATGCTAGAACATTTATTACAATTCTCCCATGGGGTATGAACATGTGATATATTACAACAAGAACTTCCCATAAGCACTTCCAAAGGTCTTCTGAAGTTCGAACAAAAAATCTTTGTCCGATTCACCAAGCTTACTTGATAAAAAACCACTAAGTACAACTTAGGTGGTAACAGTCCCTTTTTTATTATCGACTAGAATAGGGTTGGGTACCCATTCAGTGAGAGAGATAGGGTATATGAAACCTGTTATCTTACAAATAAACTAGTCTTCAATAGGTCAAACTCAGACAATTTATTTTTGCATAGTGATGAAGATTTTAGGGAAAATTATGAAATATGTCCGGGTGATTAACAAAATTGGAATGCATTGTGTTCTTTTTTTTCAAAAAATTTATAATTTTATCTTTCAGTGGCTTAGGAGAAATTTTCAACAGTTCATTAGCCACTGAAAAGCCCAGCTTTTGGAAGCTGAAAAACTGGAGCCAAGACTACCTAAACCACTGAAAGCTCCAAAAAGAAAAACGATTAGTGCAGCTATCAATATCAACCTCCATCAGCATGAAGATCGCCTCTAACAAGCTCTTAGCCACCAAAAAGACTAAAACTACAGAAAAAATCATGAGTTCGTAATGGAAAAGGTCATTATGAAACTGAAGTGATGGACAAGAGACCCAAACCCTAGCTACGCTCCATTTGTCCCGTGACTGCAGTCGAACCACCAAAAAACGTTAAGTCCCAGTTAAAAAGATCACTACTCTAGCCATCTCATGGTTCTCATCAAAACTAACTGTCCCAGTGCTCAAGTACCAATTACTGATCAGCCCCTCAAAACCACCACCCTCTCCTCAATTCGTTCCACATTTCCTGCATGCATTCTCACTGAGCCAAGCCCTCTCTGGATCCAGCATTGTAGTATACTTCCCTAGGGTTTGAATTTCAATTTTGCAGGCACAGAAGAACATTCAAGAAGATGAAGAGAGGAGGACGACCCGCTCAAAAAACTCAAAAATAGGTTTCCATGGCTAAGCGTTGTTTCAAAATGGTCTCTAAGCCACCAAAAGTGAACTTTCGACAGCTAAGACTGAAATTTCAAGGGGCTCCAAGCCACCGAAATTGGCATTTTACTTTGAAAAGGAATCATTTTAAAATGGTGATTATGAGCGACTGGAGAATCATTTTGCAAACCTCTTGGTTTTTTTTGTTCCTAACATGTCCTAGAACAATAACCTCTCTCAGTTTTCCTACAAGTTTTGCAGGTTGGGAGAATCGAATCCATCTCCAAGACCTAATTTTCGAATCTCAGAATTTCCCTGTTTGACACATGTTTTTGAAATACATATCTCGGGAAAATGAGAACGAATTCCAAAAAAGTGAGAGAGTTTTTTTCTCAGAACGAACCAATATAAAAAAACCTATTTTGGTTTATATAGAGGGGTCACATATTTGGATAACCAAATCCATCTCTGAGCCCTAGTTTTCAGCATTTTGTCCAAAATTTTGGGGCAAAAGATGACCTGTTAGTCCTCTAGGTGTCATTTTTTACCTTGTCTGTCAGTCCATGAATATTTGCTGCAGATGTAGAAGATGTTTCAGCACCATATAGAAACATACTCAACCTACCTTACTCAAACTCTAAAGAAGAAGAAGGGTAGGAAGTTGACCTAACAGAGCAGGTTGCAGCAGAACATGAGGATTTTCCCTCACCAGCACCAAAGGAAGGTCAAGATGAACCAATGGCAGAGACTTCCTCAAGAAAACCTAGGTCTCAAAGAATCAACTAGATATTAGGGCAAATACATGAACTAGAGGTCTTAGATAGAGAGATCAAAATAAATAATGCAAGATTAACCAAGAAAAACACTGAATTGCATAATTCTATTCTAGAAATGAGAGGGATGTATGTCCTACTGAAAAGAAGAAATGTGATATTAGTGAAGAATAACTCCAAGATCTACAGGATGTTTAGAATGTCAAGGTTGCAGAAGAAGGATCCAAACCCTAAAACACACCTTGCACTGGAAACCCTAGCAGAGGCAGCAATTAGCCTTCTGGACCTGGAGGTAGCTAATGATGTTGTTGATATTCCAAATCTTATGCAGGTTGAAGAAGTACCAGAAGGTCAAGAGTAAAGTTGTAAAATTTTGATTAAAGACTAATTAAATTTTGTAGAAAACAAAGCTTTTGGTGGCTTAGGCGAATGCAGCAATTGTTCATTAGCCACCAAAAGCAGAGCTTTCGGTAGCTTACAGACCTAGAATTTTGTTAGCTTAATTACCGAAAGCATAAAAGGGTGCAGAAAGACATGCTTACAAACAAAACCAATTTTGATCAATCCAGACACCTCAGCGATGAGTTATAATTTTGAAGATTAGTTAATTACACCAGTAGGTTGGTTTCGTTCCAGTTTTTGAAGGTGCCAACGAGGTGAAAAGGGTCACAAATCCTATCTACTTTTGACAAACCATGACTTATCTGTCAGATAACAAGGCCTAGTCCTACTTCAGTGATCACTACAGTTGTTAAAGAGTTCAAGGAGTGAACAATTATTATAGTTAGATAGACTAGCACTTAAATTAGGGTTTTTGATGTAATTTTACAAAAACAGTTATGTTATCTAGTTTTAGTAAATCGAATCCAACTTTTCAGGATCTGAAATAAATTTTGTAAAGGCTATAAAGCCTAAGACTTATGTTGAAGAAAGAGTTCGACTTCGGAGACTTTTATACCCTTTTTTGTATCAAGCTTTTCATGTTATTCATCATTTAATATAAGCTCTTTTACCATTATATGTTCAAGTTCTATCTCTTTTATGTTCTGTACTTGTGCTTGAATGTCTTATTCAAGTTTATTCTTTTTATCTAATGCCAGATAGTTGTCATCCTATCTATGTTTTGATGAGTTGAATTAGAATTATTTTTCCTTGTTATGATTAGCCATTCATATGTGATTGCTTTATATATGAATCTGCCAGCATAGTAAGTTCTCCATTTATTCACCTTATTATCAACCCTCTAAACATTGGTGGTTATAAGCCTTATCTTTGATTGAGTTTTATGCATGTCTTGAGTGTGTGAGGTCCTTTAGGTCATCTGACTTGATCCATTCAGAAAAACCATAAAAAATATTTAAGTTACCAGGAATCCTCGAGCTGCAACCTAGAGGAGTTTCCTGGAGAGATAACAAACTGGTGACATTGCCGGGGAAAGGAGATTGAAGCTCAGCTTCCCTGGGGGACGACATAGATCCTACTTTGATGATAGACAAAGTCTGGACACTATTTTGGTTGTAATCATATATTTGGCGACTCCATTGGAATAAGGTGGCTTCAAGAAGACCAAGTTCCATAGAAAACCCTCAGGGGCCACCAGTAACACCTGTTTCAGATCCATAAGAGATTCTAAGAAGAGTTAGGGCTTCACTAAGAAAGACCTCTAGAGCTACAAGGGAGCTACATCAGGTATTTCCAGAGGTATTTCTGTTGTTATATCAAATAGACCTCCATTTCAATCTTCTTCTACTAAAGCATCTAGTTCTCAGAAGTTTATAAGTAAATCAAAAAACTTTAGGGTTGAGGAATCTTCAAGCACTGCTGCTTGTGAAGATCTCATCCCTGGCGACTCCATGAAGGATGAATTCAATGGTGACTCCACATTATTCAGATGTCAAAATCATTTGCTGCTCTTTTGGATCAGAGGTTTCACCTCTTGACTTCTCTTCAGTTCCTAGTTTCCCACATTCAGCACCTGATATGTCCGAATGGGGAGATTTTCTACCTATCTTCAAAGAGGAGAAAGAAGACAATCCTGCAGAACACCTCCGCAAGTTTCATGAATGCATGGATCTATTAGATCAGCAGTATGAAGATGTTCATGTATTCATTGTATGGTGATGCATGTCAGTGGTATTTTTCTTTACCTCCTCCCAACATTTCATCATTGAAGGATTTTCACTAAGCATTCACTGAGCACTGCAAAAGGTATTTGTTAGATGATCTTATATTTCGTAATTGTTGTGATGAATATGAATTACATCATAAGGATGAATATGTAAATAGAGACAGATCTCTCCCTCACAATATGTAGCATCCCTTCAAGAATATTCAAGATGGTGCACTTTTCCATCAACATGAACTAGAAATGAATTATAAAGGATTTGAATGTTTTCCTACCATCATTAAATCTGATTGTGGTGAATTTGAGGAATTGATTTCTTTAACTACACATGGAAATTATCAGCTTTCTACTGGTCAAATGACCATTGAAATCAGTAAGGCTAGCTCACAGTTTCTAGATTTGCAGATCAAGGGAAGCTGCAGTAAACATGAGGAACAATATTTTCAGGGAATGTCTAATCTCCAGCTAGAACATCAGGAAGATCTTCCTTCTCCTTATGAATATGTTGTTTCAAATTATGACAAGGAACTAAATGCTTTCTACAAATTTGTTTCTCAAAAGTCCAATAAAGATCTTTTTAGTTTTGATATATCCTGCAAAGATATTATTGTGGAAGAGGAAATTCTACGTTGTGATAAGCTAGCATATCATCATGATGAATTCAGATTACATGAATGGGATAAAAAGATTCATATCAGTTGTTGAGCTTGCATTTTTATCAGACAAAGGTTGAGCAGTCCACATTCAACATTGACATCAGTGGAGGAAAAGATCAACATCTTAAAAAGGTATTTCCTGTTGGCTTTTATGACAATGTTGCTGACTATCTGGAACTTATGAGTAGCATATATATCAAAATATTTTTGTCAAATGATAACTGGTTCTGTCACCCTTTGAAACTACATTGCTGCATGCTAGGGTTTCATTTTTTTTTGGGTCAAGATCAAGTATAAGTTCAACAGATCAGCTTCTGACATGGATTCATTGGAAGCATGATGTCACTTGATAAGAAGACTCTAGTGACTATAATTAAGAGTAGGAATAGGTAGGAAAATAAGCTCTTAATATGAGCAGCTAGGTCATTTTCAGTTGTTTTTATGAATAAGGAAAGAGGGCTACAGACAGGTTGCAGCGGATCAACTATGAACGACAAATGACTCCATGCCCAATGGAATACTAGAAGATAGCTTTAATATTTGATTTTCAGGAAAGGCATTTGGTCGAGGGTTCTTGGGACCTCACACGAAGGTTCCCATCCCCGAGTAGGAGCCAAATGTTAGCTCCCAAATAAATTAGTCTTCAATAGGTCAAACTCAGACAATTTATTTTTGCATAGTGATGAAGATTTCAGGGTATATTATGAAATATGTCCGGGTGATTTACAAAATTGGAATGCCTTGTGTTCTGTTTTTTCAAAAAAACTATAAGTTTAGCTTTCGGTGGCCTAGAGGAAATTTTCAATAGTTCATTAGCCACCGAAAAGCCCAACTTTCGGTAGCTAAAAAACCAGAGCCAAGAATACCTAAACCACCAAAATATCCAAAAAGGAAAAGGATTAGTGTCGCCATCAATATCAACCTCCATCAGCATGAAGATCACCTCTAACAAGCTATTAGCCAGCGAAAAGACTGAAACTATAGAAAAAATCATGAGATGGTAAAGGAAAAGGTCATTATGAAACTGAATTGATGGATAAGAGACCCAAACCCTAGCTACCCTCCACCTGTCCCGTGACTACATCCGAGCCACCACAAAACATTAAGTCTCAGTTAAAAAGATCAATGCGCTAGCCATCTCATGGTTCTCATCAGAACTGAATGTCCCACTGCTCAAGTACCAATTACTGATCATCCCCCCAAAATAATCACCCTATTATCAATTCATTCCACATTTCCTGCATGCATTCTCACTAAGCCAAGCCCTCTCTGGATCCAACATTGCAGTATTCTTCCCTAGGGTTTGAATTTCAATTTTGCAGGCACAGAAGAACATCCAAAAAGATGAAGAGAGGAGGAGGAGCTGCTCAAAAAGCTCAAAAACAGGTTTCCATTGCTAATATTTGTTTCAAAATGATCTCTAAGCCACCAAAAGTGGACTTTCGGCATCTAAGACCGAAATTTCAGGGGCCTCCAAGCCACCGAAATTGGCGTTTTACTATGAAAAGGAATAATTTTAAAATGGTGATTATGAGCAACTGGAGAATCCTTTTGCAAAATTCTCGAAGGTTTTTGTTCCTAACATGTCGTATAATAATAACCTCTCTCATTTTTTCTATAAGTGGTGTAAGTTGGGAGAATCGAATCCATCTCTAAGCCCTAATTTTCGGATCTCACAATTTTCCTGTTTGAAACATGTTTTTGAAATACATATCTTGGGAAAATGAAAATGGATTCCAAAAAATTGAGAGAGGTTTTTTCTCAAAACAAAACAATCTACAAAAACCTCTTTCATTTTATACATAGGTGTCACATATTTGGAAAACCAAATCCATATCTGAGATGACCTGTCAGTCCAAATTTTTGGGGCAAAAGATGACCTGTTAGTCCTCCAGGTGGCATTTTTTACCTCATCTATCAGTCCATGAATATTTGATACAAATGTAGAAGAAGTTTCAACACCTGACAGAAACATACTCAACCTACCTCACTAAGACTCTGAAGAAGAAGAAGGGTAGGAAGTTGACCTAACAGAGCAGGTTGCAGCAGAACATGAAGATTTTCCCTCACCAACACCAAGGGAAGGTCAAGATAAACCAATGGAAGAGAATTCCTCAAGAAAACCTAGGTATCAAAGAATCAACTAGCTATTAGGGCAAATACATGATCTATAGTTCTTAGATAGAGAGATCAAAATAAATAATGCAAGATTAACCAAGAAAAACACTGAATTGCATAATTATATTCTAGAAATGAGAGGGATGTATGTCCTGCTCAAAAGAAGAAATATGAGATTAATGAAGGATAACTCTAGGCTCTACAGGATGGTCAAAATGTCGAGGTTGTAGAAGAAGGATCCAAACCCTAAAACACACCTTGCGCTAGAAACCCTAGCAGAGGCAGCAATTAGCCTTCAGGACCTGGAGGTAGCTCATGATGTTGTTGATATTCCAAATATTACGCAGGTTGAAGAAGTACCAAAAGTTCAAGAGTAAAGTTGTAAAAGGTTGATTAAATACTAATTAAATTTTGCAGAAAATAGAGATTTCGGTGGCTTAGGAAAATGCAACAGTTGTTCATTAGCCATCGAAACCAGAGCTTTCGGCAGCTTACAAACCCGAAATTCTATTAGCTTAACCACCGAAAGCACAAAAGGGTGCAGAAAGAAATGTTTACACACAGAACCAATTTTGATCAATCCAGAAACCTCAGGGATGAGTTATAAAGTTGAAGATTAGTTAATTACACCAGTAGGTTGGTTCTGTTCCAGTTTTTGAAGGTGTTGGCGAGGTGAAAGGGGTCACAAACCCTATCTACTTTTGACAAAGCATGACTTATCTGTCAGATAACAGGACCTAGTCCTACTTCAGTGATCACTACAGTTGTTAAAGAGTTCAAGGAGTGAACAAGTATTAAATTTAAATAGACTAGCACTTAAATTAGGGTTTTTGACCTAATTTTCCAAAAATAGTTATGTTATCTATTTTTAGTAAATCAGATCCAACTTTTCAGGATCTGAAATAAATTTTGTAAAGGCTATAAAGCCTAAATTATGTTGAAGCAATGGTTCAAATTTGGAGACTTTTAGACCCTTGCTGTTATCAAGCTTCTCATGGTATTCATCATTTAATATAAGCTCTTTTGCCATTATATGTTCAGGTTCCATCTCTTTTTTGTTCTGGCTTGAATGTCTGATTCAAGTTTATTCTTTTTATCTAATGCCAGATAGCTGTCATCCTATCTATGTGTTGATGAGTTGAATTACAAGTATTTTTCCCTGTTATGTTTAGCCATTCATGTGTGATTGCTTTATATCTGAATCTGACAGCGTAGTAAGTTCTCCATTTATTCACCTTATTATCAACCCTCTGAACATTGGTTGTTAGAAGCCTTATCTTTGATTGAGCTTTATGCATGTCTTGAGAGTATGAGGTCCTTTAGGTCATTTGACTTGATCCATTTATAAAAACCATTAAAAATATTTAAGTTACCAGGCATCCTCGAGTTGCAACCTAGAGGAGTTTCCTGGAGAGCTAACAAAGCTGAATTTCAATAGTTTTTCTACTTCATTCTTGATGGGTGCCACTTTCCCTAGATTCACAGGTTGAACATTTTTCCAAACAGGTTTAATGTTAGGGTAAGTTCTAATATATTTCTCTATGATGGATGGGTATATGCCTAGCATCTCCTTGTAATACCAAGAAAAGACAACGTGAAAATCCTTAAATAAGGCATTGTAATTGGTAATTTCTTTAGGCGAAGAATTCACTCCAATATGAACATTCTCCACGACATCTGGTTTGACAGAGATATTAATATGTACGGTGGTCAAAAAAAAATTCCATATTTCCCTCGAAAAACACTCCCTCCTTAGGAAAAGGGTTCATAGTATTATCAATACCTTGAGTTAGTATCACATGGAACTCAGATTTTTCAATCTTACTCAAATGTGGTAGGATGTAGGACTTGTGATGTAATTCTTCAAAAAAATTCTCTGGTCCTATCATAGCTTCCAAAATGGCTTCATCAGATGGTAAAACCATATAAATAGGTTTATTTCTCTGCCCAAGAGAGAAACTAGGCTCCATCGCACTCCTCTGAGACAGAAGGAGTCGAGTTGGAATCAGTAGTAGCATCAAATATAGCTTGGTAGGATACTCTTGTTGTTGATAAGGGAACATCGGGCTCTTCTTGTGAATGGAAAACCCAGGGGTCAGTTCTATCTACAACTATAAAAATGTTATTCCCTATACTATTTGTGCCTAGGTAGTTAAAAGGAGCGTGCATATCAAAATTGTCCATCAAATACGTGTACATCCCGACTCCTAGACTCTCATTCATTGGCCACGATTAATCAATAAAAGGTACGTTAGATTCTGAATTCTCCATACGACCCTTCTGAGTATATTAAAGTTGGTCAACGATCACCAACTTTCCTTCATGTGGGAACATGAGGACTTAGAAAATGGACAAAGAAATAGAGCACAAAGCATAGGTCCAACTCCTCCCCAAGAGTAAGTTAGAATCCAAAGAGGCATCTACAACTTAGATTTCAACCAAGACCATTTTCCTTGATAGATTTATCTCAAAATAAGGTAGGATACCATGCAGACGAATATATCTTCCATCAAAAGTAACCAACAAAGTGTTAGATGAAACTAACTCAGGGGATCCCAGAGCTTTCCAACATGAAATAAACATTGCACATGTGGAACCACCTTCATCTATCAATGTTTGTCCAATGGGTTTTCCGCCATGGACTACATCAATCGAAAATTCCACGTGGAAAGGTAGGACTAGTTTGACATTATAAAGATTAAACTTAGCCATCAAGCTCACAAATTCCATACTATTGATGGTCGCCAAAAGTGCATCTCGTTGTGAAGGACAAATTTGTAGTATTTTTAATGCTAACATCGCACAAGGAGTTTGGGCTAGGTACTCCACCACCAAATAGTTGGAAGCGGCCCTCACGTTAGAATTGTGAAATTTATTTTTTAAGACACCTTTCGGTATGTTCAGCATAGTATCAACCAGTTTATCGATTGAAAGTGGGCTTGAGTTTCAGCAGTCTGTTTATCTTTCTGCGGAGCCTCAAATTTATAATTCTTGGATTTGATCTGTAGTAAGGTATGGGATTAGACCATGTTGATATATGATTGATCAGCAGAGGGAGAATTTTGTGTGCCCCCAACATTCTTTGGATCACTAGAACTTTCAATTTGTCCCTGATGGAACGGGTCCTTCAGGGCGACATGTTGTTGTTGTTTCAACAACTTCTCTTCTTTATCCATAAGGGGAAATTGGTAAGTCAAATGATCTTCCTAGCAAATCTTGCAAGGAAACTTAAATTTCTTCTTTTCTTTTTTTCTCCCATCCACATTGTTTGTGGGTTTTAGTTTATTCTAACCTCCCTCGCCATTTTTACCCTTAATATTTTTCCCATCACACTGTTGAGTGCCCTTCTAGGTGGATTGTGCAGTATAAAAATTAGCATTATGGGGTGAAAGAGTGGAAACCTTAGATGTCTCCGCTCCATATTGTTTCACTAAAAATTCATGTATATGTTTGGATAGTGATTCTACAGTAAAGTCCGTATTGGACCTTGGCACCTCAGGAATAATCTAATAGAGAATCCTAGATTGGGCATAAATCAAGTCCAGTTGCTGGGCCCTAAGTATGCCTTCCTCCTTTGATGTCACTCCTGAAGTTGAAACATTCTTTAAAATGTATGGAAATAGACACTTCTAAAACAATTCCAACATGAATACAGGGGAATATTTGCTTTAATGAGCCTCTTTCTTCTTCTCCACTACTGAAAATGGTTTGATATATGAGTGGGTTTATTTTTCTGAAAATTTGATAGGTGTGTACCAACATCATACCAGATAAGAAGTTGAAAATGGTTCATAAAAACAGTTTCTAGATCAAGAAAATTGTCATAGGCGGCAAACGGGAGTTCAATATACCATTTAGCCGCAAAACTAGTTAGAGTTCTTTGAAAAATCCTTGGCTGAATCGAATCATCATTCAACGAATTAGAGGAACACCACCAATGAAACATCATGACATGGTCACCCGGATCCTCTCCATATTTTCCTTCGAACTTAGGAATGACAAAAAGTAATTTAATAGGAACAGGTGGTCAAGCCAGATTGTGGCGCACAGGGTCGTTCATAAGTTTCAAGAGGTATGCCAAGATTAATATTTCCAAAAAAGGTAATCTAGGCATATCTGAAGATTGATATTGCATATTTTGGTGCAAGGAAGTACCCACACCAGTGTTCCCAAAAGAATGGTTGGGGTTTCCCCCAGCTGTCGACTATGAAGAAGTAGAAATGTTTTGAAATGGGTTCCATCCAAAGGCCAAAGGATTACTAAAATGAGGAATATATACTAAGTTTGACTAATTCCAACCATAGCTAGAGACACATATACAATATCTACAATTCCCCCACTAAACAGTGAGAAAGGAGAGCTTCTAAATGGTGTAACCGAAACTTGACTAGAAGTTTGAAAGCTAAACCTTGAAAAAGGGTTCTGGATTCACAATGACATACGTGCATAGGTAAGTGAAGGGCCTACTGTAATTTTCTCAATTCTGATATGCATACCTAAACTCTAACTAATGCTGCAAATTAAATAAAATTTGTGATATTAAATTACACCCACTTAGTGAATCTTCAGACTAGATAATTCAAGATGTTTTGCTCGGAAAATTTGCAGATAAGGGAGTAAGCAGTGGGAATAAACCAAGAGTAAGTTAAAAATAGTTAATTCATTTCCCATAACACATTTATATCATGGACCATTCATGTTTCAGATTCCTCTATGCAGAAACCTACTCCCACGCTTCTGGGTCACCCAACTGTGAAACTAGGGAATTTCCTTCCGTCCTTTCGACCCCAGGATTGGAAAAAAGTGAATAGATTTTATCATGCATTAATATATCATAAAATATTATTTTGAATATTCTATAATGTATCTAGATTTTTCTAGGGATTTTAGGAAAGAAATCAAAATTTTAGGCAATTTTGGCCTAGTGAGATCCTGCACAATGGAGGATCCAAAATAATTGTACATACTCAAATAAATTATTATATGGAATTATATATGGTTATTTGGGTATTTCAGTGATCCATATAAACTTACAGAACTGGATTTTAGTGGATAGAACTCATTTTATAGCAGAAATGGTAAAACTAGTGTTCTAGCTAGGGTGCAAAATTAAGCATAGAATTCATAACAGATCGACTTCAATGCAGAAAATTACATATGAAAGACATTAATACAGATTCAATGGACATATATAATCATTCATACTCCTTCCCATAACCTTTTCTTTCTCATTTTTGTACTAGATTGATCAATTCCCCCCATTACAATGACAAACTAAGCTTTTCATGAGAAACTGAGAAGGTAAAATTCAGGGACAAAATTATTTCGACCTGAGAAACATAAATGAAATATTTTATCATATTTTATACATAATATATCATTGTATCTACTGACCATTACATAATAAGACTCCAAAATGGTGGGCAGAAAGCCCAAAATATGACAAGAGAAAGGATGAGAGCATGGGTGAAGCTTCGGCTTCACTGGAGCTCAAATTGGTTGATATGGAGGCTGAAAAATATGTCCAATATGACATTAAAAGTATGAACATCAATCTCTCCATATCTGCAAAGAGAAGAAATGGGGATGAAGGAATGGGAAAGGAAGGTTTGGGGCTCATCTCCCAAGTCTCTAAGGCACATCACTCAGAAAGGCATGCTCATGCAAGCATAGATCAATAAAAATATCAACCAAACTATGTGAATGATCTTGAATTGTTATTTAATAGAACTTTGGGTGACCTGTTTAGCAAGTAGAGGAAATAGGTGATCTGTGAGAGAAAGTCAACACCTAAATCTCTAACCCTAGCCAAGTCATGGGCCCTCTTTGAGAAAATTGGAATGTAGGGGCCATGTGGATATGTTTCCCTATCCAATTCATCCATATGGATTACAAATTCACCCTCCTTAGTCCAATATTTTTTACTTTTATCCTTTACAACTTTTATGTTTTTCCCTGCTTTTGAGACTGAGTCTCCAAAAGGAAACTGCGCCCTCCTTTGTCAAACTTTCCTGCTTTTGTTGTGACAACTTTTCTGAGTCTCCAAAAGGAAATTGCACCCTCCTTTTCTAAAACTTCCCTTCTTTTGTTATGACAGCTTTTGTCATATATTTTGGCCACTTTCCCTTTTCTCTCTAACTGCTTTTTCATAGAGTTTCCACTTTCTTGATCTCCTCCCTTGGCAAGTTGGCTTGCCAATTATGCCTGACATGGAAAGCTCAATTCCACATGGTATTTTCACAATAAATATCAATGATAAATAAAAATTAAATACATGCCTCAATAATTTTTATTTAGCACATTCTCCTAGGCTAATTAATTAATGCCTCGTAAATAATATTTGGACAAAATTCCCTAGGTGAGGTAATTAATGCATATTTGACCCCCCAATGTGTTGGGCATGGTCAACACTTTTATGTCCAAAAATATGGGAACATGGCAATCCTCCCCTCCCAAATATTCTTGTCCTCAAGCAGAAGCACTCTAGAGTGCTACAAATTTGTCCACCATGTAGGAGAACAGGAGCATGAACTCATGTGCAAAAAAAAAATTGACTTCTTCATCAAGACAGCATGTAAAGTTTCTCAAAAAACAAGCAATGATAGGGTCCCATTGCTTGCATTACAATCCCTTCAGTGAGAATTGCTTCCAACACCACTTATCAAACAAAATTATTCCTTGATCCCATTTCCTCAATTGTAAGTATCCAAACATTAGTATCCACCATAAAAATTTATCATCATAGTAAATGATATTCATGATGTGGGAATCATACCACTGTACTAAAAATTGGAAATATGTGTGATTTCCCCACCCAACATACAGTTCCTTATGTGCTTGATGCATATCAGCATTGAATCTCACAATTATAGTGATGCAATGACATGGATTTTAGTCCCATGTCCCAAGACAATTTTGGGCATCCTCCAATAACCATAGATTTCCATGTTGCTCACACAATTTTTCTGATGTGTCTGATGTATCTCCATTGATGTAAGCAAAATATTTTCCCTCTAGAGTACACGTCTCCATCATGTGTCTACCCACCCAATCAATGGACAAACAGAATTGCATGCCGAATAATTCAACTACCAATGATGCACTTTTAAAACCACCTGGCTTGACCATCAATCCCTCCACTAGAAAAGTGAAAATATCATTCTCCCCCGATGACATCAACATAAAAAATTCTTTCACCCAATTTTTATTCCCACATGATGTGGCCGAAATAGAGGTGTGGGGTGAGGAATTTTGAACCAAGTCCTTGCAACACTCATCCATCAATTTAATGGATGTAAAACTTAATCCATTGGTTGGCTCAGTGACAATGATATTATGTGCCTCCTCCAAAATTGTATAACACTTCCCTAGAGGTAACTCATAATCTCATAGGAAACATGCAAGTGATTGCTCTTCATCTTGTTTGGCCTCAAGCTTCTCAAGCACATGCCAATCAGAATGCACCTCATGTGCAGGTGTATGGGTGGTACCTAAGGGATGCAACATATATATTTGTGGCTTCCCACATGTTATTACCAAGAATTCATTACATAAATCGAACTCTTTACCTCCCACAGTCTTCATTCTCAAGGTGTCTCTATCCACCCAGTGAATGGATGAATAAGGAACTTTATTTGTTGATCCACATGGAAAGCGATCAGCCATATTTTTTATAGATAATAATACTTCATCCTTATCCTCAATCTCAATGTGTTCTTGGTCCATATTGTTTTCCTCACAACTTTTCCCAGGCATCTGCAAATCTACTCTTTTCTCATGTCCTTCCTCCATGTGAGATTTCCCCATTATACCCAAAATATTCCCTTCCATGCAACATGAAAGATGTGACATTATCAAATCCTTTTCAAGTTTATAGGTCTGTAACTTTGACTCTTGAATGGATCTTTCTGTGCTCTTCAATGAGTTACTGGTGATCTCCAACTCATGAGTGAGCCTGACAGATTCTTCTTCCTCCTTCTTGAGTGCACTATGGTACATATCAGCCACCATGAAGAGATTATATCTGTAAGATAGTAATTTCACATAGATATCCTTCATCTTGTACATGCATTCTTTAAGTTCTATGCACTCCTCTAGAAAGGATTCTCCTTTCATCTCTCCACTAGAAGCTTTCCAACAACATCTTGCCACCAAGGAATTGATTTCAACAAGGTTTTTCAAAGCTTCCATAAGCTTTTGTCTCTTCTCCTTTAGTCATCCAATCAAATCATGTGGCTCACAAATAATATCCTCCACCAATGTTTCTTCTTCTAATGGCTAACATATAGGACCATTTTTCTTGTGGCATGGATCCACAACACAAAACTCATTCTCTGCATACAAGTCATCCTTTGGATTTTCTGCAAAATCACTTCCATGATGTGAAGTGGAGGGTATATCTGAAAGATGGAATGACATGAAATATGTACAAAAATCAGAAATCATCTCATGCCTTGGAATTTTCAGCTTCATAACGCTGCAAGAGAGTCCAAAATTTTGAATTGTGTCCATCCCTTTCTATCAGATTTTTCTCCTTCAAATTACCTAGTTCACATCTAGCTGGTGGGGGCTTGTCTTGCACTTATTTAGGGAGTTCAGATGATGACTTCATATAATATATTTTTTATTATTTTGTACAAAATCACCTTGATTTGCGCCAATTTTGTGTTCATCAACAGGGAGACTAGGAGTAAATTCATCTCTCACAATTGTCCTTCATCTTCCAGTCCTTAGATGCAAGTGAAGACTTTTTATCCTCCCAAGGATAAGATGGTTGTAGTAGAATATGGACGCTGAAAAATTCATAACCTTCATAATACATGTTCTTCACTTTATCCTCTCCCTGTACAAATACTTTGGTGGCCTGCTCCTCCACCAAATTTTCTGGTTCACTCCTAAGTAGTGTGGCCTTGTTTTCTTCTTCATTATGCGTCTCAGGAAGTGATTGTAAATATTATTTGTGTACCTACTTTGGATCTGATCCAAAATATGTCCTTCCACCCTTATAGGAACAAACATCTTGAGCAGTGATATGGATATCACCCACAAAGAAACTGGAAGTGCATTCATCTTTACTCTCTTTTCCTATGCAACCACCTTGTGGTGACTTGCACTCCACTTCATGGATCTCTGCCTCTACCCCATATCTATTATCCTCCAAGAAACTTGAGACTTTTCATGTTTAGTGGTACTCATGGCACAATATTTAGAAGCTCCATTTGAAGAAAAACCAAACAAACTCTTACATCTTGAATATGTAGATGGCTTTGAGGAATCTTCACCTTCGGTTCCTTCTTCTTCTTGTTTTCTTAGAGAGGTGGAACAAGTTGATTCCTCTATGGATGGCTTTACAATATTGAAAGAATGCTCATAATGGTCCAGAATCCATACTTGAAATAAATTCAATCTCCAAAAGAAAGGTTTGCACAAATATTCCTACCTAAATATAGATACTCCTCGTAGCAGTGAGGCACGTTCTCACATGCTTCAATGATCTCTTCCAAGTCTTTCTTAACCATTGGAGAATAATATATGATATATTATCCATATGATGGCCAATATTATTCATAATATTCATGTTTTGGTAGGCATCCATCAACATAGAGGATTTCTTCTTCTTCATATTGTCTGTAGTACTCTTCATACTGCTCATCATAGTCATCCTCATAGTATGTCATGGCTGCAAATTTCTCCACTGAGACATTTATTTCCATAGGATGATCCAAGGAAAGAGATCTGATACCACTGTAATTTTACCAAGTCTGATATCTAGACCTTAACACTAACTAATGTTTCAAATTAAATAAAATTTATGATATTAAATTACACTGACTCAGTGAATTTTCAAACTAGGTAATTCAAGGTGTTTTGCTGGGAAAATTTGCATACAAGGGAGTAGGAAGTGGGAAGAAACAAAGAGTAAGTTTATAATATTGAATTCCTTTCCCATAACACATTTATATTTGGGACCATTCAGGCTTCAGCGTCTGCTATGCAGAAACCTACTACCATGCTTTTGGGTCACCCGACTGTGAAACTAGGGAAATTCCTTCTGTCCTTTCGACCAGGGGATTGGGAAAAATCGCAGAGGTTTTATTAGAAATTAATATAGAATAACATATTTTTTTAATATTTTATAACATATCTGGAGTTTTCTGGGGAGTTTAGGAAAGAACTGGGTATTTTAGGCAATTTTGGCCTTGTGAGACCCTACGCAATGGAGGATACCAAATCACTATACAAACTCAACAAAATTATTATATTGAGTTATTTATGGGTATGTGGGTATTTTATTTATACATATAAACTTACATAACTGGATTTGAGTGCATAGAACTCATTTTATAGAAGAAATCGTAAAACTAGTCATTTAAAACTAGTGTTCTAGCTAGGGTGCAAAATTAAGCATAGAATTCGTAACAGATTGAATTCAGTGCAGAAAATGAAATATGAAATACATTAATACATATTAAATGGACATATATAATGATTCATACTCCTAACCATAACCTTTTATTGCTCATTATTGTACTCGATTGATCAATTCACCCCATTACAATGACTAGTTAAGCTTTTCATGAGAAACTGAGAAGGTAAACTTCAGGTACATAATTATATAGACATGAGAAAAATAAATGACATATTTTATCAGATTTTATACATCATATATAATTGTACTGACAGACCATTGCATAAGAAGACTCCAAAATGGTGGGCAGCAGGCCCAAAATCTGACAAGAGAAAGGGTGAGAGTGTAGGTGAAGCTTGGGATTCACTGGAGCTCAAATTGACTGAGATGAAGGCTTAAAAATATGTTTGATATTACCTTCAATTTTTGAATATCAAGCACTCCATACCTTCAAGGATAAGAAATGCAGATGAAGGAGTGGCAAGGGAAGGTTTGGGGCTCATCTCCCAAGTGTCTGAGGCACATCACTCAGAAATGCATGCTCACATAAGCATAGATAAATAAAAACATCAAAGAAACTATGTGAATGAGCTTGAATTTTTCTTTAATAGAACTCTGGGTGACCTGTTTATCAAGTACAGGCATTAAGTGACCTGTGAGAGCAAGTCAACACTTAAATCCCTAACCCTAGCCAAGTCATGGGCCCTCCTTGAGAAAATTGGAATGTAGGGGTCATGTGGAGATGTTTCCTTGTCCAAGCCATCTATCTCCCTTATAAATTCGCCCTCCTTAGTCAAATATTTGCTACTTTTATCCATTACATATTTTATGCCTTTCCCTGCTTTTGAGACTGAGTCTCCAAAAGGAAACTACGCCCTCCTTTGTCAAAACTTTCCTTATTTTGTTCTGATAGATTTTCTGAGTCTCCAAAAGGAAACTACACCCTCCTTTGCCAATATTTTCCTACTTTTGTGATGGCATATTTTGTCATATTTTTTGGGCACTTTCTCTTTTCTCTTTGACTGCTTTTGTCATAGAGTTTCCACTTTCTTAATCTCCTCCATTGGCAATTCTGGCATGGAAAGCTCAATTCCACATGTTATTTGCACAATAAATATTAATGATAAATTAAAATTAAATACATGCCTCAATAATGTTTATTTAGCAACATTCTCCTAGGCTAATTAATTAATGCCTCATAAATAATATTTGAGAAAAATTCCCTAGGTGAGGTCTTTAATGCATATTTGACCCCCCAATGTGTTGGGAATGGTCAACACTTTTATGTCCAAAAATATGGGGACATGAGACCTATATAACATGAGGATGGAGGGATATGACCTCCAAACCATGGAAAACCTTGGACAAAGGAAGTGGAACCATTAGGACCACTTTGAGTATTTTGAAATAGAGGAGAATATGTAAAGGGGACACTAGGTATACCAATGTCAACCATACTAGATGGACCAACAATGTTTGAAGGTATCGAGGGATTAACCACTTGGACACCTGGAGAAACCGAGGTTGAAAAATTTAAAGACACCACTGGTGTTGTAGATGCATTTGGACTTGGTGCACTCACAGGTGAAGGATAGACTCCACTACCATGGCTGAAGTGGGGGTAGACATATCCCCCAAACCTTCTCCTAAACTAGACATGACAAAAATAAAAGGAAAATCAATTCTAGTTGGACCAAACAAATGAACTTGTACTAAAACAAGATCTCTTGGGTTAGTAAGAGGTGAATTTGAGTTCCTTGTAAACCCCTTAGCTTGAAAATATTCAATCTCTATGAACAAAGGATAATTCTGAGTGTATCTAAGTTCAGGTTTCCCTAGACTTTCACTAACACCAGTTGATTCAAAAGAATCATTTGTGTCTAGTCTCTGCCTTTGAGGTGGCGGTGGAGGCTCCATTGTTGAAATTGAAGGAAGTTTTTGCAACCTTCTAAACCTATGAGGAGGTTGATACTCCATGGATAAATATTTTATTCACACACCTAGACGTTAGACTAGATCACAAGCAATCCACAGAGCACACCACCAAAAAATTTCTCAAGTATCACAAACCAAAGCATGTAAAATATATGCCTTCCAAAGGAGTGTTTGGGATGATTAGGGCCCAGTTCATACTAGTGAAGATCAAAGAACAATTACCTGGGTCCCGTGACAAGTTTTCTGGGTGCAATCATTTGAATCGCCAATCCACCCTCCCAAATTGTTGTCTGGGTTTTCCTCCTAAGTCTTCCCTAGGTGCAGTGAAAATAACCTTCCATCATCATCCATGAAAAATTTCTAAGTCAAGATATTAAGGTTACCAAACCTACAAAAATATTCTAGCGGAACATTCACAGGTCTGAATGGTCTGCATGGGAAGGGTGGAAAATAGTGAAATCCAAACAATACTGGCACCGCACGGGGCCAAGAGGTGGTACTGGATGAATCCTCGAATGCACAGTAGTCCTGGTATATGCTCGAATGAAGTATTGGAGGGGTATTTCCGTAACTAAATCCTCACACGACCTCATGCTTAACTCCTGTGTTGGAGGAGCTTTACCGTCGATCCCTTGAAAAATTGTATTTACCTAAGAGACAAGTCACCAAATCTGATATTTAAATGATCTTGGATAGTTAAATATCACCTATTCAAAGATCCTAGCCTAAGCTAGTTGTTGTAGTCCCTATAAAGAAAAATGTCACAAGTTAATTTTAATTAATAAGAGTTATTTTTAGGGTTTTTTTTTACTCGGGGTAGTGGAAATGAAACTTGTGATGTTATGACTCAACTGAAAGCAAAAGTATAAATGATGTAAAAAAAATAAAGTTACAATTTCTATTCAAATTCATTTTTTCATTTTTCAAAACAAATGAAATTTTCCTAATGAACTTTGAAAAACAAAAAGACTTTTTTACTCTTCTTTTTTTTTAAATAATTCAAAAATAAAAGTAGAATGAGCCTATCTATGACTATCAATGCAACTAAAGGCTTTGCTTTTATTTTTATTTTTTCAAAAATAAAAAAATCTAAATGCAACTTAATGCACCTAAGTAAGTAAAAAATATGAACATTTGTAAATGCAAGATTCACTAATCTGGTGTTATAATCACAACCTTGAAGACTCTGCAAAGTTGGGCCAAAAACCTATTTGAGTTGAACTACTTCAAGTTTAAAAGAAGGTAGATCAAATAATTGTAAGAAGTAAAAGTCAAGACAACTAATAAAGCAATCAGAGAAAAGGTGAGCAGATATAGGAACTGACAGATGCCAAAACACTCAGAAACTACTCATACTTCGACCATAAAATCCAAGAGGGAAGACCTAATAGAAACCCTACAAATACATTCAAACTATACTACCCACAAAAAGAATTATAAAAATCCAGTGAACAGAGATTTACAATAGAAAACAAACCAATACAGACTCAAGACACATCCTTACAAGCAGTTGGGATATCAAAAACACTCAGAGGATACAAATCCTAGAGCTCTGTGTACGCACCTACAAGAAATCATGACTGTTATTTTACATAACTGTGGGTGACTCGCAACTGTACTCAAGGAAACTTGCGAGTATAGATAAAAATCATGACTACAAGTATATGCAACCCACGAGTGGTTCCTAATTTTTTATAAAAGAAAAGTATAAAGGCCAAGAACCCTAAAGATATAAAAATATCTGGTTGAAAAACAATAGTTGCAAACCACAAACATAAACAGAGAGAACAAAAACTAGAAATAAAGCTCAATTGAAGAGACCCCAACACAAACTAGACTTCCCAGCAGAGTCGTCAGTTCTGTTGTGAGGGAATATCTACCTTATGAATTGGGGTAAAAAGGTCACCAACATACTATGGATATGACTTGCAAACATATAGGGTTTAGAAGCATACATAAAAAACAAGAGTTAATAGAACATGTACCTTTTTTCAGACGGTTGCTCCAAGCTTTAACTCTCCTCCTTAAATGCTCTCATCCTTATGATCCTCAATACCTGCAACAAAGATGGATGTTTCTTCACAATACATTCTATTTTTATATAAAGAGACATGAACATATATCAATTTCATTAGAAATCAAATAGATCGTAGATCTTAACAATGAAATCATATACTAATACCAATATGGAAGAAAAAAACTCTTTATTGATAAATCTCAAGAAAACTTTACAACCCTATCTGACACAAGCTTCTTCTATAGACCAAGACTTGAGTCATCCTTGCTCCTCTCTCTAATGGATTTCTCCAGTATAACCTTTCTCTCAAAATTTACTACCCTATCCTCTACCCCTCCCCTCTCTTTATAGTTGTGGGTGAGGAGATGATTCAAGGCCTAGGATGGTTAGGGGAGCTAGGTAAGTTACCAATCCAAACCCAACTGCCCCTAAACTAATCATATGTTTATTTTTAAAATTTCTTTAATGGAACTCACGGGTTCATGTGATATCGATTGTGAGTGACTTGTGACTTTCATGAAGGGAAGTCATGATTATAACTTTTTGAAGATGAATCGCGGGTTGCATATGGGATTACCCGCGAGTGATTCATGACTTTCTCTAAGAGGACTTGTGAGTGCAAGGAAAGTTCATCCATAAAAAGGGGTAATGCTGAAGGAGTAAGCATGTATCAAGGATCTCATTCATCTATAAGTTTAAGGTCACTTCAATCCTTGGTGTCATTTTGTTATCGACAAGCTGGAGTCGATACTCAAACGGAGAAGTGCCATTTCATGGTATAACATATGTATATGTATATGTATATGTATGTATGCATGTATGTATACATATACATGTATATATACATGTATGTATATATGCATGTATACACACACACACACACACACACACACACACATACATACATACATACATACATATATATTGAAAATATATGAGTTTTTAGATGATGAAAACCTAATTAGAGTTTCATGTTTTCACAACTCCCCCCATATTTCATCATCTCGCCATTAGTTATCATAATTTGAAAGTTGGGAACCAGGTGGAGATAACAATGGAGCTCTATTATAACTATATTTTTCATCTACATCATCATTCTTTTTTTCCCCAACGTTCCACACTTCAATTCCTTCATCAAAATTATACTCCCAATCCCACTCTATCATTTATCATGGGTCAATCAAACCCTTTTGGTGTTGGGGCTAGTGGTGTATTTGCATATTTTTCTAGTATGCCTTCAAGGAATCCTAATATCATTTCTAGAGTTCAACATTCTGGATGGAATTTACCATTCCATGTTGGTCTCTCTACTAGTTCTAGCTTTCCCCTAAGACATGTTATTTCCCACATTCCATTTAGTAACTCGATATCTCTAAATGTTGGTTTCAATGGACCTTTTCCAGTACTATCGGACCCTTTACCAACACACAAGCAACACTTAGAGACAATCTTATGCCTAGGTTTAGAAAAAATTTACGAAATGCAATGATTGGGAGTCATATCTCACAAGGTAGTGAGTTGGGTCCATCCCTTTATACTCATGATTTCTTTTCCAAAACATGGTTTCCATTTTTGGAAACATTGAATCCTCGGAATCCCTCATGGTTAATTAATGACCCCATGTTCCATCAAGTTTCATGATTGGACATATCAACCAAAATTTCATCATACATTTCTAAGTTTTATGGAAATATGAGTGAGGATCAATTCAACCATTTCATGAATTTTGACTTGTGGTATTCATCTAACTCTTTGGTGGATAATAGATTTTTACTGAGGTTGCTCCAATTCACCTTGATTATAGGTATTGCAGTGTAACGTACCCAACCCTAGAACACAACACCAAGGTCAAGTATTTGGGTTCATAACAAGGATATGGATGAATATAAGTTATGCACAATAGAATAATACTCTTTAAGGTTAGGATAATATGTCAAACAATTTTAAAATTTTAAAAACATTCAACCATTACGGAAAAGACTACCCTTCCAATGTAACCTAGTAATTCCCCATTCTACATGAAATGTAGTGTAATGATGCATGAATACATCCCCCCCCCAAAAAAAAACCTATTCACATGTTTACTAACTATCATCACACCTATGGGTAGCCACCCGTCACTATATAACAAACTAATAAATCATATTTACATCCATTAACCAAAACTCCATTTACGACAGTATCCATTCAACATTTCAGCATTTGATGGAAGCAGAATTTAAACACTTATTCAAAGCAAATCTATAATAATTGTTTCATAATTCCAATCCCATCTCAAATATGGTATAGCCATATACACCCATATGGTATTCCGTAAAGATAAGTTTGTCTAATGAACATAACTACATAAACAAACTAGCCTCTAACTTCACAATAAATCGACATCATTTGACTTTCTAAAATGCATATTTACACACTAATGCATATCAGTTCTAATTCATGAAATTACCAGTCTATAAACCCATGTGATACCCAGTATGGTACAACCATATATGGCCATATGGACTGTCCAAATATCATACCTATAGGTATTCATAACTAATAATCAATTAGCCTTGAAATCAACAATCTATACTACCTCAATTAGCAGAATTTTAAAACTACTTTATATCATATTTTTCCACATTAATTTAAGCCATAAAACCCATTGATGATCTGATATGGAACAGCCATATACATTCGTATGGACTATCCTAAAATTCATACCTCATACTAATCATAAACTCCATAAACAAACTAGCTACAAACCTCTATCCTAATACATCAATATACCTCTTATGTGAGCTACCAATTTAACAACATTGGGTTATCCATTTACCATGACCATATATATACAAATAAAAAAACATATAATGACATATATCTATCATCTTACATGGGTGCGTGTACTACAACATACATAAAGAGTATAAATAACATAGATACTTATATTTTATAAGGGTACAACTGGCCTCAACCAGACAACTTTCATCCTAGTCTTAGACAATGTCAAGACAATCTACTTGTACAAGTCACCATCGAGCTGAGGTCTTGTAATTAACACAGCCAGGGACTCTTATAACTTGATCTCTAGGGATAAAATTTAGGCCCACAACTTGAGCGATACAAATGCATGAAATTCTTCCACAAGGTTTCCCCCCTCTCCACCCACTTACTCCTCCACCCCACTACCATGTGAAATGGTAATCCTTGCACCTTATAGGTCCCTCAGTACATCGCCAAAATGGCAATCCCTTCACCTTCTAGGTCCCTCGATACATCACCAAAATGGTAATACCTCCACCTTCTAGATCCCTTAGGACATCACCATTCACCATCAAGATTCATGTGTAGGATTAGGATAGAGACAAGCGGTATACACCACAGAACTATACCATAATCAATAAATTATGAGTTTGAGAAGCCACAACTCAATTCCTCTCCACCTACATACTCCTCCACCCAACTACCAGGTAAATGGTAATCCCTTCACCTCTTGGGTCCCTCAATACATTGTCATTCACCATTGGTATTTATGTGCATGATCATGAAAAAGACAAGCCATGGACATGAATGAACTATACCAGAGTTTATCAGGATTACTCCAAACATGAATAATATCCCTGTGCTCCAAGCACATAGCTCACACATAAAGAAGAGCATACATGGGCTCCCGAGATCACAAGTTACCAAATTCTCAGTAATCATTGCATAAACAATTTACCTTCCCTCCATCAATGAAGGAATGAATAATAATGAATCATCCTTAAACTCTCCTCATAGGATCTCCATTCACATTTAAGACAAATTAGTGCAATTTTGTGCACAATACCATACCAATTCCTCCTTTAGCATTCACATTCTAGTTAGTGCAACCCTTTGATATGACCAACGAACTCAACAATGCAAGAATGAATGACCTCCTAAGAAATTTGAATCCCTTTATACCAATTCAAATTGTCTCCAAGAGATTGACAAAACACCACTAAGAAACAACTCTCAATCATTGAGTGCTCCTAAAAATCATTGATTGGACCATTCAAGTTATCCATAGAGTAACTTGAATCCACTAATATTGACTCTAAACCACTAAAAAACACAATCCCAGTCATTTGATAACTTGAATTTATCAACACTGACTCAAACCCCACCATAACTAACGCAAAATTACCCATTAATTACTCCTCTTGCATGAAGCTAACTCGAATTCTACCAATGACTCGAATTTTCCCAAATTCACTTCAATACTCTCAGTATAATTTGAATTGACCCAAAAATGCTCAAATTAACTAAGGATGACTCAAATTCATCTCATTAATGGAGTACAACTCCCAATTAAATATATTGACTCTAACTAATTGACAGCTACTCCAATTCACTGGAGTACTAGGGTGCATAGTGCATGGGTGCATGGTTACATGGATCCATGAGTGCATGGATAAATGTTGCATGGTGCATGATATATGGGTACATGGGTGCATGCAAAACATTAATTAGAAAAAATAGGAAAACCATGGTCCAATAACATCAAAATTAGGAAGACTAGAGTACTGATAGGGGGATCCAAAACTCCTAACCCCAACCCCTTCACGTGTGGAACCCAAGACCCCCCAACAATGTTGTTGTCCATGTTGAACCATTATTTAGTTATAGATAAGTATAATAATAATAATAATAATAATAATCATGTACATAGTCCATAGTCTAGGCACCCAGTGCCACTATAATAATCAAATCACAACATTACACATGCTCAAGGAATTACATGCAATGAAGTGGTATATTGAGTTTCCTAGTGCCTCTTACCATGATTTGTCATATTTAACTATGGCATTATTGATAATTTCTTAGTTTCCAATTCCTTGTCATACTATGACTAATCTTTTGATGTTGTTTTTTCAAAGTACCTCTTATATTTATGATTGTATACATGACTAGAGAAGAAGGTGGTGCCTCATTCATGTTGAAATACCAAATCATTTTTCCATAGATTGTTTCATCAAGTCTTCATTGCCACCTATATGAAAGGATGTCCTTAATTCAGGTGCACTCATGGAGGAGAAAGTCATTATAAATAAAAAAACATCTAGATTTGATCTACTCTTAATTATGAACCTTATATGACATCATTCCTCAAGGCCTTTTCCTTCAATAGAACCACCCAAACCTAATCTTATTCTGCATGTTCATGGAATCAATGACTATCACATTCTCATGACACTCCCATGAACTAATTGGTTGATCAAATGGGTTGAATGACTATCAATTTATCCCCAGTTTCTATCCAACCCAAATCCCCATCCTCTTCGACCCCTACCCAAACTACCTTGATCAATATGGTGTAATCCACCTCTATAGATAATGGTAATCAACACTGGGAAAGAAGAAAAACAATCTCAAGATGAACCATAATGATGGGAAAAATACCAATCCAACAACCGATACCACCACCCAAGAAGAGGGATGAAAACAAACAAACCCTTTGGTTTCATTACAAGATTTCTCAAGGAGACCATCCCACACATTAGTGTCCATACATGGAGGAAATTCACAATTTTATGGCTCAGTGGGGGTCCACCTTGCAAAACTTTGTCTTGAAAAATCGTTTCCCACAATGAAAATTGGTAGCTTATAATCCCTCTCCTCCATAAGAAGAGTAGGGGGACAAGTCCCAGTTCAAGGGTCCTACCACTATTTTTCATGTGTGAGCACAATCTAATTTTTCAAATTTGCACTCAAAACTATGATGCTTCCAACAAGATTCTAGTCACATCTAATCCATCCTCATCACAACATGATGGCTCTCTTCATACCGAACCACAGATTTATAGCCGATTGCTTGAGAACTTTATAAGATGGGACCAGATGAGATCCTATGGTGATGTGTCCTAACACATGAACAGGGGCAAGTATTGGTAGAAGCACATGCCGGAGTTGCGGGTGGACACTATGGAGGCCATGCTACTTCCCGGAAGGTGAAGTACATGCAGGATTTTCGGGTGGACACTATGGAGGTCGCGCTACTTCCCGGAAGGTGAAGCACATGAAGGAGTTGTGGGTGGACACTATGGAGGTCGTTCTACTTCCCAGAAGGTGCTTCACGTAGGGATTTGGTGGCCAACTCTCGAAGGTGATGTAGCAAATTATGCACAGACTTGAAGCATTTGTCAAAGGACTAGAAAGCCCTCATGAAGAGATGAGATGCCTCTAGTACCGCAAGTGACACTGCAGCCATTTGAAAAATGGCCAGTGTATTTTGTGGGACCAATCAACTCACTTGGAAAGAGAAACGGTGCGGGATACATCATTATAAAAATGGATTGTCTGACAAGATGGGTGAAGGTTGCATTAGTGGTTTATTGCACCGCTACGACAGCAGCAAAGTTCCTATTTGACAACATTGTTACTCAATTTGGTTGTCCAAATATATTAATGTGCGATCAAGGGAGTCACTTCATTAATCACATTGTCATTGCATTGATAGAGGAGTTTCATACACAGGATAAGAAGAGTACCCCTTATCATCCACAAGAAAATGGGACAGTTGAGGTGTTCAACAAATTTTTGGAGCACGCACTCACAAAGGTGTTTAATGCAAACAGTGATGACTAGGATTCAAAGATTCCAGCAATATTGTGGGTGTATCACACTACTTGAAAAATATTGATAGGATAGACACCATTCAAGTTGGTGTATGGGCAGGAGGAAGTCATTCCAATGGAATACACCATTTTGATTTTGTGCATTGCAGCAGCAACATGTATGGACAATGAAGGCACATTAGAAGAACGCCTAGCTCAGTTGGTGCAACTAGAGGAAGGCCGCTTTGTTGCATGTTTTCAAGAGGGATCGACCAAAAGTGTGATATGATTGACATATCAAGAACAAACACTTTCAGCAAGGAGACCTGGTGCTGATGTACAACAACAAGTTCACCAAACATCCAGGTAAGTTACAGATGCATTGGCTAGGTATGTATGTTATCAATTCCATTACTATTGGTGGTGAATTACAACTGTAATAGTTAAATGGTGTGATTTTGCCTAAGCTAGTTAATGGAAGCAGGCTGAAGCCCTATAGGATGGGGCTAGTGTTGGGCGATGCTTGAGGCACTACCCATGAAAAAAAAAATGTTTCTACATGAGATGGTAATTAGGAGGATCACACACCAGGAGGAAGTGGTTGCACAAATAGTGGAGTCAGTGTCGCAGTTAGGGAGTCATGTTGTGATGGTCGCATGGCCACGACCAAGTGAATTCAGCAATAAATACAGTAGTTAAACTAGTTAAACGATGGCACTCTTGGACGGGATGCACATTAATGGTGGATATGACCGTTGGATTGGGAGGATCACTGGTGGATTCGGGTGATTAATGGAGGATTTGATCGTAATGATTAGAACATCGTTCACACAGTCAAATCAGTGCTATAAGAAGGGGAAGATCATCGTCTGAATTCACCATTGTGAATATTGAGCTACCGAGTTGTTGCAGAGTTGATTGTGGTGTGTTGTGTTGTGCTAAGTAGCTGAGTTATAGATTCGAGTTAGGTTGAGGTGTTGCATTGTGCACTTGTGGGCACTTGTAAGGAATGTCATGTGAGCCAATACCAGTAGAAATTTCAAGTGGGATAGACTCATCGATTATAGTGGTTTCCATTGAGCAAGATGTAGTTAGCATGCCGGCGGGTTCATCATCAATTTTGAAGAAGAAGAGAGGGGTGCAGTGGCCTAAATCACCTGTCTAGAAGAAACAATCGATTGAAACTCCCATAAGGGAATAAGAAGAAGTGGTCCAATAGATGAGACCATCAACGTCAGGGGTTGATGACTCCATGGCCTGGACTAGGGTCTCCACTGCGGACATACCTAGCTATGTTCCTCCGTGTCGACCTAATGGAAAGCCACACAAAATCATGAAGAACCAGAGGTATATGGTCAAAATGTCAGCGATACCGCAAGGCATGCAATGCACCATGGACATTGTGCCCTCCATCATGAGAATGAAGTATGAATATCATGACCTACTAGCGTTGACTAAGATCACCGTAGACCCATTTGTACTGGTGACAGAGGTAGGCAGTGGCCCAGTAGTTCACATTCCACATGATTGGGAATGGGGATTGGAAAGATCAGGGATGTTAGGCCTCATCAACATGCCACATTTCGAAAGGTTGGTGGAATCCAACGCATGCACAAAGCAGCTCTTAGCATGCTTTCATGGAGGTTATCTGTGGATGGAGTGGTCGGTACATATCACGGGGCTGCCCAAGGAGGGGCCTGACCCATCTCAATATTTCAGGGGGAAGAACAACGATAAAATACTGGTAGCAAAGCTAAAGAAGAGTTATAACTTGCAGCGCGATGGGCGCGCATATGTAGTAGATAGCATCAATGATCAGGTTGTCTCCATCGTAGCTAGGATTCTGACTAGGAAGGTGGTAAGAAAAAATTGTCCCAACCAGTGCACTTATGGGCTCATAGCGTGCATTGAGTAGTGCACACAGAGTGTGCAGATGAACTGGTCCTTGTTCCTGATGAACCAGTTAATTGATGATGCACTAGCAATACAAGCGGGGAAGCGACCATTCACTTATAGCTGGTTTCTCATTCTAATTGCGCCAGTTTCTTGGATGGAGCCTGAAGACTACCAGGGATGGATATTGAAGCTTCCAAGGTTTGCAAAGGAGCATGCTATCAAAACCTTTGGTATGTTAAGGAAGTAAAGCGGCTTAAATATTGCTCAATACAATTCTGGCTAAATTGGGAGGTGTTGTAGGTTTCAGCCATGAATATCCTGTGATTATCAAAAGAGGCGGTGGTAAAATATCAACGTGCTATTCGGTTTGCGATAGGGCCACATGCCATTCATGTGCAGGCACAAATAAACCCAGAGAAGCAGTGGTTATCCACACTGTACAAACTTTCTGATGAAGAGCTAGAGGCCATTGTGGATGATTGGCCTGTGGAATGGCGAGAACCCGTTAGCATAGATGAAGTATCGATGGGTCCACCAGTCGATGCTATGGTGGATCCTATGCCCAACCTACAGAGCGAGCACAAGTCATATGAATCATCAACAAGAACCCCAACCCACTCAGAGACGGATCAAAGGTTCGAGGATTCCCAAAAAAATAAGCGACAGGAGCAGGGTACAACCAGTAGCACAGCGACAATGACTGAGGAACAAGTAAGTCGTATTATTGTGGCAATCACAACAACGACTACTAGGGCAGAAGAGCAGCTGAAGAAGTAGACCAATGATGGATTTTGTGAGGTAAACACTTGCCTCAATTCTTTGATTGATGTCATTTCGCAAAAGGTGTTTGAGGAAGGTATGTAGCAGAAAGTTGGTGATATCAACACTGGGAAGCATATCACAAATGTTTATATTTCGTCGCATGCTATTGAGACCAAAAATTAGGATGTCAACACCTCACTCCAAAATTTTCAGGACCTCTCATTGGACATCAATGCAATGTCAACCCAAACATTGGTTCAATTGCAGAGGGTTGCAAGTCAAAAATTGGTTAATAAGGAGCACGTTATTGGAGACCACCTTTTGAGGTTGTAGGAAAATGAAGCAGAAGCAAGGAAGGAGATTGAAGAACTCAAGAAGAAGTAAGATCAATTGATGGTGGAGAAAGTGAAACTATGGAAAAGTAGGATGCGCTTAGAGAAACTAGTTTATGTTACATGACAAGAAGTACCAGAAATCACTGCCAACATGGATGTTGAGGAAAAAGCGTAGCGGCTTGGAGCTATGATTGCACATCTTAAGCGCAACAATGAATGTCTGCATGAGCTGGTGAATTCAGGCCACAAGGTCTTCTCTTAGTGAAACCATGTCATAGTGCCTTCATTCATGAGATATTAAAGAATACCTCTAATTTCACTAGATATTGATCATTACTTACACAAATCCTTTTGTTGAGCTGCCCTCCCAATACATATTTCAAATTAAAAAATCCCTATTTTTACAATATGTTCCCTTTTTACACTAGAAACCCCTTTTATACCCCCCATTCCCTATTCCCTGCCTCCCAATACCTACAATATATTGACCTTATTTTTCACAATTAAAAACCCCCTTTTATGAATCAACATGATAATATATTTCTCAACAAGGTGAATCCCTTGTGATCCAGGCACACCACCAAAGCAGGATATAGAATGGAAAAGCACTATTAAAGACTTGGAGACGCAGCTGGAAGAGATGGAGAAAGAGGAAAAACAAGTCACAGATGCGACTACACAATTTTGGCGAAGTGTAGTCCAAGATGAGCAGTTGGAGGAACTCACCGCGTAGTTGCAGGAAGCCACGGGAAAACTTGCCACATTGAGGACATCACTCAAAGACAAGGGAGCATTAGCAAAAGCCCATATCACATTTGGATTAATTCCAGAACATTGGAGCACAACTTTCAATCAAAGTGGTGTCAGTATTGCAAGTTGTCCAAGATGGCCAACGAGATGTCACTGCAAATGTCGTTGAGCATCCACTGGAGCGCGAAGTGGAAGAATTCAGGGAAATGCGTGACAAAGTGAAAGAATAGGTCAAAGAGTTTACCTAACAATATGAATATTTCAAGGTAAAGATCAACGACTACACTATTTCTAGTGGCTAACGTGGCTCGAGGGAGAGCCACAAGATTGTGTTGGGGGCCTGTTGGCAAGAAGTTTTGGAGATAACTAGTTTCACAACATAACAGAGGTTGCACAAAGTCAAAGTTACTGTGTAGGGAAGAAGATGGCACACAAGTAAGATTGACCACATCTTGTATATTTTGGTCATGTTTTGTATATTTTGGTCATGTTTTGTATTTTTTCGTCATTAAGTTTGAATATTTTGGTCCAAGTAGTTAGGAAGTTGACTTAAGTGGACCACCGATGTAAAGGTGCAAACCTATAAATAGATCTAGGATTGTAAGTGTTAGGCGTGCTTTAGCTATGTGTGATTGTGTACAGGATCTTGAGGTTGATTTTATCTATGATCTATCTTTATGATCTTTCCATAATCTTGAGATCAAACCTTTGTAAGTGTCAAACTGTGGAACTGTATTTTGATGCGAAGATTAATATAACATCATGGAGATTTGAAGCAAACATTTTTCTTTTTGCATCTTCCTATTTTACCTTGTTCTGCAATGTGAATGTGAACGAGTACTACAGCATGATGTTTATCTCTGTATGATGCAATTCTTTCCTATTATGAATGATGATATGTTGATAGATATGTTTATACTATGTTGCGATCTAAGTATGTTGATATAATACACTGAAGAAGAATAAAAATATGTTAATGGTAATACCAATGCTTGGATATTCTAATTAATGTTGCGATAAGTAGAATAGTAGAAGCATGATCCTCCTTCTTACTGCGGAAACTTGGTTCTAACAATTCTCCCTCGAGCATCTCGGGTGAGACCTCATCTGCTCTGCAAGTGTTGCTGGACAGGATAAAACTTGTCTCGGCTGGTGCTCAAGGATATTGCTTTATTTTGGGTGTCGGCAGTGACTAAACCCCTGTCGATAGATACGTGTCAAAAAAACACAGAGAAACAAAGAGCAATACGTGCAAAAATGCGCTCAAAACCCCAACAAAAAGGAAATTCCCCAATGGAGTCGCCAATTCTATTACAAAGAAAATATTCCTATGGAATGGGGTGGACCACAATAGATACTATGAAACCATAAATCATATCCATTCTCAAGCATGCTAGATACATAAAAGAAACTAATCCCTAAGGGATAAGAACCGTAACTCAATCGGATGTTCGAAGATGACCACCGTTGAGAACTTGATAAAAAAACGTGTCCCTACAATTTGTCCTAAACAACAAAGAGATATACAAACATGATATATAATTTGTTAGTATTCAACCTATCATATTCCATTTAAACATGTATAAATAAATTACACCCATGGATACAAATATTCATAATTCCACATGAAATTGGATGAGAAATGGATATTTCTATTAATATAAAATAGAGATACAAGGTGACAACCTATGTCGGCACCTCATTGGAACCAAGAAACCGAGTCACTCCACCCGGGCCTCCACCACTTCGACCCTCCATAATAAGGCAAGCTTGGGAAATGAGCACAAATGGATTTCTCAAAGGAATAAGGGATGCAAACTCAAGCATATAACAATGGGGCAAAATTTCATTATAATATCTTTAGTCTCCAAGTTTATCCTCCTCTAATGATTCACAATAGCTCAATATATATCCCCTCAATGGGAAATGGAGGGTTAAATCAAATCATTTCCCATAATATGGACGTCCAAGGATCAAGGCATTCGTTACTTGATGGGGAAAAATCCAAATATTTTTTTGTTTTTGAACATAAAACCCGATGCATTTGGGTGATAGTGGTGCAAGCTGCATGTATGCAAGTTGTAAACTAGTGACCCACTTATGTATTCAAAATTGTTTTTTAAAGGGTTGTACAGAAGCATCAGGGCTATGGGGAGTGAATGGGGTATAGTGAGTCTGCATAGGGACAAGGGAAGGCCATCAAGGCATGATCCATGGAGTGTGGGAAATCATGCTATAAAATGTAACATCTAACATGGAAAGAGGTAGGTCAACAAGTCTTGATGTTTAAAATAGCATGTGGAAGGTGAAAATTACACTTCAACACATGTTAACATGGTACCTACAACATTACAAGTAAAATATTTTTCGTGACATCAATTAAGAAACATTACAATCTCAAATAGGAATCATCTTAATGTTGATTATGAGTCCTTGAGAAATAACTTAACATTGAATTATTGACACAACATGTGTTGATTTTGCATCATATGCATGTTATTAATATGATTTGTAAGGTTCATTAGTGAAAAAAACCCTAGATTTGATCAATGTATAGATACCTAGGTTACAATGCTAAAATTAAAACGACGTGATCATTTCTTGACATTTGTTCACATCATATTCCAACATGATTATAACATTTCTAGCATTAATTTCATGTTGGAAATTGTAATATGCTTAAATCCAAAAATTTGTAGAAAATGTAGAAAAATACAAGAGAGAATATATAAAATAGATAGCTACGTTCACTTTCCTCATCAAGGGGGAAACCTCCAAGAGAAAATTTCCAAATACATTGACAATTCTTGAATAAACATTACATATGTTACTACTATATATATATATATATATATAGTTTCAATTTTCAATTTACTAACTACTTATGGTTTCGCTATTAATGAGGGTTAACCACCTAGGGGTTTTTATTACTAAAGAGGGCCCTTTTTCATTACGCAATTGTCCAATAACTATCTAATGGGATTTATGGCCTTATACATTGATAAAGTAAGGGGCTTAGGGTAGGACTCCAACATGTCCTCCCCCTTCAAAAGAACTATTGTCCTCAAGGTTGTAGATGGGGAAAATGTTGCAAAATGGTTGATGGTTCCCAACTAGTATCTTCTAGTGAGGTATCTGTTGATCCCAAATTTGTTATCATTTTTTACAGTTAAATTACTCATTTAAACATATTTTTTGTCACCTTTTTGCATATTTTTTGTCACGCAGATCACTATTCAACCCCAGCTATGAACGAATTTAAGGTTTATATAAAATCCATTTATTATTATCATTTTATGATTTTATTGATTAAAATTGACATTGTTTGGAGAATTTTGATATATTAATTTATGTGTACATTTTTTTACAGGTTTTGGATGAGTTAATAGCAAACACACATTCAGCTCACTATGTGCATAGCATGTCCAGCTTACCATCCAGCTCACTGCGCGATATTTGTTGGAAGGTTTTTGGGCATTAAAATATTAGCATGGCATTGTTATTGCAGACCATAGTCCTTAGCGCACCAGCAAACAGACATCGCATTCATCCTATATATGCATAGAGAATATCCAGCTCACTTTCTAGCTCACCATTCAGTTTTTCTAACCAATCGTACGCTGTTGAAAACAGATTCCGAGTGTCAAAGCATGAAACAGTTATGCAAATGACCTATTGCCCACACATTCACGTGATGGAGAAGCTCTCGTTTTAGAAGACACGCCATCATGCTGCCTCTGCTCGACACCACACCAATAGTCCATGCGTTTGGATGATAGCACAATTCTTCTTCTAGAAGACTTGCTAGCATGCTCTCCTGTGTCTGATACCACTCCACCATCCACGCTAATGAAGGAGCCTGTGCGCCACATCACACAATGAAGAGAACAAACGCACGAAGGAGAGGGAGAGCATTGTGCGTTGGTGTTTCATTAGTTAGGCGCCATAATGGTTGACTAAATTTAGAAATAATTCAACCACTAAATGGTTGACTTGCTCATCTCTGTAAATAATATAAATATTATCCTCTACGTGAGAGCTCAGTTAGCTAGCAGTTTTACCAGTTTATGCATGTGATTCGTCGTTCTTAAGCACACTGTATTTCTGTTCCATATTCTTTAATAGAAGTTGTATGCTTTGTTTTTTATGATTGTGTTTGAGTAAGTGTTAGCCAAGCATAACCCCTAATTGTGCCTGAGAGGGCCCCTCATCAACCAAAGGTTTCTTTTCTTATTTAATTTCATTAACTTTTCTTTTATAGTTAGTTTAAATTTCTAGTTTGTTCTTGTTATTAGATTACTGTAAGCGTTTATTTCATTTGCTTCCTATAATGCATTTTATTTCTAAAGTTAAATAGCTAGTTGCACACATAGTTTGCTTTCAATCTGCTTTCAGTCACTTCATTTCTAGTTTAGTGTTCAGTTTATTTGCAAATAGATAGAATACATTGTTTTTTATCAAGTTAAAATAGATTCAATTCTGTTTATTTCCTTTCTGTTATCAGTTCATTCAATTTGAATTCCAGTTCATTTCTTAATACGTAATGATTTATTTTCATGAATTAGTTTAAGTTCATTTTACTATCGAGTTTGATTATTAAGTAGGTTTATTTACTACCTCTATGCATCGTATTTACATGTGCACAAATTCAGTTGAAGATTAGATCATTTAGATTATTTTCTGTTATTTTAATTGTGCAAACTGTCATTCGGACAGCCTATTTAAATTTTCATTCAGTCACCCCTTTCAGACCTATAGTTCAGTCTGTCATCCGGCCCGTCGTTTTGTTTTTAGTGTTTTTCATGTGTTTTGAAACTGTTTGAAGCTTTGTTTCTTTAGTTTTTAAAGTATGCGTTGACTATAATAGTTAGATGATAGTTTTATTTATCATTAAGGCTAAAAGTTAGATTGTTTTAGATTATTTATGGAAGTTTTATCCTTTTACTTTGAACATGTTTTGAGTTGTGTTATGTTTTGTTCCTTTTGTTTGTTTCTGATTCTTTTGATTAATATTGTTGTATGGTTTTGTAATTATGCTTTTAGATTGATTTATCTGTTTGCATGTAAAACTTAGTATTAAGAGTTTTATCCTTAGGAAAGTATACTAATACTTCGTAGATTGTCCATAGCAATAGGAACAGTTTCCTTTTTCACTGTGTGATTACCGAAAGAGATTTGTAGAATAGAATTTAAAGTTTTCTTTATTAAGTTTTCTACTTGCTTCTTTATTAAGTTTTCTTTATTAATTTTTCTACTTGCTTCTCCTATTAAGTTTTCTAGTCACTTAAAAGTTAGCTCTTCCTTGCATCCTAGTCTTTTAAGTTAGTTGTTAATAGTATCCTTTTCAGTCCGAAGTTATTTGTTTATAAATTATTAATCTAGTTGTTGTAATTATGTTTTTAATATGAGTTCATTTTTTACATAATTAATTCCTAAAATTATTTAATAGACTGTGTTATAAAGAGTAGTTTTCTTTTACAGAAATAGTAGTGGTTATATTCTTATCTTTTAATTATGGAGTAAGGTAGCATAGCGTGATATTATTCTAGTCTGATTTTTTGTCCTGTTTCAATTACATTAATAATTAAATTCTTAGGAGTTTGACTCGGTTTTTCATTTTGAAAGATGTTTTGATCTTTTGTTTGTTAATATATTTCCACGACACTCTCTACCTTCGCATATATTTTGTGTCAACTCTAAGCCTACCAACCCCAGTCGATAATTAAATATTAGGTGAATTAATCAAGACGTTATAACACCCAACATTTTGGTGCCATTGTCAGGGAGTTGCTCAATAAGGTAGAATAGATAGAATTCATTATGAAGTTTAGTAATAGGATGGTGGCGGGGGAGTGGTAAGATGAGAGGTAACAACCTGCGCATCTGTTATAACAGGCGTCCCCAAATCCAACAATATTAGTAGCATATTTTTCTTTAGTTTAAGTTTTTCATGAGAAGACTTAGAGATCCTCAGGGTAGATTTGTTAAGACAGGAAAATCCATTGAAATCCCAACTAAATTTTACAGGGGACGTAATACCCCAATTACTAACTCAATAGAAAGGTATCGAAAGACACCTATCGGAGGTATTTCTACCCAGAAACCTAAGGAGACTCTCTCAGGAGATCTTATCAAAGAAGCCATAGAAGGAGTAGTTTTTTCCACAGAAGGTCCTAAGGACCTTATTCCTGAATAATTTCAAGAGGATTAGCCATTAGAAACCTCTAACCCTCCACTAGTGTTGAATCCAAATAATACAACTTTTTCACTAGTAGGAGATCCGAACTTCGTTGACTTTGTTGATCCTGCCCAAGTAAAAGAATTCTTTGGAAACCTCGTAGATACAGTCATCTCAAAGATTGAAAAATCTACAGTAGAACCTACTATCCCTCTAGAATTCAATAAAAAAATGGTTGATCAAAGGAAGATCTCTCTCGAAAAAGAACGTTGGGATGCCTCTTTATCACCTCGAAAGGAGCCTGCTAGGTATATTTACGTTAAAAATCCAACCTATATGGAGAGACACGGAGAGAACGAAGATCATGATGAAGTTAGAAATGACAAAGGAGAAGGGGAGAATCGAACTAAGGCTACCTTCAGGTTTCCTATTTTAGACACTATACATGATGTAACTATGAAAAACATCCCTCCTTCCTCCTTACCTACTTTATATGGAAAAAGTAATGAGGACTTGGACACATTTTTGTTTGAGTTCGATATCCTTTGTAGGAGTTATAATTATCTACAAGATGCTCATAAACTGAAACTCTTTCCCTCTACACTAAAATATTCCGCCTTGACATGGTTCATGGGATTAGGTGAATCCACTATCAGGACTTGGGATGATATGAAAACCTCATTCTTGTGAAAATATCAAGAGTATTGCAAACCTAAGGACTCTCGACATGATATATTAAAGATACAACAACTTGAAGACGAAAGCCTAGAGGATTATCTCAAAATGTTTGTTTATACATTACATAAATCAAAATATAGTGACCTCCAAGAAGATGCAGTACGACACTTTTCCTTAAAGGGATCTCCAAGGACTTGTGAGAAAGTCTTAATCTCATGGAAACTAGCGATATTTCTCATAAAACCTTTGCACAAATCGGTGATATGTGTAAAACCTATTCTAGAAGTAAGGGGAAAGTTGGAAAAAACTTTCGGGAGCCTTATAGTTAAAATGTAAGAGGGAACATTCCCGGTTCAGGTGGAGTTACAAGGGTAGAGTTAGGAAACCTATTGGAGAACTTCAAGACTAATATTTTAGGATAAATGGGTTCTCAACTAGAATCTCTACAAGCTAAGAAAAGGCAGGAGGAAGAACGAGCATTGAATGAGCATTTTTTGTCCAAGATGTAGGACCAAACATCCCCAAAGGGAATGTCCATTAAACAACATCTCCATATGCCACATATGTACAAAAGAACATCCAACAGACAATTTCCCATCGTTTCCTGGGTTGCAAGCCATCTATAAGAGTGGGGATGTAGGTGAAACATCTAGGACTCCTCCTTGGAAACCTAGAGACCAACCAGTATACCAAACATTTCCACCACAACCCCCACTCTATCATCCTCCATACCAACCACCTCAACAATGGAACACCTAAAGTTGGCAGAATTGGCCACCTCAATACCCTCCTCCTCAATTTCTGCAATAGCACTATTGGTCACAAGGGTGGAGAGGAAAACCATACCCTCAGTCACAACCTGTCCCTGCATCTAATCAAATTTATCCTCGGCACCAAACAAATTTCTAGCAAATTTTGTCTAGATTTGTACCTCCAGTTCCTTTCATCACACAACAACCTCATCACTTCCAGAACACAAACCCTCCTCGACCAACATTATTTCCTGCAATAACGATACCTAACCCAAATAATAAACCAACTCAAGCTCTTAAAAGCATTGATTTGTGTTGTAATCTCACAGATCATAGAGGGTTACCAATAATACACATAGAAGCGTATAAACATAACAGACACAAGAGACAAGCATATAGATAAGAAAGTAACAGATTATATTATAACATGACGGTCCATACTTACACAGAAATGAACCAAGTTCTCATCTATCTCAACAGCCTAATATATATGATTACAAACAGTTACAAATAACTACCTATCGGTTCGGTCAACCTACACAACCTTATGCGGCGGACCTAATCTCCAATTAGTCACCTATTCAACTAGTCAACTCACTGACTTGCTCCTCCAACTTCTCCCGCAAGAACAAAATATTTCTTCATCCTAAAGAAACAAGGGAGGGACTCAATAGTGTACTGTCTTGGGTAGTTACTTCTACTATTGTTTGTCTTCATGGACTGTGTAGTCGGATGGTTGGTCGTTTCTGCACACATACTTCCACAATGGCTTCTGCTGTAATGGCTAGTTGGTATTGAAACTCTTTCCAATTCTGTAGTATTTTCTGGATGTCGATAGTCAAGGTTGTGATGCTTCATAGAGTCGACATTTTATCCTGGATGGAAATATCTCCGATGCTTTCCATGTTGGGTCCCATGAATTGAGATTTTTCTTCTGCTGCATCCAATAGTCTCTTCATCTGCGGGCATATTGTATCCAGTTTGTCGAGGCTCGGTAGTGCTTGCTGCACCCATTGGTGTGCTTGTTTCTCCAATTTCTGTAGTTTGGCTATTTCTAATACAATCTATTCTTGTATTTTACTTCTCATTGTTTCTTCGATGCCTTGCCTCTTTTCTAGCACTTGAATTTTCTCACGAGTCTGGAAGCTCTGTTGAAATACTTGTCCATAATAGATAGGCCAATCGCAGAGTACTTCTACTGTGATGATGGAATCTTCCAAGTGGTCCTGTAGTACTTTGTGTGCTTCCGAGAATGTTGTATACTGATTCCTTAGTAGTCTGGATGTTTCCTCTTTTTTATCTTCCTTTGTATTTTGTAGGTATATTTGTAGGGTCGACACCACACTTTCAAATAGCTGATATGATTTTTCCAGTGGCTTGTCAGTGTCGGCCTCTATTGGTCCCGGTAGTACTGTTTGGATTAGAGTTATGCATTTTGTCAGAAATTCAATCTGCACCTTCTTAGTGTTTTCGAGTTGCCCTTGTTTAGTCCGGTTTCTTACTGTTGCTTCTGTGGCGAGGGTATCTAGGAGTTGACCCAATTCCCCATCTCTGAGTTTCGTTGTGTCGACTGCAGTAGTCGATCCAAGTTGGCTAAGGTGGATTGTTGTTGTCTTTTGTTCTTTGTGGTGTTCTTTCTTCTTTTTGTCTTTTATTTTTGTTTTGTGTCTATGTTGGTCTATCTGTTGTTCTGTCTATGTCTGGAAGTGGTTGATTTCCCTTTGGCTAGTTTCCTGGCTACTGATCTTCATTGGTCGGTGGAATTTGGTTGAGCTTCTTGGGTTGAACTTGCAGCTCGGTGTATATTTGGGGGAGTTGAAATAGGTGGTTCAGGGTTTGGCAAGGGTTTAGGATTGGGAGGTGGTGATGGATATGGTGAATGGTCGGTGTAATTGGTGTAGTGGGGATATTTTCAGTCAACATTGGATCTTTAAATTCTGGTGGTGAATTGCCTGGGTCATCAGAGAATAGGTTGTCAATCACCTGGTTGATTGCTAAAATATCTTCCTGGTTATCTTCTTTTGAGTCTTTTGCTGGTTCATTGGCTGGTAAGGGGTTTGAGACATCCGATGGGATAAATGATGGAGTGTGGCTTGCGAAAATTTGAGATGTCTTGTCGGGGTTCCTTAAGAATATGGACTTGATAGTTCCCATGGATCTCAGTTTCTGGGTTATTTGGCTGATTTGCTGAGAGCAAATCTGGTGTGGTGAACTAGATGTAATTAGTGGAAATTTCGTGGTAAATTTCTGAGCAAAGGTGAGTAGTTCAGGTAGTTTTTCAATGAATTCCTGGAAATCACCATCGTGGTCGAATCGTTCTTTCAGTGTCTCCGGCATAGCATTCTTGCATATGTCGACAAGGCTAATGGTGGGTATCTATGGGGTATCTTCTTGTGTGCTTTGGGTTGGAGATGGGTGTGGGGGTGTAGAGACTAGATCAACAATGTTCTCATCGACTTAAGTGGTTGCAGTTTTTTCCTTTTTCGGTCTTCCTTGCTTTGCTCCTACGTTGACGAACCACTTGAATTGTGTTTCGACCGATATTTTATTTGTTGTTGTGTCTTCTATGATGTCGACAGCAGTAGCCAACAGTTCTTCTTTGTCTTCTGATTCAGATAGGATAAGCTTAATCTTCCTCTTCCCTTTTTCCTGATTTTCTTTCCTTTTCCTTGAGGATGTTGTTTCCTTTGATATTTTCTTTAAGTTTTCTTTTGTCATAGCATATTCTAGATTATCTGATTCAATATATTCTTCTATTTTCTCTTCTCCTTCCTCCTGTCGGTGAGTCAGGATGATATTTATTACTGTTGGTATAGCCACATAATGTTCAGTCGGTGTGCTTCCCATTTGGATAGGTTGTGGCACAGTTGTGAGCCGAAGTCTGCCGGTATATATTCTAACATGAAGGTACTGATATATAAGTGGAGTTCATAATCCTCCTCTTTTTATTGGTCGGTCAATGGTTCTTCAATTGGTTGATTTACTTCTTTAGCCTTTACTGGTATCGATAGCTTGGTATTGGATTGTCGAGCTAGTTCTTGGAAAATCTCCTCGACTATTGGGTAATAGTCGAGAGGTTTTTGCTTTGGTTTTGCTCCTTGCATGTACCAAACTACAGTGTGGTCGAGCTCTAGTTGAATGTGTGCCATTTTTGGTAAACTCCTTTGGATGTTCTGAGGCACCCTCCATATAGTTGTCTGGACCTTTAGAATCTGGAACAAATTTTCCAGCATTACTTTTCCATTTGTCAGTTATTTCAGTGTTCCATTCTATGAAAATGGTTTGAACCTCCACATATGATATTTGCTAGGTTCTTGGAACTACTTGTCCCCGACTGGACATAATTGGTACATGGCTATCCAAATTATCAGTGATGGGGACTTGATAATTCTAGCTGACTCTTGGCATTTCTCACATATGGGCTTGAGCATGTCAGCGGCATACTGAGCCCAATGATAAACTTTCCCTATTTCTGCTATTGTGTTGACAACTTCTAGCATGTCTAGCTTCAGGTCGCTCACTCGACCTGTAGGGGTGAGTCCTATCGCTATGATTTTGGACATGATTTGTGGTGTCTAGGCTTGTATTTGACTAATCATTAGCCCTTTTCGAGTTCTTCCCTGCTGGTGTTCCTGTTATTCGTTCTACCAGTACATATTTTATGCCAATAGGAATAGGGTCGCCCTGTTTTGAGAGACTGGTAAGCTTGTATATGACTTCACCGAAAATTTCTACTTGCCTGTCAAAGTAGAATTTTCCATTGTGATACCAACTAATAATAACTTTTGCAGTGGTTTCTTTTGTTCCTCCAAAACTCGCCATGAAATGTGTGTTCATGTAACTCATAATGGTACTATGGCTTATCTTCTCTACTTCTTATGTCATTTTCTTGTCCACACAGGCCCATTCTTTGATTTCTACCCAGGTTTTTGCCCATGAAGTTTCCTGTACCTTGGCATTTTTTATGTTTCTTAATCTTCTCATGAGTGGGGTTTTGGAGGATTGTAGTTCTTTTGTTTTTGTAGCTACAGCTCTGGTTTGTTTCGGGGCCATTTTTTCGGTCTCTTGGTCGGCTTTACTCACAGGGTTTCTAATCTCAAATTTCTTAATACTTGGTTGCTCAATTTCTTCAAAACACGGTAACTGATCTTTTTCTGGCGTGGTATTTATAGGTGGAGCGGGTGACGATTCTGTCGATGGATGTATTAATGGAGGAAATGATCGTTCAGCATGTTCTATCAAGTTTGCGTTAAATTTGATTTGATTTTGGTGCTCCTTTTGACCGTAGTCATGAAGGCGTGATTTTACCTTCGGAGTCGTCGGTCGATGTCGATCATGCGGGTAGTCGATGGCGGTATGTCGATGGGGCTGGAGTCGGTTGTCAAAGTGTAGTCCAGTAAATGTTTCAAAATTTCCTATCATTTTGGTTTACGGGTGTTGGATTTGTTTGTTGTTTTTGAGATTTTTATATTTTTATAGGTTTTTCTAACATTTATGGTCATTATATATATATATATATATATATATATATAATTTGCTTAATTTTTGTACTGTTTTCGTCGGGCACCATTAAAAAGTTTCTGAAATATGATGCCTTGTAACATCCTTAGTCGGACTGATCCATTGGCATGAATTTCTTTGAAAATGTAAGGTCCCATCCATTATGTGTGTAATTTTTTTGGTTTTCCTTTCACTCGACTATTATATAGTAGAGCAAGATCTCCTACTGACAATTTTTTGTTTTTGATATTGCGGTCATGCCAAGCCTTCTGCTGCTGTTATTGAATTTCTTGATGTTGTAAAGTAAGCAGTCGGTGTTCTTCTATCTTGCTTAGTTGCATCAATCGATCCCTTACACCTTCCTTGACATCGACATGTAAGATATCTGCTATGATAGGTGTTTGTTGTCTGAAATGTAATGGAACTACTGCTTCTTGGCCATAGACTAGTTGAAATGGTGTTTGGTCGGTCGAACGTTTGTAAGTTGTCATGTAAGCCCATAATTGCAGGGATTTTTTCATCCCAAACGTCCTTGTTGGCGTTGCATATTTTTGTTAAACCCCTCGTTAATGTTTTGTTAAATGCCTCTATTGCTCCATTCGACTTAGGGTGATAAGTTGTACTATGTCAGTGGTCAATTTTGAACTGGTCAGTCAGTGCTTTGATGGTTTTGTTAATGAAGTGTGATCCTTGGTCACTGATTAAGGTAAGTTGGCATCCAAATCTAGTAATTGTGTTTTCATAGATAAATTTAGCAGCTACCTCACTGGAACATGTGTCGATAGGTTCTGCCTCCGCCCACTTGGTTACATATTCTACTGCGATTATTATATATCTTGCACGTGTTCCTTTTGTTGGTATTGGGAATGGTCCTATTAGGTCAATGGCCCAAATTTCAAATGTCAGAATTTGGTTTACTAATATCAAGGTCAATTTTGAACTAGGAAGGGGTCGATCCAGTCATTGGCATCGGTCGCACTGGCTAACAAAATTTTTTCAATCCTTGTATAATGTCAGCCACCATAGCGCCAACTGTTGGATTTTCTTGGCAATTGTATCTGCATGAAAATGTCCTCCCATTGGTCCATAGTGTACTTCATACATGATATTATCTCTTTCATGTTCTAATACACATCACTTGAGGATGTTGTCCAAGCCCATTTTATATAAAAATCCATTTATGAGGTTGTATGGTGCATCCTTCATAGCTAAGATTTGTTTATTTTTCATTCTCATGCCCTCTGGTGCTTGACCATTTTCTAGGAATTGAGCTATTTACTCCAATTCTGCTGGGACAGCTTCTATTCGAAATAAGTGTGCATTCGGTAGGTCATCTTTGACTCTGGTCGGCTCCTCTCCCATGTCGATTCTTGACAAGTGGTAGGGTCCAACATTTAATTTTCCTGGTCTAACAACGACTTCGAATTCAAATTCTTGGAATAGTAGTAGCCAGCGACAAATTCTCCAATGGTGCAAAGGTTTGTTTATGAGGTATTACAATGCTTGGTGGTCAGTATAGAAGATAAAAGGGTTGGCTAGTAGGTAATGTCGGTACTTCTATAGTGCAAAGACCATTCCTAATGCTTCCCTCTCTGTTATTGAATAGTTTCTTTCTGCCTTGTTTAGTTTTCTGTTGCTATATACTATAGGGTAATCCATTCCATCGTCCCCTAGTTGTGTTAATATCGTGCCTATTGCTAGGCATGTTGCATCGATATGTACATGAAACTTGATTGACCAATTCAGGAACCTGAGGATAGGCACTTCAACTAGTTTCCTTTTTAATGTGTCAAATGATATGTTACATTAATCTGTCCAGTTGAACTCCTGATCTTCTCTTAATAGTTCTTCCAGTGGATAGGTCATATCTGAATAGTATCTAATAAATTTCCTATAATATCCCGTGTGTCCAAGTATTACCCTAACTTATTTTGGATTCACTTGTGGTTTCAAGTCGAGGATAATTTTTATCTTTGCAAAGTCAACCTTGATGCCTTCTTTGCATATAATGTGCCCTAATAGTATCCCTATAGGAGTTAGGAATATGCATTTCCTTATGTTAAGAGATAACTGGATTTGTCGGCATAATTCCAACATGAGCCTTAGCCATTTGCAGTGATCTTTCAGCATGGAGTAGATTATCCAATAATCAAAATATACTGCCATTGTTTTGTAGATATTCTTGAAATGTTTTGACAACAATTCTCGAAAATACTGTAGGTGCGTTTTTTAGACCAAAAGGCATAACTTTGTAGGCAAATGAGCTGAATTCACATACGAATGTCATCTTTTTCTGGTCTTATTTGGCTATTGGTACTTGGTTATACGCTGAGAATCCATCTGTAAATGAGTAGCACTCATGTCCTACAACTTTATTTAAGATTTCATCTGCGTATGGTGTTGGGAATGGGTCTGTTAGAGTGACTTTATTTAATTCTCTAAAGTCAACATAGATCCTTAGTTTCGTAGGGTCATGTTTCTTTGGTTGTACGGCCATTGGGCTTTCCCATTTCGACTGGTGAATAAGGTAGATAATTCCTGCTACGAGCATATTGTCGATCTCTTTCTTAACTATCTCTTTGTATTTATGAGCTAATTTGTATGGCCTCTTATTTACGGGTCGGACATCAAGTTTGATGTTGATCTTCATTTCTCCCATTTCATGGACTATCCCTTTGAGATCTTTATAGTCTCTAGGAAAGACATCCCGGAATTCTTTCAATAGGTTTACTATTTCGGTCATTTGTTCTTCACTCCAGTAATCGCTAATTTTTTTCATTTTTGGTTGATCATCATTTGATATGTCAAACTCTTTAGTTTTAATTTTGGCATCCAACCATTTTGGTGCTTTAGCTTGATTGATCGGTTAAATCCCTTCTTTGAATTGTGAGAATGTAACAGGAAATTCTACTGCGGTCATTCGGTCAATATCTTCTTTGTCGGTTGTGTCGACTTTAAGTATTGTGTGAATTGGTTTTGTTATTTCTGAGTGATATGATTTCCATCGAAAGCTTTTCTCTTCTGAATTTTCATTTTCCATTTGCAGTCTTATCGACTATGGTATTATATCGGTTTGTATGTTATTGCATGGTATTGTCGGTCGATCGTGGTTTTGAATCAGACTGTTGTTCTTGGTCGGTTCTATAAATGCTTTTATTTGCTTTGCAGTTTCGACTAACTTTTCATTCTGCGATATAAAAATGAAGTCCTTAGTGAATTTATCTCTAAGTTCATTCCATTGAAATGCTTTTCCTCGTGCTTCTTCCATTTTATACCATTTGTTTGGTAAGTTGGCTAGCGTCGAGGGAAACAGGTGTGTCCATGTGCGTTCTTCTCTATACCCAAGTATTCTCCATTCTCTTTCGCATGTTCTTATGTGCTCCTATGGGTCTTGCCCTCGGATGAACACAGGTATTTATGCCTATTTGGTTAGCTTCTGTCCTCCGAATATTTCTACGAAGTAAGTTGAAGTTGTTTTCCATGTCTGCAATCTTGATTGATGGGTATCCCACCATCGAGCAGCTTGTCCTATAAAGGTTTCTACCAAGATTTGTAGTCAGCCATGTTCACCTATGTTTTTAGAGACTTGTTCTATATGCATAACTGGGTATTCTCTTTCTTCATACCTTGGGATTTGTCTGATACTTATATTTCTTGGGGTTAAGGTAGGATATTCCCTAAAAACAAATTCAAATATTTTTGGGATGATGGAGACTGATAAACATTGATGGACTAGTTTCTTCTATATAGCCTGAATGTTCCAACAACCCCTTGCTTGGGTCTCATATTTTTCAACTTCCCAATCATATAACTCTACATCTAAATTATATCCTACTGAATCTTGATTACCTAAGTGAAGCTCACCATAGATATTGGGTTCAGTGTAGTCTTCATTATTTTGAATTTGGTATAGTTGTCGAATGTTGACTTCTTCATCAATGGGTTCTATCCATGGTTCCCCTTAGGAAGGATGAATAGGGACTATGAATTTATGTCCATTCCCTTTTAATTTTATCCTTTCTTTGTCTAGAGATATTGATTCTTTCATTTTTCTTCACCAAGGCCGACCTACTAAAGCTGGGAAGGAACTGGATCCTTCCTTAGGGTTGATAATTTCAAAGTCGACTTTAGTTGATATTCCTTTTATTGTTGTATTGACATTTCTCCAAACCCCGATGGGTTCAATCAAACCTTGGTAAGCTAGCTTGAGGTATATTCCTGATTCATATAGTTGAGGTCTACCCAACTATTCGTGGGTGTCATGAGTCATAATATTTACTTGTGAACCGAATTCGAGTACAACTTGTCGAACATGGTATCCTTCGATTTCTAGATCGACAAGTGGGTCGGCATCGCTCTTGTATTTTTTGTTTAGACTGCATATGTTTTTTGTTTGTTTTTATGTATTATTAGTATGCTTCATATTATACAATAAGTCAATGAATTGAGATACCGATTTATCACCCTATACTAAGCATATTAATTCTTTAACTGTGTTTTGTCGACTGTCATCGATGTCTTCCTATCTAGCAAATTATTTAAACATATTCATTGCGTCGTTATATAATTGTTTTTGTTTAGCCGGGTTAGGATAATCATTCTTTTCTTTGATTTTACTTATATGTGGAATATCATTTCTGACTTTTGTCCCTTATTGGGTTACTATGTGTAGGTTCTTCGTATTCATTACATCATGTTTTTGAACACATGACAAGAGATTAACATTTTTCTTTTTATTAATTTTGTCGAGCATGGTGGGACAATCCTCTAATGAGTGATCGGCTACACCATAGCTAGTACAAAACTTTAGATCAGTTATGTCCTTGTATGGATAGTCTGCATAGCGATGGCCTTCTTTGTAGCATGTAAAGTACTAGATGGGTCACCGTGGTCGATTGTTGTGATTTCCAGAAAATCGTCCTCGACCTCCATATCCTCCACGACGGTTGTCAAACTGGCATTCATATCAATAGCCTTCATATCTTTGATTATTTGGCTCATTTTGATCATTGCTTCTCTAGGTGTTATCGTTATTTTGCGCAACTGCATTTGTTTGGTAGACTTCTTGGTAATTTTGTCTGTTCTTTAAATTTAGGTGGCCGTCAGCTGTTGCATGACTTTTTACCTCATAGATTGCAAACCAAGATGCTTTACATTTTTCATGTTATATAGGAAATATTTCATTGTATGTTCTCCGTGTTCTTGGAAAATGTTGTAGAAGGATTTCGTTTGAACAAACTGAACATCTTGTTGACTTATGTCTTGCCGACAGTTATCTTTAGTGTGTTCGGTCATGGAGCATTTTGTGCACCAGACATCCTGATTCTTGAGGTTCGGCTCTTTCAACAATTTTTGCATGATTTCTAGTTGTTCTTCTAGTCTAGTATCAACAGGATATGCTGGGAAATATTCGTTCATATCTACTTGCAAAGATTTGGTAAGTGCATCTTCATATGTTTTAAACGTCTCCAAGCTTATGTGCCCCCGTATTTTCTATGATAGACCTACAAGAAACCACTGAATTAATAGTTTTTCATCAATTACATAGTCTAGTTAGCTAAGGAGGTCCTTCCATCATTTGTCATATTCTCAGACAGACTATGCTGGCTTCTGAGATGTTGTTTTTAGCTTTTTGGTTGCCAGATGTTTTATGTATGGAGTTTTAAAGAAAGACAAGAATTGTGCTTTAATGTATTCTTTGGATTCTTGGGGAGTTCTCTCGATATAGGTCATGTACCAAGTTAGTGCTCTTTTCCTGAAGGCACCAGTGAACTGTGCCATCTATCGTTCTTCGACCGTAACTTGATTTGCCTCCCTATTGACTCATAGACGAACCAATGTTGTCTAGGGTCTTCATCACCCTCGTATAGAGGGATATGTGCTGATCTGTGACCCATGTCGGTATCACTGTCACTGTCTCCTTCAGGAGGTGGCAGTGGTGGGGGTGGTGTTGGTGGTAGTGGGATATTTTGTTTGTCTTACTATGCAAAACTGTTGTCGATAGAAATTTCATTCCTGTCAGTCATTTTATTTGTCATTTCTTCTTCGATAAGTAGCCGATTCAGGTTGACTTCTCCTGTCGATGTCCAACTACACTGATTTGTCTGCAAGTCTGACTGTTCCATATTTTGCAAAGCTGTGTTTGGCAGGGGGGGTGCTCCTTCATGTGTCGGGTAAAGGAATTGGATACTTCAGTTGGAAGGGCATGCCTGAAGTGTTACCCAATTTCCTCCTCCAGTCGATGGATCACTAGATGATTATCGTCGTTTACCTCGTCATCTAGTCGGCTCCATTTACCAAACTCACCAACTCTTAGTTATAGGTCTTCTTCGACAACAACCTGTATTCTTGTACTTGGATTCATTGGAGACAGAGGTCTTACCTCCTAGGGAATTTCTATTTGGATAGATTATCGCTACTGTATCCACAAGTATTCTTCCATGGGTGATGCTTCTTCATCTACGCCTTCTTCCTATAGGTCATGACCCGACTCTGGCAGATTTCTTTCTTGTTCCGTCACCCTAATATTCATCCCTCTTTGCAGCACTATAGCCTGTTCTCTTCTTTCGTCCCTTCTTTTCATCCTATTCTCTCTTTCCACTTTCTATAAATTCATCATACCTTTGTGTGTCACTGTTCGTTCAATTTCCTTTTTATGTTGACTTTTCACTGTTGGTGATGGTATTTTCTTCAGTCGACTAGAATCCTTCGTTCTTTACCCTGATACATGACCAACTACCCCCCCATAGCCTACCCGACACTTTAGAAATCTTGGATAGTTCTGTTTATTTTCTTAGGAAGTACTCCCACTCCCTTTCGGCAATGAATTTTTCCCACCTCTTCTGTTTCTCTACCTAGTTAGAATTTGGTGGTGGTTCGTGTAGTGACGGACGAGGTTCTATGATATGGCCCACTCCCTTTCTATTAGGAATTTGAACAAAAGGGTCGGTAAGAAGCAAAGGAACTGCTTGGTGAGGTCTGTATAAAACCTTTTCTGAATGCTTTTGACCGATGTTATTTCTTCCATGGCTTGTTCCTCATAGAATTCGTCTATGATCTTTTCAAACCACTCTTATAGGTTTGTTCGTCCCCCTTGGATCAGTTTATCCATTAGCTCTTGGTCCTTAGTTGCTTCTGGTTTTTTCATCCAGAAATTTTTTCAAAAGCTGAGGTACCGTTTGTACAAAATTCTCATGTGTTTTAGTGAAGAATTTCTCCTTCGCCTGAGCAATGGTCAATCTGTTTCTCCTCATGTACTTGTGTACATAATTTTCTATCTTACGCTCCCACCAGTTCTTAATCTCCTATTCTGATATCATTTGCTTATGGTCATTATGTTCGTATATGTACTACCGGAAACAAAACCAATGTTGTAACTCAAAGATCACAGAGGGTTACTAATAATACACATAGAAGCATATAAACATAACAGACACAAGAGACAAGCATATAGATAAGGAAGTAACAAATTATATTATAACATGAAGGTCCATACATACACAAAACTGAACCAAGTTCTCATCTGGCTCAACAGCCTAATATATATGATTACAAACAGTTAAAAATAACTACCTGTCGGTTCGGTCAACCGACACGACCTCATGCGACCGACCTAATCTCCAATTAGTTGGCTATTCGACTAGTCAGCTCACCAACTAGCTCCTCCAATAAGTTGCAAACTCTTCCATCGTACCTCATTTTGACTGTACCTATACATGAGATTCAATTATGATCTGGAAGAGTTGTGAATGACAAACCCAAATCATCAGTTATCATTCATGAGGAAAATGAAGAACAAGAGGATTCGAATGAACTCGTGTATGATGTCATTTTGGAGAATGTGAACATTCTGAATATTCTAGTACACAACCATCTTCCGCAAGAACCTATTTAGGAGCAAAGAGTTCCTCCATTTCCAAAAATACTAGTGATAGAAAAACCTGTAGTCCATCCGGAGTATGAAATTTTGAATGAATTAAAGAATATCTGTGTTAAAATTCCTCTATTGCAAGCTATCAAGGACATACCAATCTACAGGAAGGTAATAAAGGAACTTTGCATTAAACTCCCAGGGAAGAAGCAAAAGGACCCTCCCACAATTCATGTCATAGGAGAGATGTCTGAATGTATGACAGATCAGTCCCAGATTGCAAAATATACAAATACAGGAGCCCCAGTAGTGACTGTAGTTGTAAACAATACCGCCATAGGAAATACATTAATTTATTTAGGATCCACCATCAACATGATGACCACCGCAATTTTAGAAGTTTTACAGTTGGGACAATTTCTCTGACCTACCCCTTCCATCCTCGAACTAGCAGACCATACTACGATAAAACCTAATGGAGTCTTGGACGATGTTATTGTATCAATAGCCTCATGGGAATACCCTATCGACTTTATGGTCATAGAATCAAAGGATCCTTCTAAAGGGAATCATAATATATTGGAAATACCATGGTTAGCCTGCAAATGATTTTATAGGATGTAGGGATAGGGAGATGACCATTTCCAATGGGTTGTCTACAAAGAGACTTATTTTATACCCCCCAGCACAACCAATAACTGAAAACTCATGGTGGTTAAATTGTTCTTTCATGGATGAAGAATTTGATTACCTCTCCCTCCCTAGTGATTTCTCCTGGGAACTTCAAGAGTAGACCATTGAGAATGTATTAAACCAGTTTGTTTCTTCAACAACTTGTACAGATTTTCCTCAATATTTTTCTCAATTCGATCATATTTTTGGAGATGAGTTCCAAGAGAATATGGCTCTCTCGATGTTTACGGATACACCTTGTGTATTCATGATTGAAGAGCATACATGACCCTATACCATATCTTATGAAGTTGGACCTGAAAAATTCTTACATATAAACGCAAGGTTAAGTGAAAACCAAGAAGCACATCTTCTTAGAGTTCTTAAAAAACAAGATGGAGCACTTTCATGGGAATACACCGATATGAAGGGTATACACCCTGACACTTATGCTCACCATATTTATATGGATCCAAACATTTCACCTGTAAGGAAGCCATAGAGGAGGGAATCCTTCTCTAAAGGATATAGTAAAAGAAGAGTTACAAAAACTCCTCAGTGCTAGTTTCATCTATCCTATCTCCAATAGTAAATGGGTGTCTCCTTTAGTGGTAGTCCCAAAGAAATTCACAGAAAAATGGCACATTTGTGTTGATTTTAGGGAGCTAAACAAAGCCACACTTAAAGACTACTTTCCTTTACCCTTTATTGATCAAGTGTTAGATACCCTATCAGGTAAACAATATTTTTCCTTTCTTGATGGATATAGTGGGTATAACCAAATATTAATAGCACCTGAAAATCAAGATAAGACCAATTTTACATGCCCTTGGGGAACATATGCTTATAGAGTTTTTCCATTTGGCCTATGTAATGCACCTGCCACTTTTCAGCGAGCAGTCTTAGGAATTTTTTCTGAACTTATACATGACAGTGTGGAGGTATACATGGATGATTTTATAGCCGATGGTAATACCTTTCAAGAAACTATTGACAACCTCGAGAAGGTCTTGATCTGATGTCAAGAAATGAATTTATCCCTTAGTCATGAAAAATGTAAAATGTTACTTGATAGAAGGTATAATTTTAGGCCACCATGTTTCCTCCCAAGGAATTAAGGTAGATCTTGCTAAGATCGAATTAATTGTTGGCCTTCCCTCTCCAAAAAATCAAAAAGAGGTAATAATATTTCTTGGTCATGCAGGTTATTACCGTCGCTTTATTGAGAATTTTACTAAAGTAGCTACATCGATGTTTAAATTTCTTACAAAGGACGTAGAATTCCGGTGGACAGAATCTTGTCCAAATGCTTTTGAAATTTTAAAATCTAAACTATCAGTGGCACCAATACTCAAGGGCCCCAATTGGACCCTTCCTTTTCATATATCCACCGATGCCTTCGATACGACCATAGGAGGAGTCCTCGGCCAAAAAGAAGGACAAGCACCTTATGCCATTCATTTTATTAGTAATAATTTGACACCTGCCAAACTAATTACATTGTTACTGAAAAAAGAATTTTTGGCAGTAGTTTATTCTATTAATAAATTTCACCATTACATCACAGGTTACGAATTTTTTGTGCATACCGATCACTCTGCCATTATATTTTTAATGAATAAACCAATTACCAGTGGTAGAGTGACCCGGTGGTTTCTTCTATTGCAAGAATTTAATATCACCGTCATTGACCGACCTGGTAAAGAAAATATAGTAGTAGATTTCCTTTCCCGTATTCAACATGAGGATGGTACTAAACCTGTTGATGACACTTTTCCTGATGAACATCTATTTGTTGTATCTGCATCTATTTGTTGTATCTGTTCAAACCCCTTGGTTTGCAGATATTGCCAATTATTTAGCAACTGGGAAATTACCAAACCATATGTCCCCACATGAGAAGCATCATATTATAGTTCAGAGTTCCAATTATTATTGGGTTGATAATGACCTCTTTCGCACTGGTCTAGATCTTATTATTTGACGATGTGTGTGGGAGGATGAACTGACAAAAATCCTCCATGCATGCCATGATGGACCATGTGGAGGACATTTTTTTGATAAGAGAATGACATATAAATTATTACATTCCAGTTATTATTGGCCAAGCATTTTTAAGGATGCTGCCAAAATATGTCAAAGGATACAATAGTTTCCAAAGAATGGGTAGACCTACATCATCTAATTAGATGCCCCTACAACCCAAAGTCATGATTGAACCCTTTGAGAAATGGGCTCTTGATTTTGTAGGACCGATTTCTCCCATGTCTTGTAAAAAGAAGTATATCCTGGTTTGCACAGATTATGTTACCAAATGGGTAGAAGCTAAAGCTTTGTTTAGGGCCATAGAGAAATCGGTGGTAGAATTCATATATGAAGAAAAACTCACCCGGTTTGGTGTACCTAGAGAAATTTTCACAGACCAAGGTTCCCAATTTATTTCTAAATTAATGAAAGAAATTACTATGAAATATGGCATCCGACATTGCAAGTCTTCACCTTATCACCCTCAGGCTAATGGCCAGGCTAATTCAACCAACAAAGTTTTAGAATCCATTTTAACCAAAACCATTCACTTACATCATACGGATTGGGAAGATAGACTCCCAGAGGCCTTATGGGCCTATAGGATAACATGGAGAAACACTACTAGACATACCCCCTATGAGTTAGTGTATGGCAAACAAGTCCTTTTTCCTATTGAATTTCAAGTTAAAACCTTTTGAATGGAATCACAATTAGGCATGGATTTGGATGAAGCACAGAAAAAATGAGTGTTACAGATTAATGAGTTAGATGAGATTAGACAAGATGCACTCCAAAGAACCATGTTAATACAAAATCAACAAAATACATGGCATGATAAATTTATTAAGTAAAAGCAATTTAATATAGGATATTGGGCACTACTATTCAACTCACGGTTTAAAAAATTTAAAGGAAATTTAACTACCCATTGGATGGGCCCATATGAAGTAGTTACAGCTTTTGACAATGGGTCAAAAGAAATTAAGACAATTGATGGTTCACAAATTTCCTTTGTAGTAAATGGACACAGACTTAGACTTTATCACCAACCAACATCTAAACAAGATTTCATACAAAATGTTTTGCAGCAGAGGGAAATGGAATTAGTTGAAGAGGAAGTTATTCCTCCTCCTCCTGATCCTTAAAAAAGTATGTTGGGTTATAATCACTTGTATATATGTAAATATGTGTTTGTTTCTTTGAATAAATAAGAGTCATTTCTAACAGATTGTTTACAAGGGACTCTTTTTGTCTTTATAAATGTTATATATGTTTTCATGAATAAATTGAATCATCTAACAAGTGATTTTTCAGTTTGATTACAAGCACTTTATCTCTATAAGCAGCTCATGGAGTATTATTTGGAAAAGGGAAGTAAACACTCATGAGGTATCTTAACCTTTTTTGGGGTACTTTTGAAATTTGCAACTTATAGTGACAATAAGAAAACAATTCTTTGTATATCATTCTTAATCGTTTCTTATATGGTTCATATGTTTTTGGTATTTTGCTTCAGACATGTATATTTCTGATTTGCTCATTTGAACAGTTGCTTAATAGACCTACTTTCATTATCATATTTTTCACAATCTCATCTTACACCTATGGATTACTAGCCTCATCCTATACTTGTTATCAAAACTTGTCTCTAAAGTATTTTGGTGATAACTCGAGAGAAAGTGGAATTTTTTCCTATGAGGAACATTATTTATCTTTTATGAAGAAGAAGGACTGTAAGGTCAAAGATCAGCTTTAAGTTATTCTCTTTTGACATGATCTATGGTTAAGGCCATTATGAAATTACTTATAAGTTTATTTTACAAAATTGAATTATGTGTTTAGCAAAACTTAACATGCTCTAGTACCAATCGGCTTCCATATATTTAATATCATTATACAAGGAAAAACTATCAAGGTGAACAGGCCTACTGGCAGAAGGTCAATGCTAAGTAAAAAATTAAAACAAGGAAGATCAATAAATGCAAGTAAGCCCATTGGGGTACTGAACATGCTCGCTAGCAGCGGGACTATGCTTACATGGTACCAAGATAAACTCATCAGGGTATTGAACAGGCTTGCTAACAATGGTACAATATCGAGTAAAAGTGATCTGGTTAATGTACCACTATGCACATAGTTCGTAGAACAATGATAATATAAAGAAAAATTTTCAGAATTTATGAATAAACATGTTAAGACCAATTGTTTATAATTTCATTTGAGAATGGTTGTAAGTTGTGCTTGGCCCCGACCATCTAATTCAACAAATACCTAGGATTTCATTATCCTAGAAATGGGACCCATAGCTGTAAATCTCACAAACTCTGGGGTAAACTCAAAATATTTTGCGATGGCAAGATATCTTTAAAATGAGGCATGGATGACTAGCTTTTCCTACGGTATTCTTTTGGTTATATTATCATCATTCAAGTGGTATTTCTAAGCATTGTTATATTTTTCATGAATATACATATCTAAATCATTTCCATTTACTAGTTAGTTTTTCTTTTTCTACAAAATAATAAACAACATGATAGAACTCTTTAATTTTATTGTCTGGAACAATCAATTCTTTTCTCTCATGGGTTGAGGACATGCCATATCTTCGGTTTGGGGGAGGATTAGGAAAGATTAGACTGTTTTTACTTTCATTATTTATGACATATCTATTAATCTCTAGCAAATGATAAGTGTTTTCAGGATAATGGAGCTTGGTTATAGCATATTTTCACAGAAAATCAATATGGAGGACTTTACGAAGGATCGAATGATGGTCCAAATGAAATACCATATGACAATTTGAATAAAACTTTGTGATATTACAACACTTATGATTAAAATTTTCTAACCAATTTTTTTTTTTGGTAAATATTTTTTACCTCCATGTGGTGCTTTGACCTTACTAAGATTTTTAATCATCATTTCACTGTTAGAAACCCTATCCTCTTACCCAATTACACATATAAACTATCAAATGATTGATCTTCTTATTAATCAAGGTTATTGAAAATGTGATTTATTCCTCCATGTCATACGTTCAACCTGTCTAAAGTTTTACTTTGGATATGGTTGAACTAATTACAAACCTTATGAACTCACTCATTAATGCATATGCCCGTTGATGGCTCACGTTTCAAAAGTTTGATATGATAGCATGATCTCTTAAAACAGGTCAAACTTCTTGCTATTCCATCATTTTCATAATTTCTGTAGAGTTGTTTTAGCCATTTTCTTCTTACACCCTCTACAAAAAGATCCTATATCATAACTGTTGAATAATGCAGGAATTGTTTTGAACCTGAGAGCTATCAAGTTAAGACTATAGAAGAACACAAACAAAACCATTAAATATTCATACAACATTTGACATGAAAGACATGCTATTTTGTAAGCACAAGAAAGAAGACTAAATTTTAAATTATCTCCTTCATCTTCCAAGTCGAAGGCAGCTACTAGTGCAGCTCTGCCTTCTTCCTAAGTTATCTTTCTTTTTGCTCAGTGGGAACTGGCATTTCTCCAGTTTGGGGGAATGTTGATCCTAGATTTGTTATCATTTTTGGCAGTTAAATTACTCATTTAAACATATGTTTTGTCATCTTTTTGCATATTTTCTGTCACACATATCACTATTCAAACCCAGGTATGAACGAATTTAAGATTTATATAAAATCCATTTATTATTATCATTTTATGATTTTATTGATTAAAATTGACATTGTTTGGAGTGTTTTGATATATTAATTAATGTGTACATTTGTTTACAGGTTTTCAATGAGTTAACAACAAACATGCATTCAGCTAGCTATGCACATAGCATGTCCAGCTTACCATCCAGCTCGTTGTGTAATATTTGTTGGCAGGTTTCCACACATTAAAATATTAGCACGAGATTGTTATTGCAGACCATAATCCTTAGCGCACCAGCAAATAGACATCGCATTCATCCTATACATGCGTAGAGCATATCCAGCTCACCGTTCAATTTTCCAAACTAGCCGTGCATTGTTGAAAATAGATTCCAAGTGTCAAAGCATGAAACAGTTCTGTAAACGACCTATTGTCCATGCGTTCGGGTGATGGAGAAGCTCCCATTCTAAAAGACTTGCCATCACACTGCCTCTGCTCAACACCACACCAATATTCCACACATTTGGATGATAGTACTATTCTTGTTCTAGAAGACTCGGCCGTGTGCTCTCCTTTGGTTGATACCACTCCACCATCCACGCTAATGAAAGAGCCTGTGCGCCACATCACACAATGAAGAGAGCCGATGCACAGAGGAGAGGGAGAACGCTGTGCATTGGTGTTTGATTAGTTAGAAGCCATAATGGTTGACTAAATTTAGAGAGCAGTCGACCACTAAAGGGTCAACTTGCTCATCTCTGTAAACAATATATATATTAGCCTCTACGTGAGAGATCAGTTAGCTAGCAATTTTACCAGTTTATGTATGTGATTTGTCATTCTTAAGCACATTGTATTCATGTTCCATATTCTTTAATAGAAGTTGTATGCTTTTTTGTTTATGATTTCGTTCGAGTAAGCGTTAGCCAGGCATCACCCCTGATTACTGAGAGGGCCCCTCATCAACCAGAGGTTTCTTTTCTTGTTTAATTTCATTACCTTTTCTTTTATATTTAGGTTAAATTTCTAGTTTGTTCTTGTTATTATATTACTCTAAACGTTTATTTCATTTGCTTCCAATAATGCATTTTATTTCTAAATCTAAATAGCTAGTTGCGCGCATAGTTTGCTTTCAATTTGGTTTCAGTCATTTCATTTCCAGTTTATTGTTCAGTTTATTTGCAAATAGATAGAATAGATTGCTTTTATCAAGTTAAAATAGATTCAATTTTGTTTATTTCCTTTCTGTTATCAGTTCATTCAATTTGAATTCCAATTTGTTTCTTAGTACGCAATGATTTCTTTTCATGAATTAGTTTAAGTTCATTTTACTATCAAGTTTGATTATTAAATAGGTTTATTTACTGCCTCTATGCATCGTATTTACATGTGCACAAATTCAGCTGAAGATTAGATCATTTAGGTTATTTTCTGTTATTTTAATTGTGCAAACTGTCATTCGAACAACCTGTTTAAATTGTCATTCAGTCACCCCTTTCAAAACTACAGTTCAGTCTGTCATCCAGCCCATCGTTTCATTTTTAGTGTTTTTCATGTGTTTTGAAACTGTTTGAAACTTTGTTTCTTTAGTTTTTAAAGTATGCTTTGAATGTAATAGTTAGATGATAGTTTTATTTATCATTAAGGCTAAAAGTTAGATTGTTTTAGATTATTTATTGAAGTTTTATCCTTTTACTTTGAACATGTTTTGAGTTATGTTATGTTTTGTTCCTTTTGTTTGTTTCTGATTCTTTTGACTAATACTAGTGTATTGTTTTGTAATTATGCTTTTGGATTGATTTATCCGTTTGCATGTAAAACTTAGTCTTAAGAGTGTTGTCCTTAGGAAAGTATTCTAATACTTCATAGATTGTCCATAGCAATAGGAACAGTTTTCTTTTTCACTGTGTGATTACCAAAAGAGACTTGTAGAATAGAATTTAAAGTTTTCTTTATTAAGTTTTCTACTTGCTTCTCCTATTAAGTTTTCTACTCACTTATAAGTTAGGTCTTCCTTGCATCCTAGTCTTTTAATTTAGTTTTTGATAGTATCATTTTCAGTCTGAAGTTATTTGTTTATAAATTATTAATCTAGTTGTTGTAATTATGTTTTTAATATGAGTTCGTTCTTTGCATAATTAGTTCCTAAAATTATTCAATAGATTGTGTTATAAAGAGTAGTTTTCTTTTACACAAATAGTAGTGGTTATATTCTTATCTTTTAATTATGGAGTAAGGTAGCATAGCATGATATTATTCTAGTATGATCTTTTGTCCTGATTCAATTACATTAAAAATTAAATTCTTAGGAGTTTGACTCGGTTTTTCATTTTGAAATATCTTTCGATCTTTTGTTTGTTAAGATATTTCCACGACACCCTATACCTTCGCATATATTTTGTGTCAACTCTAATCCTACCAACCTCGGTTGATAATTAAATATAAGGTGAATTAATCAAGACATTATAACACCCAAAATTATCTTCCACTAAATGAAAAAATCACATATAGAATGTTGATGTATCTAACGATCCTGAGTACTCAAAATTATTCAAAATCACTTATTATTGGATACAAATGGAGTCGTATTCATCTTTTTCTAGCTATGTAGTTTTAACTTTACAATTCTAACCCACTAACTTCTTCAAACATGCCACAGGAAATACTAGGTGGATCTTGGAGTGTGCTAGGAATGATAATTTTTGTCCACTTGACCAATGCATTGAACAATATGATATGGGTCATAATAATTTGGTGCAATATTATGATTCCCTTTCAATTTAGGTTTGGCTATAAGGTTGTAGGTGAAGGAACACCTAGTCACCTTCTACAAATGAATTCTATGAGCAGTGTTGGTATGCTTGTTTTTTCCCTAAGTGTGCAAAGAGTGCATCATGATTATAAAGAAAATGATAAACTTCATGTACTTTGGAAGTACCTATATATAAGAAATCATAAAGGGTGGTTGTTTCCAATAAATTGCTTCATATGTTGTCATTTTTGTAGCCTCATAATAAGTGGTATTATACCACCATTCTACCAAATGTAACCACTATTCCCACTAGTGAAGCTTTTCAGATACAAAACATCTCAAATAGGTTTGAAGTTAGTTGTTGACTACTTTTGTCTTTCCTACTAATTGATGCTGATAGGAGGTGGTCATTTGCAAATGGATTCCTTGGAGTCTAAATAGTTATTGCCGAAATTTGCTGGTGAATGTTGAATCATAATCTAACACAATTGAGGTATGCATGCCATGGATTTTGAAAATATGGTCTAAAAAAATTGGCAATTGTTGTTGAGGTAAATGGGTGTTCGAGAGCACAAAATGAGAATATTTAGAAATCCAATCAACTACCGCCAAGATGACTAAGTTGTAACATGCTTTTGAAACACCAACAATAAAATCCATGGAAATTTCAGTCCAAGTAGTGGCTAGGATTGGTAATGGTTTCAATACCTTGAGAATATTCACTATCTCACCCTTGTTCCTTTGGAAATTGTCACATTCTACTACAAAAGTAAGGATGTTATTTTTCAATCCTTCCTAGAATAAGGAGTTCCAAGCATGTGCATAAGTTTTCTAAACTCATGTGACCTACGAGAGGATATAAATGCAACTTTGTTAATGTTGTCTGTTGTAAATGAGAGTTAGGTACCCAAAAAGGACAACCTCTATACCACAATGCATCTTTCTATTAATTGTAACACTAAGGAGGGTTGGAATACTATTGGAGGTTCTTGATGAACTAAGGTGTAGCATCATTTGTTAGCCATTCTTTTCATGCTTTCTCTAACCATTCAGGTAGTAGAGAGGATAAGGAAAAAAATTACCCTCTTCATCATGTTTTCTTGACAAGGAATCTACCACAACATTGTCTTTTTCCTTTTTGTAAATGATCTTATAATCATAGACAAGCATTTTGTTGACCCATTTTTGTTTTATGGGGATAACAACCATTTCTCCAAAAATACTTTAGGCCATGGTGATTCATCTTGATCTAAAAGTGCCTCCCTATGAGATATGATTTCCATGTGTCAACTGCATGTAGGGTGGCCATGATTTCTTTCTCATAGGTATAATTCCCCAATATTATATCACACAACTACTTACTTGTTAATGTTGAGTGTATTCTTTCTTGTATTTAAACTGCATCCAAACCTTTTCTACATGCATCATATTCTGATTAAAAATTATTAGTAAAATCAATCACATCTAAGACTGTTGTAGTGCACATCACTTGATTCAGAACTAAGAATGTTTGTTTTACCACTTCATTACATGTAAAGACATTTTTTATTGTGCATATATGTCAATGGGGCTACAATTTCACTATAGTTCTTCACAAACTTCCTATAGTGTCCCATAAGGGCTAAAAACCCATGTAAACTCTTCAAGGTTTTAGGGTGGGGTGATTCTTGCATTGTTGCAATCTTCTCGGGGTCCACTTTCACCCCATATTTTCCAACAATGTGACCCAAGTATTTGACCTACGAGACCCCAAATGCACATTAGAAGCATTTGTTGAACAAATTATGGACCTAAAGGAGTTTCAAGGCTTTATTAACATGTTTTACATGAGCATCCCAAGTTTTATTGTAAATCAAAATGTCATCAAAGAAGCCAACACACAATCATGAATATATGGCCTTAAAATTATGTTCATGTGTTTTTGAAAAGTAGAGGGGGCCTTACTAAGAAATCATAATGGACTTTATGTATCTAAAAAGTTGTATTTGGAATGTTGACCTCTTTCATACTAAAAGAAGGTTGAGTTTGGTGAAAAATTTATCCATGTGGAGCTCATCAAAAACATCATCAACGACTAGGATGGGAAATTTATATTTGATGGTCAACTTATTAAGAACACAAAATTCAAGACACATGCACCGAGTTCCTTCTTTATTTAAAACCATGACCACTATGGATGAATATGGGCTAGTTTTGGGGTGTGTGACTCTTTCCTTTAGTAGCTCCTAGATTAATTTTTTATTTCATTCATTTTTGCAAATGGGTGCCTATAAAACTATAGATTTGGTGGTTCAAAATCAAGGGAATAAAATGATCATGCTCTCCTCTAGATGGGGGTAAACTCTTTGGTGTCTTAAATACTTGGTGATGTTTCTCTAAAACCATCTACAAGTTCACGATGGATTTAAGGTGTAATATTATCCAAATCTTGGATGGCATGGAAGTGAGCAATAATTATGGAGTGTCCTTTGAGAAATAATCTTGGATGGCTTGCATGGATCCCTTTTATGTGTGTGATTTTGATAGTCCTAAGTAATTCTCAAGTATATTTCCTTGAATTCCATGGTAAGTAGCCCCAATGTGTGTAGCCATTTTTCCCCTAAAACTATATGCAAACAACCCACACACACACACACACACACACACATCATACACACATACATATATTTAGAGAGAGAGAGAGAGAGAGAGAGAGAGAGAATATGATTTTTTAGATGATGAAAACCCAATTAGAGTTTCATGTTTTCACAACTCCCTCCATATTTCATCATCCATACATTAGCTATCATAATTTGAAAGTTGGGATACAAGTGGACATAAGAATGGAGTTCTATTATAACCATATTTTTCATGTAAATCGTCATTATTTTTTTCCCCAATGTTCCACACTTCAATTCCTTCATCAAAATTATACTCCCAATCCCACTCTATCATTTTTCATGGGTCAATCAAACCCTTTTGGTGTTGGGGATATTGGTGTGTTTGCATCTTTTTCTAGATGCCTCCAAGGAATCCTAATATCCCTTCTACAGTTCAACATTTTGGGTGTAATGTACTAGTCGACATTGGTCTCTCTACTAGTTCTAGATTTCCTTGAATCTATGTTATTCCCCACATTCCCTTTAGTAACTCGATATCTCTAAATGTTGGTTTCAATTTTAGGTGGACCTTTTCCAATACTATTGTACCCTTTACCAACACCAAAGTAACACTTAGAGGCAATCTCATGCCTAGGTTTAAAAAAAATATAGGGAGTTCAACGGTTGGGAGTCATATATCATAAGGGAGTTAGTTGGGTCCATCCCTTTATGCTCAATATTTATTTGCCAAAAAATGGTTTCCATTTTTAAAAAAAATGAATCCTTTGAATCCCTCATGGTTAACCAATGACCGGGTGTGCCATCCAGTGTCACGATTCGACATACCAACCAAACTTCCATATGACATTTCTAAGTTTGATGGAAACCTGAGTGAGAATCCATCCAAACATTTCATGACTTTTCACTTGTGGTATTCATTTAACTCTTTGGTGGATTATATCTTTTTATTGAGGATTCTCCAATTCACCTTGATTATAGGTATTGTACTGTAACGTACCCAACCCTGGAACACAACACCAAGGTCGAGTATTTGGGTTCATAACAAGGATATGGATGAATATAAGATATGGAAAATAGAATAATACTATTTAAGGTTAGGATAACATTCCAAACAATTTAAAACTTGTAAAAACATTAAATCATTACGGAAAATATTGCCCTCCCAATGTAACCTAATAATTCCCCATTCTACATGCAATGCAGTGTAATGATGCATGAATACATCCAAAGCACAACCTATTCACATGTTTACTAAATATCATTACATATATGGAAAACCACCCATCGCTATATAACAAACTAATAAATCATATTTACATCCATTAACCAAAACTCCATTTACGACAGTATCCATTCAACATTTCAACATTTGATGGAAGCGGAATTTAAACACTTATTCATAACAGATCTATAATAGTTATTTCATAATTCCAATCCCATATCAAATCCGGTACATCCATATACACCCATATGTTCTTACCTAAAGATAATTATGTCTAATGAACATAACTACATAAACAAACTAGCCTCTAACTTCACAATAAATCGACATCAGTGAACTTTCTAAAAAGCAGATTTACACACTAATGTATATTAGTTCTAATGCATGAAATTACCAGTCTATAAACACATGTGATACCTGGTATGGTACAACCATATATGGCCATATGGACTTTCCAAATATCAGACCTTTAATTATTCATAATTCATAATCAGTTAGCCTTCAAATCAACAATCTATACTACTTGAATTAGAAGAATTTTAACACTAAAGTTAGATAATATTTTTCCACTTTAAATATCAGCCATGAAACCCATGGATGATCTGGTCCGGAATAGACATATACATCCATATGGACTATCCTAACAACCATACCTCCAAATAATCATAAATTCCATAAAAAAACTAGCTACAAATCATTATCCTAATACATCAATATACCTCTTTTGTGAACTACCAATTTAACAACATTGGGTTAGTCATTTACCATGAGAATATATATACAAATAAAAAAGATATAATGGCATATATCTATCAGCCTACATGGCCATGTGTACTGCAACATACATACAAAGTATAAATAGCATAGATACTTATATTTTATAATTGCGCAACTTGCATCAACCAGGAAACTTCCATTCCAGCCGTAGACAATGTCAGTCCAATCTACTTGTACAGGTCACCACCGAGATGAGGTCTTGTAATTAACATAGTCAGGGACTCTTATAACTCGATATCTATGGATAAAACTTAGTCCCACAACCTGAGCAACACAAATGCATGAATTTCTTCTATAAGTTTTTCCCCCTCTCCACCCACTTACTCCTCCACCCCACTACCATGTGAAATGGTAATCCTTTCACCTTATAGGTCTCTCGAGACATCACCAAAATGGAAATCCCTTCACCTTATAGGTCCCTCAAGACATCACCAAAATGGTAATCCATTCACCTTCTAGGTCCCTCAAGACATCACCATTCACCATCAATATTTATATGTGGGATCGGGACAAAGACAAGTGGTAGACACCACAGAACTATACCATACTCAAGAAAATATGATTTTGATAAGCCACAACTCAATTCCTCACGACCTACTTACTCCTCCACCCAAATAGTAGGAAAATGGTAAATCCTTCTCCTCCTAGGTCCCTTAAGACATTGCCATTCACCATCAGGATTTATTGTAGGATCGAGACAGAGACAAGCCATGGACACAGATGAACTATACCAGAGTTAATCAGGATTACTCCAAACACAACCAATATCCTTATGCTCCAAGCACACAGTTCACACACAAAGTAGAGCATACATGGGCTCCCAAGCTCACAAGTTACCCAAATCTCAGCAATAATGGCATGAACTGCTTACCTTCCCTCCATCAATGCAGGAATGAATAATCATGAATCATCCTTAAACTCTCCTCACATGATCTCCATTCACTCGTAAGACAAATTAGTGCAATTTTTAGCACAATACCATACCAATTCATCCTTTAGCATTCACATTCTAGTCAGTGAAACCCTTTGATATCACCAATGAACTCAACAATGCAAGAATGAATGACCTCCTAATCAATTTGAATCCCTTTAGATCAATTCAAATTGCCTCCAAGAGATTGACTACATACCACTAAGAAATAACTCTCAATTATTGAGTGCTCCTCAAAACTACTGACTCGCCCATTCAAGTTCTCCATAGAGTAACTTGAATCCACTAATATTGACTCTAAACCATTGAAAAACAAACTCCTGGTCACTGGATAGATTTAATTTATTAACATTGACTCAAACCCCACCATAACTAACTTGAAATTGTCCATCAATTACTACTCTTTCATGAAGGTAACTCGAGTTCTACCTACTGACTCAAGTTGTTGCAAATTCACTTCAATACACTCAATATAATTTGAATTGACCTAAAAATGCTCAAATTAACTGAGGATGACTCAAATTCATCTCATTAATGGAGTAGAACTCCCAATTAACTAGATTGACTCTAACTAACTAACATCTACTCCAACTCACTAGAGTACTAGGGTGCATAGTGCATGGTGCATAGATGCATGGGTGAATGGTTGCATGGATGCATGAGTGCATGGATAAATGTTTCATGGTGCATGGTATATGGGTGCATGAAAAACATTAATTAGAAAAAATAGGACAACCATGGTCCAATAACATCAAAATTAGGAAGACTAGAATACCGATAGGGAAAGCCACTACTCCTAACCCCAACCCCTTCACGTGTGGAACCCAACACCCCCCAACAACATTGTTGTACATGTTGAACCATTATTTAGTTATAGATAAGTATACTAATAAAATAATAATAATAATGTCCATAGTCTATATTCTATGCACCTAGTGCAACTATAATAATCAAATCACAACATTATTGTTGTTCAGGATTAAGCACCCTTGTAATCTAGGTTCTGGGGTTACCAACTTACTATTAACATTGCAGACAATCATCTTTACTAGAGAATGGAAAGGGAATAGGAAGAAATTCTTCACTTACCCGATTACCGACGGTTGATCCAAGCTTGATCTTCTCTTGCCCCTCTTCTCTCCAAAGCTTCTAGGGATGCACCTCTTTCACCTGTAAAGAGAAAATTCTCCAAGTAATATCTCATGCATGTATATATAAGAGGTTAGATAAACAATATATTAAATATATAATCAAATACATTCATTAACCACAATACATGAAATAGACTCAACACAATGTTGGAAGAAGAATTCTCTTTATTAACAATCAGTGAATGAAATAAGAGCACAACCCAACTTCTGAGACAAGGACTCCTCTGCAACCAAAGGACTCTGAGTTCTGCTGCTCCAAGATTTCTGAAGATATACCACCAACATAAATTTTCTCTCCAATATTCATTCCTTAATACCCTCCCCAAGGCCTCTATTTATACTTTGGGAAATAGAGTGATTTCGAAGGTTGGGGTGGTTGAAACAGTTGGGATAGTTAAGGATTAGGGCCCAACTAATCTCAATTAATCACGTTTTATATTTTTTAAGGTCAAACTAAGGTGTACACGACTATTGATATATGAAACCCATGTATGACACGCGAGTTACTCAAAGGAAACCCGCGTACGTTGATGTACGTGGGTTGCAATCCAGATAGTCGCGTACAGTACGCGAGTTTCAATGGAAATAGTCGTGTACGCAACTCAACACTTAGAAAAATTATATAGCAAACTGGTTTAAGGGTAAATGCATCCCAATTCATTCCCATCTATAGTGTTTTGGAAAACTTCAATCCTAATATGTCCTTTTGTGTACCAACATAAAGAATGCCAGCACTCGGAGAGAGAAGTGCCATTTGGGTTGATAATATATGCCCCCTAATGTGTGAGGTCAGAGGAAAGCGATGATCGAAATACATTATAATCATTATCTTGGAGAACTCAGAAGTCCAATGGAGTAGAGGAAGTACCTGAAACAAATACATAGTAATGTCATATACAAAGTCATATCTGAGGATGCCATGTTCAATATACTGGAACACTAGCTCCTTTACAATATTTGAGTACATCATATCATACAGGTTCAAGACCACGTATATTACAAAGGTGGATCAAAGCCACGATATACAATAATGATGAATCTTCAAAGATATGGAAATAGTGTAAGTGAACACAAGACAATCTTGCGCAACTTAGATCATAGATGTGAACCTAAGGTCATCATCAAAAATCCAAAAGAATCGGTACAATCCAGGCCATGTGAATAGATGTGTTGAAGTCGAACATGGAGAGGATTCAACATATTTCAACCAATAGGTGATAATTGACAACTGAAGCAAAGGAATTCACCAATAATTAAAGTGAATCCTAATGTACTATCATAAAAAATGCTAGGTCTTCGTCGTCAAGAAGTGCTGATGAGAAACCATACTGTGATGAGGAAGGCAATAGATCCTCCAATGGATCACAAGAGTGACTAGGAACTGGATAAAGGAAGGGATACACAAGTAATAACAGATAGGACAATGATGGAATCAAGATACAGATCAGATGCAGGGATAAATCCTTGAACAGTGAGCCCGACACAGAGATGACCCAAGGCAGATTTTAACTTAACAGATAATACAACTATACTTATCTATCATGTAGGAGACATGATCAGATTCCCCAGGTATAACGGACAAGTGGAGGAGTAAGAAACTCGAAGTGATAGCTGAACTAAAAGTGAACACTAAGACATGAGTATTGGAAAGTAAAGAGAGTGCTATGTTCAAGGAAGACATGCTACCACCAACTGAGAATCAAAAGAAAACTTCTTCCTTATCTTTCCTGTTAAATTTAATGAGTCCAGGAAAGTCAACTCAAGTCTCTCTTCATTTTTGACAAGCTTGAAGGGAAGAGGGAATAATTCTTGATAGTATCACTGATTCGTGGATTTTATGAGCCCAAACTAGTACATGCTCACTTGGTGTTTTCATATTTAGAGAGTTTGAAAACTTTGAAGAAAACTCTAGGGGTGTCCTTTTTCGTCCAATTTAGTCTCCTGAGGCTGGAAAAGTATAAAACATACCATAGAAGAACTCTCTTAACTTCTATTAGAAGAAAAGGTGAACATTTTTCGTACTTAGTCAAGGAGGTCCGAAAAAGGTTAAATTACCACCTACCCAACGCTCCTTCGAGAGAAACATATAACTTGATTTTTACGAGTGTGAAGGAAAGCAAGATCACTTGGAAATATCCATTTGAGTACTAGGAATGGGGCTTACAACAATAAACTCGATGTTTTTTTCTTGGTGTTTAACGAGCATGACAAAGACATAAAGTACACTCGGAATCTTTTTCATGTTTAGGTCCAGAGCACGAAAAAGAGAAAACTGAGCTCATACCGGGTGTTCCTTTTCTATAAATTTAGTCCCTCAGGTCCGGAAAAGTGATAAACCTATACCTGAGAATACTCTTCTCAATTCCGCAAGAAAAGAGAGTGATCATTTCTCGTATTATTCCACATGGTCCGAGAAAGATATAACCTACCACCAATGTGGATTCCCATTCACATATTCTTAACGAATCTGAATGGACAAGTTTACTCAACAGTCAAGTCTATTTTGAGGAGTTAGACCTGGGACTAAAGAAACTCCATAAGGGTGGGGAGTCTTATAAAAGGATAGCATGTAAAAAGAGACCAAACTGAGGCTCAATTTGGTGTGAAAAATAGCTAAGGAGACTCCCCTAAACCTATTGACAAATGTAGCAAGAGTATCAAAATACCATAAGTGGGTTCTAATCGAGGATACTCATGTGAGGAAAGTCCCATCCATGGAAGAACAATGGCATAAACGAGGTACTAATGGTTAAAACACCATAGTTCATGGTCAAAGTGGTAATTTTAGGGTTAAGATGGATTAGGTGTGAATGCAAAAATGCATGTGAATGACTGAAATCCTATCGTATATGAGCAAAAAACAACTTCAAATGACCTTAGCCCTGTCACATTGAAGAAAAAGACATGGTATTAGTTCGATTTTTATAAAAAAAAATATGAACTATAGGTAAAAACCCACTTTTAAAATAATATTTCTATAAATAGTTCAAAATAGAAAACAAAACTCACCATTTGACCTTTTACCCAAAATAGACAAGTTTTACCTCTGCCTTTGATTGCTCGTTGCGAACAACTTGGAGTCGCCAGTTCTGTTGTTCAGGATTAAGCACCCTTGTAACCTAGGTTCTGGGGTTACCAACTTACTACTAACCTTGCAGACAATCAGCTTTACCAGAGAATGGAAAGGGAATAGGAAGAAATTCTTGACTTACCCGATTACCGACGATTAATCCAAGCTTGATCTTCTCCCGCTCCTCTTCTCTCCAATGCTTTCAGGGATGCACCTCTTTCTCCAAGTAATATCTCATGCATGTATATAGAAGAGGTTAGATAAACAATATATTCAATATATAATCAAATACATTCATTAACCACAATACATGAAATAGACTCAACACAATGTTGGAAGAAGAATTCACTTTATTAACAATCAGTGAATGAGATAAGAGTACAACCCAGCTTCTGAGACAAGGACTCCTCTACAACCAAAGGACTTTGAGTTCTGTTGCTCCAAGATTTCTAAAGATATACCACCAACATAACTTTTCTCTCTAATCTTCATTCCTTAATACCCTCCCTGAGGCCTCTATTTATACTTTGGGAAATAGAGTGATTTTGAAGGTTGGGGTGGTTGAAACAGTTGGGATAGTTAAGGATTAGGGCCCAACTAATCTCAATTAAACGTGTTTTATATTTTTTAAGGTCAAACTAAGGTGTACAAGACTATTGATATAGGCAACCCACGTATGACATGCGAGTTTCTCAAAGGAAACCTGCGTACGCTGATGTACAAGGGTTGCAATGCAGATAGTCGCATACAGTACACAAGTTGCATTGAAACTAGTCGCGTACGCAACTCAACACTTATAAAAATTATATAGCAAGCTGGTTTAAGGGTAAATGCATCCCAAGTCATGCACATTTATAGTGTTTTGGAAAAATTCAATCCTAATATGTCCTTTTGTGTACCAACATAAAGAATGTCGGCACTCAGACGATGAAGTGCCATTTGGGTTGATAACAATTACACATGCTCAGGGCATTACATGCAATGAAGTGGTATATTGAGTTTCCTAGTGCCTCTTACCATGATTTTTCATCTTTATCTATGACATTCTTGAGACTTTTTTAGTTTCTCATTCCCTCTGAGACTATCACTGATCTTTTAATGTCATTTTGTCAAATTACCTCTTATATTTATGATTGTATTCATGACTAGAGAAGCTTGGTGGTTCCTCATTCGTGTTGAAATCCAAAATCATTTTTTAGTAGATTGGTTCATCAATTCTTCTTTGCCACCATGTTATTGCACTCAATGTTTGCATATTCTTATTGTTTATCATGTCTTGGTGCCTATTGCTAAGCTTCTATTCCCCCCATGCACTATTGTTGCGATCACTCTTTACCTCAAGCATTCACATCGAATTGCATGCATCTTGTGTCACCCATCTTACCCATGGAGAAAACCCATGCAATAAGTGGAATTTATTTGGCTAGTGCCCAACTATATCCCTTTTCAGAAGTCAATTCCATGCATTTGGAACATCCATGCATCCCATGAAGCCACTCATTCTCTCTATATGAACATACTTTTATCTCTTTTTAGGCTTGTAAAAGAAAAATGAAAAAGACAAATTTGATGACAATCCTTTTATCTATTTTTCAGTTTCATAAAACCTAAACAAAAAAGACACTATAGAGCATACTTTTATCTCTCTTTCACGCTCATAAGAACATGAAGGATACACCTAAAAACAAAAAACAAAAGGAAGGGAGTGGGGGTATTAGAATTGTTATGCCATTAGATCATCAAGCAATGAGTGCAATCGGATTCTTAATTATTATGCAATGAATAGGAATGAAAAATACACACTGAACAAATCAAATCTCACAAGAAACAGACAAGTATTGCTCAGTTGATTATAGTATCATCTTCATTACAATATCTGGTGTTACAATGGTGTTACATAAGGAAGAATTTGAATCATTAGAGATGAATTCGAATCCACCAACTGGATCTAACTGTATCCCAGTGCATGGCTAACTAAAGATTTCTAAATCACTATTGGAGCTAACTAGCTAAGCTCCAGTTGTCTAATTCAATCTCACAATCAGTAAAATCAGTTAAACTAGTCTAACTGAAGTGGTAGGTGAGAAGTAGGTGAGAATAGGCACCTACCCACATGCAGCCATGCAAGACTAGTGCTAACTAAACTAAAGGACAACTAACTGAATGTAACTGAAGAATAACTAAGCTTAACAAGTTACCAACTTCCAACAACTGAATTAGGTTGGTGTCGTGACTCCCAGTGGCTCCTAAAATGCAGGGATTGGCCTAAGAGGCACCTAAGATGCATGCAATTGTAGTCAATCTTAGTTATCCTCTATTAGTGTTCCCCATAATCTAGTGACTGGTACATGTGGCCCCATTAGGCCAAGTGGACCCAATGGTACTAGTGGACCCAATAATAACTAAATGACTCCTAATTTAGGCTAAAATAATCTAATAGACAGTTTGGTCAAGGGAGGATTATAAATCCTAACACCCCCCTTGAATCCTAACTTGGAAAATGTGGGCCTTGGAAAAAAGGCCATAAGTCACCCATATACAATCTAAAAGATAAAAAAAAATTCTTAATAAACCGAGGAAATAGGGGAAAACCTCATGGAAACCCCACCCCCCCCCCCGCACCCCCAAGATAAGCAGAAATAGGAATAGGGAGTCAAGCCTTAACACCTAAAATAGACCTAAGAAAGGAAAATCTCTTTTCTATGAAAGACTTGGTGAAAATGTCTGCAATATGATCCTCTATAGGACAGTAGTGCGGTGTGATGGTTCTATCATGCACTAGTTCCTGAATGTAGTGTATGTGAACCTCTATGTGCTTCGTCCTCTGCTTTTGAACTAGATCACTGGAAATTTGGATAGTACTCTGGTTGTTACAATAAAGGTCCACTGAAGATGAAGTTTGAATTCTGAACTCTGTCAAGATGCCATGTAGCCAAACTGCCTGAATAGTTGCATTCACAGCTCCCTGATACTCTGCTTCTACTGAAGAGAGTGTAAGTGTTGCTTGCTTCTTCCTAGACCAACAAATTGGCTCAGATCCAATCATGAATACAAATCCTGAAATGGATTTCCTATCCTTTCCATCTCCTACCCAGTCTGAGTCTATGAAGCCTATGAGATCAAGTTGTGCTCCAGCTACATAGTGAATACCATAATATTTAGTACCTTGTACATAGTGCAAGATTATCTTTGTTGCCTTCCAATGCAGCTCATGTGGCTCCTGCATGTACCTGGTAGTAGCACTCATAGCATAGGATATGTCTAGTCTCAAATGTGTGAGATAAATAAGGATCCCAATGAGCTGTCTGTAGAGAGTGCTATCTACCAAAGGTGTGGAGCCACCTTCTTCTAGCCTGATGCCAGATAGAAAGGGACAGGGGGTTGCGTTGCAATATTCCATGCGAGATCTCCTAAGTATGTATGATGAGTATCTGGACTATGAGATCATGATTCCTAAAGTATTTTGACTTACTTCGAGACCAATGAACTGTATTAATAGTCCTAGATTAGTCATAGCAAATGCTTTGTTTAGAGCAGACTTGATGCTTCTCAATCCAGCAACAGAGCTGCTAGTAATGAGCAAGTTATCTACATACAATACAATAAAAACCAAGAAACCCTCTTTCTTTTGCATGTAGACATTGCAATCTGATTTACATTGTTCAATTTTTTGAGATATAATGAGGAAGGCATCCATATTGGAGTACCATGTCCTTAGGGCTTGTTTGAGTCCATACAATGATTTCCTCAATCTGCAAACTAAGGAAGGATCATCAATAAACCCCTCAAGTTGTTTCATGTATATCTCTTCCTTCAAATCACCATGGAGGAAAGCACTATTCACATCCATGTGATGTACCTCCCATCTCTTGGAAGTTGCAACTGCCAAGACAAGCCTGATGGAATCCATTCTAACTACTGGAGCGAGTGTCTCATTGTAGTCCAATCCTTGAACCTGAGAGTATCCTTTGGCCACCAACCGAGCTTCGTACTTGGATGTGGTTCCATCAGAGGCTATCTTGATCTTATAAACCCATTTGCACTGAACAAGTTTCCTCCCTGGAGGTAAGGAGACAAGTTCCCAGGTTTTATTATCATGTAGCGAATCAAATTCCTCATCCATATTTGCTTTCCATCTAGGATCATGGAAATTTTCATTGAATTTTTTAGGATCTGACCCCAATAGCATGAAACACCTCTAAAGAAGAAGTGGATCTATGTGGGACAGTGCAACATTCTCTTTCTGATACTAGGACCTTGTTCTTCTCTTGTCATTTGGATCCCCAGCATCATTTCTAGCTACTTCTATGAGCTGCTGAGCCCATTTAGGCTGATGAAATGAGGTAGATGTTGGATCCGAATGTAAATCTCTTTGAGGTGTAAGCTCAATATATGGATCATGCTGGTGTTCCTCCTCTTCTGAATCTGAATATGAAATGTCAGGCAATAAAACTATATCTACAATAGGAAGTAAAGGAATTTTGATACCTTTATCTGCTTCGAATAGAAGCTGTGGTTGTACTGGATCTGAGTATGGCATGAAGTGAGAGAAATCATATGCCTTGGAGGCATGATCTACAATTCCTTTCCCTATAATCTCTCAATTTGAGGTTTCTGTGATCTCGACTGAGTCAGGTCCAAAAACCAGGCTTTCTTTGGTGAGCCAGTGTGAGTCGTCTAGTAAACAAACAACATATTAATTGCAAGGGAGGGAACATAGAGGACATTTTTGAACTCACCATGCTGGATTTTAATGGTGCCTCTTCCTTCTACTGGAATTTGGGATTCATCACCCATATGAATAGTAGGCCCTTCTGTGAGGTTGAGAGTGGAGAAGAAATCCTTGGAGGAAACCATGTGGTAGGATGCTCTAGAATCAATCAAAAATACTGTCGACCAAGGGAGGCCAGCTTTTAAGGAATGGCACCTCTCATGATCATCTTTCAATTGTCCATTATCAAACTTATTTGATCTTTGTGGAAGATATATGTTATTATGCTTGAGGATGGCTAACAGCTAGTCAATCTACTTCTTCATACACTGGTCTTCGGAATGAAAACCTCTCATACAATAAGGGCACATCTTATTTTCAAACTTTTTGTTCTTATTAGAGCCTGAAGCTCATTAAGAATACTTTTGGTTTACTTTAGGCTTCCAATAAGATATTTTAAACTCCTTCCCCTTAGGTCTCCCTTTAGCTTGCGCTTTGGTAGATTCTGTCACTAGGAGAGCTTGATCTTTGGAAGTCTAGATGATTCCCATTTGGACCAACTTCTCTTGCTCCTGTATTAAGGACTTGACAAAGGAATCAAGTGGGGGAATCTTCCAATTGGGAATAGAATCTCTTCTAGAATGGAAGATTGAGACAAATATAGAATACTCAGTACCTAATTTGTTGAGTATGGAGAGCACATGTTGCTCATCATTTCTTTATATTTCGCATTGTCTACGTTGAAGTGCAAGAGACTTGAATTTAGTAAAGAATTGTTGTATGGTCTCGAAACTGTTGGGATGCAATTCTATCAACTCGTTCTCTAGAATGTGCCCCTGAATCTCATCTTGCTTTCCAAAAAATACTTCAAGATTCTCCCAAGTGTAACGTCCCCGACCCTCCGACCCGCAAAGAGGACGCTACCATGTTGTTTACGATTCGGGAAACCATCCCCATGAACATGTGCAGTCATAAAAATTGAAACGCTTGAACATAAAACATGCTAAGATGCATATCATTCACATACACAGTGGAAGCAAACATACATTCATTCATTCAACATGTTCATCATAATTTATTAACAGTAAATATAATTGCAGAAATAAAATAGACAATATTACTTATCTTATAGAGAACTCGTCCTGCAACCAGCTACGTTGCTGCAACCTTCCACCCAACCATAAGCCAGCATGCTCCTTAATATCTCAGCAACGCTACCACCCCCAAGCTAGGCATGATTCCCCAAAGAATAAGGAACAAGCAGGCTTACACATAGCCAAGGATACACAAAACACAACCAAGACAACACAATTGGGTTTATCAGGCCATCCAGGAGTTGGGAAAGGCTAAATGCTAAGCTGGTGAGCTCATTACAGAGCTAGGGACACCTACACCAGAGCTAGCTTGACTTCTAAGACACCCACACACACCCAACACAAGGAATCAGTCCCTTCTCTGCTATATAGTCCCTCAAGCCCTGACTTCCCTTCCAGTGCTATTCAGGGGTTGTGGAGAAGAAGGCCAACCCTCTAGCTCTGTCTATGTGGTTTCCAAATGCACCAGGTTTATCAAGCAAACCAAGCCCTCATCCCTACTCCAACACAGTCCAAAGACCAACCACTGCATACACGCAGCCAAACAAGCGATTCACAGCTTGGATAGGGAAAACAATTCTTGAGCCATTCTTGGCCCTATCGTGGCCAAAACGACTCCAAAACAACCTACAACATCCCCAAAATGTAAAGGCAGACACAACCAACCAACATGGGAAAATAAGAGCCCATTCTCAACAATGAAGCCACCGGGGAAAATTTCACAGTCCGAAGATGGAAGAGGAAAACCAGGTTCTTAGCTGGGCAAGGGAAAAAACATATACACAGGCCACAAATCGGTAAGGAAAACATACACACAGCAGAAAAAAAAAATGCGAATGGCCCTTCACAGGGAAATCATGGGTGACAGAACACAGTTCCCAGCTCGCTGCATGAGTAAAAACCAGGAAGAATCCTGTGCATGAGAATAAGCAAGATAATGGAGAATGGCGGTTGTCTCCCTGCGTGAAGAAAATGATAGTGAATCCCCATCAGTGCGTGAGGATGAACAAGAATGGAGTGTATCCCCATCGTGGTTTTCCTTCCTATGTGAAGATGGAAAGTCTGTTGGTGGAGTGGGCATGTGGGCAAGGACTAACAATCCTACCACCCACCACTTCCCAGCAATAACTTCCCTCAACTAACATCAGCAGTTTTAAATGGTTGGTTGACACACGGCCTTTTTTCCCATTGGTTCAAGGTTTAACAGTTTCCCCCCCTTATCCTTAGAAAAATCATGCCCTTTTCAATATGGTTGCAGTGACATAGCTGGTTGGGGTTCATTTTAATTGAAGTGCATATTTACATGATGCCAAAACTAATATGTGTCGTATATCATGATATACCATCGGCAATGATTTCAATCGCCGAACATAACACAAACAAATCGATGGTGGGGATTTTGGCCTTTATCTACACACCACAATTAATTACCATATATACATCATATACATTTAATGCAAACGGGGTCAAAACCATGGTGTTACATTCCCCTCCCCCTTCAATAGCACTGTCCTCAGAGCTTTACAAAATTTGAACAAAATGCTACAGTGGTACCGCCTCAGTGTTCCACAGAATTGAACAAAAATGGATGTGCCAATTGCATGGCATCCTCCAACTCCCATGTAGCCTCTTTAGGTCCGTAGTGCTCCCATTGCACCTTTACCTTCCCTATGGTCGGGTTCCAGAGCTTTGTGACCTTCCTGTTGAGGATGTGCATTGGCTCAACTTGGAACTCTCCCTCGGGTTCCACCTGGATCACATCCCAATTTATCACATCGTTAGGATCATGTACATATTTATTAAGAAAAGAAACATGAAAAACATTATGAGCTCTAGTACTAGCAGGCAATGCAAGTCTATATGCAACTGGACCTATTCTTTCAAGCACTTCAAACGGCCCACAATATCTTGGTGACAGCTTGGCACAATTTCCAAGCTTCAAGGAACTCTTCTTTGCTCTCTCTCTGAGGTAAACATGATCCCCAACACTGAACTCCTTGTTCACCCTATGCTTATCTGCATAGCTTTTCTATCTGTCCTGTGCTACTTTTAGATTCTGCCTGATCTTCACAACCTCTTTCTCCATTTCCTTGAGCAACTCTAGTCCAAGCACAACCCTGTTCACTGGGTTATCCCAAGTCACTGGTGTCCTACACCTTCTTCCATACAAAGCTTCATATGGACTCATCCCCAAGGATACCTGCTGTCCATTGTTGTAAGAAAACTCTACCAAGTGTAAGTAATCTTCCCACTTGGTTGGTTTGTCCATCATGTACATGTGAAGCATGTCCTCGAGCACCTGATTAACTCTCTCAATCTACCCATCTGTCTGAGGATGGTATGCAGTGCTGAAGTTTAGCTTTGTACCCAAATCTGCAAATAACCCCTTCCAAAAATTGGAAGTGAACTTGACATCTCTATCAGAAACTATTGCCTTCGACAATCCATGCAATTTGAAAATCTCCTTCATGGAGATCTTTGCAATGTCATTCGTCTTATGCATAGACTTCACTGGTATAAAATGTGCTGCCTTTGTCAACTTTTCTACCACAACCATGATGCAATCATGTTGTCTCCAAGCCATCGGCAATCCTGTAATAAAATCCATGGAAATAACTTCCCATTTCCATTCTGGAATTGGCAAAGGCTGCAACAAGCCTGCTTATGTTGATGCTCAACCTTTACCTGTTGACATTTCATGCACCTGGAAATGTATTCAGCCATATCCTTTTTCATTCCTGGCCAAAAGTACTGCTTTCTAGCTGTAGTAATTGTCTTCTGATATCCTGGGTGACCAGAATACAGAGCTTGATGGATTTCATCCATAACAACTCTCCTCAAATCTGCTACATTTGGAATATAAATCCTGCCTCTATAAGTAAGAAGTCCATATTCTTCAAATTTATATCCCTCATACCTCTTCTCAAGACTTTGCTGCTGCAATTTGTCTTTTACCTGCTCATACAATTCATCTCTAGCAGCATGACTAACAATCTGCTGCCTCAAATCTGATTGGCAAATACTAAGGGATGCCACATGCATTTCCTGCACCTTCCTGCTGAGTGCATCAGCTACCCTATTCTCATTTCCCTTTATGTTCTTGATTTCAAAATCGAACTCACATAAAAATTCCAGCCATCTCTCCTTCCTAGCATTCAGAGAAGGCTGATCAAACAAATAATTCAGACCACAATGGTATGTCCTGAGCTCGAATCTTCTACCTATCAAGTAATGTCTCCACATCTTGAGGGCATGTACTATGGCTGCAAGCTCTAGATCATGAGTGGCATAGTTCTTCTCATGCTCCTTCAGCTTTCTCGACTCATAACTCCTTTAGCTTTCTCGACTCATAACATATTACGTGGTTGTCCTGCATAAGGACTCCTCCAAGCCCTTATCCACATGCATCGGTACACACCACAAAGTCTTTCTCTGGATCTGCAACCTTCAATACTGGTGCACTGGTGAGAAGATTCTTCAACCGCTGGAAACTTTATTCACACCTTGATGTCCATTCGAATTTCATCCCCTTCTTTTGCAAAGAAGTGATGGCATGTGCAACTTTGGAGAATCCCTCAATGAACCTCCGGTAGTATCCTGCAAGTCCCATAAAAGATCTTACATCTGTCACATTTCTTGTAGGCCAATTCATAATGGCTTCAATCTTTTCAGGGTCCACAGATATACCCTCCTCAGAGATAATGTGACCCAAATACTGAATTCTATCTCTATAGAAGTCACACTTGCTCAGTTTTGCATACAACTGGTGCTCCCTGAGCAATTGCAATGTCAATCTCAAATGCTCTTCATGCTCTTTCTCATTATTACAATAAACAATAATGTCATCAAGGAAAACAAGAACAAACTTGTCCAAATATCTGCTGAAGACACTATTCATAAGGCACATAAATGTAGTTGGTGCATTTGTGAGACCAAAGGATACCACTACAAACTCATAATGTCCATACCTTGTCCTAAAGGCTGTCTTATGAATGTCTTCATCCTTGATTCTCACCTGATGATAACCAGACCTCAAGTCAATCTTGGAAAATACCTTTGCTCCTCTCATTTGATCAAAGAGGTCATCAATCCTAGGCAAAGGGTATTTATTCTTCATAGTAACCTTGTCCAACTGTCTGTAATCAATACACAACCTGAGTGTACCATCTTTCTTCTTTACAAACAGAATTGGTGCTCCCCACGGAGACACACTCAGCCAGATGTACTTCTTTTCCAACAACTCCTGCAGTTGCATCTTCAGTTCTAGCATCTCTAGTGTACTCATCCTGTAGGGTGTCTTGTACACTGGTGCACCTACTCCTGGCACAAGTTCAATTGTGAAATCAATGTCCCTCTTTGGAGGAAGTCCCGAAATCTCATTAGGAAACACATCCCTGAATTCTTGTAACACCTGATAGTCTTCCAACCTAGGAGTTTTATCCCCTGTTGCCTCCAAAATATGGGCTGCATACAACTAGCAACCCTTCCTATAGAAATTCTTCAATTGCGTTGCTGAAATCTACCTTACTGAAACCACCTTTGGAATTCCTTTCACAACTACTGGGTTCCCTTCTTCATCCATGCATTCGAAAGTCTTATTGTAACAGTCAAGCTTCGCTCTGTGAGCTTCCAACCAATCCATTCCAATGAGAACATCATAGGAACCAAGCGGTAGAACATTCAGATCTACACACATGACCAACCCATTCATGACCAAAGGACATTTCTCTACCACTTCACTGACCTTTCTCTTAGTTCCAATGGCTAGCTGAACTAACCAAGATTTTCTATGCTTTACCTTCTTAAAAGCACAAATCTCCACTAGTCTAGGAGTAATGTAACTATGAGTAGAACCAGGGTCAATCAAAATAGAAACAAATTGTTCAACAATCTTACCTGCTACTTCAACCATAGTTGACTGGTGATCTGCTTGACGGTCCTCTAGTGCTGCATAAATCCTAGGGACTGCCCTTGCTACTTGACCCACTGTTTTTGCTTCTTGAATGTTGTAAGTTGGCCTTGCACTCTCATTCTTGAGTGGACATTTTCTGCGCATCTGGGGTCCTCCACATTTCCAACATTGGAGTGGTCCTCTATTGTGTTGTGGATCTTTAGGCTTTTCTCTTGTCACTCCAACTGGCTTACTCGCAACTTGGGATGGTTGTTTCTATCGATTCCTGAAGTTAGGAGGTTTCAAACCTTTCTTTCTTTGGTCAAACTTGTCATTCTTCTTGTCCTTCCATGCCTTATGGTAATCAGGTTTACTTTTGCTTTGCTCATAGCAATACTTAGCCTTCCTTATTGCTTCTTCAAGAGTTCTAGGTTCATAAAACTCAATTCTATCTTTGTAAGACTAAGGCAATCCACTCAGAAAATGTTGGACCTTCACTTTTTCATCTTTGATGTACCGGACATACCTCAACAACTCCAAGAATTTATCCACATACTCTTCCATGGTCTTCTGTCCCAATCTCAGCTCATGGAACTCCTTAATCTTGTCATCATAATACCTGCCAGAGAGGTATTTCTGCTTGAAATACTTCTTGAACTATTTACACTTAAGTCTCCTTTCACTAATCCTCTTCACTTGCTTGAAGTGTTCCCACCAAATGGATGCTCTTCCATTCACATTGAATATGGCAACTCTTGCCTTCATGTTTCCCGAATAATCCTAAACTTGAAAATACTTGTTTATCCCAAGAAGCTAAGATTCAGCCTCTTGTCTAGTCTTTACCTCACCATCAAATGTAGGAGGTTTAGCCTTCTTAAATTCATCCTGAGAGCGATCCCTATGGTATCTCTTTCTCTTCCTTTTACGAGAAGAAGAGCTTGAATCCCCGTTGGATTCTTCAGAGTCAGATGACCCACTAGAAGTCCTTCTCCTTCTCCTAGTGGTACTCTTATTGCCTTCTGATCTTGCTGTACCTTGTCTAGAGTCTATCTTTCTCTGCAAGTCTATCAAACTCTACAACATGGCAACATTCAACTGGTGTTGCTCTTCCTGGGATTTAATTAAGCTTATCATGGTGGTTGCAACATCTGATGGTGTCTCTTGGAATCTCCTTCCATTGGACTCAATGTCATCATTCCCATTACGGACATTTTCTCCCATGGAATCTCACGCATGCTCGTAAGAATCTCAAGCATCATATCCATCATGGGTTCTCATGACTGAACCACCACTTACTTACCAAACTGCACTATTTGGGATACTACCCTTGAAGATGTTTATGACTCTGCAAACGTGTTAGTAACATGACTGTTAGATGCATACATTGATATAAATTAGAATTACTCACCTTCTCCTGGAAGAATCATAAAATAGTGATTTTTCCCAAACACAAGATCTTCTTTATCAAAGAATGTCTATCTCAAGGGGACGACGGGGGTCAAGGGGGCCTGCCCCCTTATGGCTTCCGCCACTGCAGGGTGGGTCGAGGGCAATGCCCTCATTTTTTATTTTATTTTTGTAATTTTCATGCAATCTGGCACATAAGATCGCTGCCACTTTCTCCTTCTCAGCCCTGTAATCCACTGAAAAACCGTTGAAAATCCCTCTGAAAACAGTCGAAATCTGCTAGGAAATCCCACGGAAAACTCAAAATTTCCTTGTACAGGATCGAGTCTCATCCCAACTAACATTCCGACGTTTTGGTGGTCAGCACAACTAACTTCCTCCACTATTCATCAGGCACACAGTTGCTTGAGCAGCCACAACGACAGAAAGAAATCTCATTATGATCTCCGCGGCAACCTAATTAGGCTTTCGATCGGCGATTAAAACACCTCGACATCGGCTAGTGGAACCTTCACTTTCTTCCACCGTGTTGGTTTTCAGAACGGCTAGAAACTGCTGCATCATACGGTTAGTTCCCTAGTCACCTGCAACGGCAGCAATCCATTCAACTAATTCCTTCCACTAGCGATGAATACCACTAATATTTTCAAAGTTTTTTTGCTGCCAGAACGTCTTTTCTCTGCAGCATCAACGGTCGGAGGATCTATCCGTCGGAGGGATAGTCCTCTAGCCATCTGCAGCGGCGAACATGTCATCTACTAATCTCCGCCGACGTTTTGGCGACCGCTTCATCATAGTGGCACCGATCGCCGATGATTTTTAACACTTAGGCAAATTTTCCAAAATTTCCCAGCGTTAGTAGTCGTAGGCTTTATGCGTCGGAAGCATAGTGGTCTAACCATCCACAATGGAAACAACTCATTTAACTAAAAAATTTCAAAGTTTTCCTGGTTACCGTTCGTCGGGTGGCCTTCCCACTAAGTGCCCACTGCATCGGAAGATATTGTCACTGAGTCTTTTGATGGCCGATAGTTCTGGCACTTAGAAAATTTTCTGAGTTTTTCCTGCCACAATTCTTGATTGCTGCTGGGAAGAAGGAAACTTGCCTCTACTATCTGATCTATCATGGCCCATTCAGGCCCATGCTGCAACCAGAGCTCTGATACCACAATGTAACGTCCTCGACCCTCCGACCAGTGAAGAGGATGCTACCATGTTGTTTACAATTAGGGCAACCAGCCCCATGAACATGTGCAGTCATAAAAATTGAAATGCTTGAACATAAAACATGCTAAGATGCATAATCATTCACATACACAGCGGAAGCAAACGTACATTCATTCATTCAACATGTTCATCATAATTTATTAACAGTAAATATAATTGTAGAAGTAAAATAGACAATATTACTTATCTTATAGAGAACTCATCCTACAACTAGCTACGTCGTTGCAACGTTCCACCCAACCATAGGCCAGCATGCTCCTTAATCTCTTAGCAATGCTGCCACCCTCGAGCTGGGCATGATTCCCCAAAGAATAAGAAACAAGCAGGCTTACACATAGCCAAGGATACATAAAACACAGCCAATCCAACACAGTTGGGTTTATCAGGACATCTAGGAGCTGGGAAAGGCTAAATGCTAAGCTGGTGAGCTCATTACAGATCTAGGGACACCTACACCAGAGCTAGCCTAACTTCTAAGACACCCACACACACCCAACAAAAGGAATCAGTCCCTTCTCTGCTATACAGTCCCTCAGGCCCTGACTTCCCTTCCAGTGCTATTCAGGGGTTGTGGAGAAGAAGGCCAACCCTCTAGCTTTGTCTATGTGGCTCCCAAATGCACTAGGTTTATCAAGCAAACCAAGCCCTCATCCCTACTCCAACACAATCCAAATACAAACCATTGCATACATGCAGTCAAACAAGCGATTCACAGCTTGGATAGGGAAAACAATTCCTGAGACGTTCTTGGCCCTATCATAGCCAAAAAAACTCCAAAACAACCTACAGTAGCCCCAAAACGTAAAGGCAGACACAGCCAACCAATGTGGGAAAACAAGAGCCCGTTCTCAACAATGAAGCCACCAGGGAAAATTTCACAGTCCGAAGATGGAAGAGGAAAACCAAGTTCTTAGCTGGGCAAGAGAAAAAACATATACACAGGCCACAAATCGGTAGGGAAAACATACACACAGCAGGAAAAAAAACATGAATGGCCCTTCATAGGGAAATCATGGGTGACAGAACATAGCTCCCAGCTTGCTATGTGAGTAAAAACCAGGAAGAATCCTGTGTGTGAGAATGAGCAAGACAATGGAGTATGGCGGTTGTCTCCCTGCATGAAGAAAACGATAGTGAATCCCCACCGGCACGTGAGGATGAGCAAGAATGGAGTGTATCCCCCTCGTGGTTTTCCTGTCTACGTGAACATCGAAAGTCTGCTGGTGGAGTGGGCATGTGGGCAAGGACTGACAGTCCTGCCACCCACCACATCCCAGTAATAAATGCCCTCAACTAACATCAGTAGTTTTAAATGGTTGGTTGACACATGGCCTTTTTTCCCATTGTTTCAAGGTTTAACAATTCCCCCCCCTTATCCTTAGGAAAATCATGCCCTTTTCAATATGGTTGTAGTGACAGCTGGTTGGGGTTCATTTTAATTAAAGTGCATATTTACATGGAAACTAATATGTGCCGTATATCACGATATACCATCGGCAACGATTTCAATCGCCAAACATAACACAAACAAATCAATGGTGGGGATTTTGGCCTTTATCTCCACACCATGATTAATTACCATACATACATCATATGCATTTAATGCAAACGGGGTCAAAACCGGGGTGTTACACCAAGCCTCTTTGGGAATCCTCAAACCTTCAAGGTGAAAGAGAAGATCTCTAAATATGTGAGTACATAGATAACCAAAAGATTCATCTAATCAATTCAGAAACTTGTTTTTCTCAGCTGGATGATGGGGCTCGACCTCCCTTCCAAGTATTATCCCAAAGTTTCCCTTGTTGCAAAAGGAAACTTGCATATCTACCCTCTAATCAACATAATTGAAGGGTGTTAGGATCCGAGGTGTAAAAGGTTGAGAATCCATTATTATCCTGCTAGAATAGACAATATCTTCACACAAGCTACATATCACCTATATAATTTCACTACAAAACCAAAATCATTCTAACTTGTTACAATCAAGCCTTCCCTCTCGACATGCACACTTTCTGAGGGTCTGTCATGCCCACACCGCCACTCTAAATAAATTCAAAGGAAGCAATGCAATCTTTACGGGACTTCTGTGGAAACCAAGCTGCTTCTGGTGTGCAATTGAGAGTAGATGGACCTGAAGCTTTCCTGAGATGGATCTCATACCATATTAGAATTGTTGTGCCATAGAACATCAAGCAATTAGTGCAACCATATTCTTAATTATTATGCAGTGAATAGGAATGAAAAATACATACTAAAAAAATCAAATCTCACAGGAAACAAACAAGCATTTTTCAGTTAATTACAATATCCAGTGTTACAATGGTGTTACATAAGGGGGAATTCAAATAATTAGGGATGAATTCAAATCCACCAACTGGATAGAACTGTATCTCACTACATGGCTAACTAAAGATGTCTAAATCACTATCAGAGCTAACTAGCTAAGCTCCAGTTGTCTAATTCAGTCTCTCAATCAGTTAAACTAGTCTAACTGAGGTGGTAGGTGAGAGTAGGCACCTACCCACAAGAAACCATGCAATATTGGCACTAACTGAATTGGAGGACAACTAACTGAATGTAACTGAAGCATAACTAAGCTTAACTAGTTACTAACCGTCAACAACTGAAGGAGGTTGGTGTCAGGACTCCCAGTGGCTCCTAAAATGTAGGGATTGGCCTAAGAGGAACCTAAAATGATGCATGCAAGTGCAATTAGTCTCAGTTAGCCTCTATCGATGTTCCCCACACTATAGTGACTGACACATGTGGCCCCACTAGGCCAAGTGGACCCAATGGTACTAGTGGACCCAATAATAATTAAATGACTCCTAAGTTAGGCTAAAATAATCTAATAGACAATTTGGAAAAGGGAGGATTATAAATCCTAATAGGGGGGGGGATTATGTTGTGATTTGTATAACAAATTGAAAGGGATATATTAAGTCACCCTTGAACATTACACATGTTTGAGTCCTTATCTCACAATTGGGTTATAGCTTTCCTATGAGCCATACCATCTACATGAGTCTTTTACTCCTATGAATGGTTTCTTTTTGTGATATTTCTAAATAGCCTTGATGGAAGAAATGAATCATAAGTTAAGGATCTTAAATCACAATAATCCTACTTAGATGTGCAACAGAGATTAACAACAAAACTAGTGAAGAAAATATTGAACGAAATAAATAAACGATAGATCTCAATGGAAAAAATACTTCTTGTATATTAATTCACTGATAAGTGCATAAAATAAATACATCTCCATAGGAGAAATTCATGAGCCTAAAGTGTCACGTCCCCGACCCTCCGACTGGCGAAGAGGATGCGACCAACACCAATCCATACGGGCAGACAACCCCATGAACATGAACAAGGATAACTGTTGATATTAAAAACTTAACATAAAGCATATCAAGATGCATTAAAACATACGAGGATACACAGTTACTCAACATTCAGTGGAAGCAACACACACCAATGTGATTGTTTATCATACACAATGGAAACATCATACATTCATGAAACAGTAGACATTACAGAGATGAAATAGCAGCAATACTTATCTTTGATGAAGAGTTCACCCTGCAACCAGCTACATCGCTGCAACATTCCACCCAACCATAAGCCAGCGTGCTCATCAATCTCTCAGCAACACTACCACCCCCGAGCTGGGCATGATTCCTCAAGGGATAAGGGTCAATGCAGGCTTACACATAGCCAAGGTTCACAAAGCAGCAAACCAACACAGTTGGGATTCACCAGGTCATCAAGGAGCTAGGAAAGGCTAATGCTAAGCTGGTGGCCACAACACCAGCCTTCTCAAGCATACCTAGCCCCCACATTCCACTCACAACAGTCCGAAGACTAACCACTGCATACCGCAGCAACATAATCCCTTCACCGCCCTGTGAAGAAGGCAAGACAACCGGTTGACGATCCCAACCAAATGGTGAACACGACTCAAGCCACAAGACAAATCAGAGTTGTGCTTGGCCCTAGCATGGCCAAAAACAACTCAACAGCAACCCAAACCAGGGTACTTCAGCAACCCAACCTCATAATGAGAGCTATGGCAACGTCACACAGTCCACAAAACAGAGACATCGTTGATGGCAGAAAACGGCTCACTAGGAATCCATAGCAGCCAAAACGTAATTGGGCACCACAGCCAACAAAACGTGGGGAAGACAATAGTCCCAAAACATAATCAGTGAGCACGGCTCACAATACGGGAAAATGACTCCAACGGTCTGTGCATGAGGGAAACTTGCACCAAACCGCAAAACACAGAGGAAAACATATGCATGGGCCACAAATTAGTAAGGAAACTTACACACAATCCCTGAGCGTAAAAATGGCTTCTGCACCTGAAAAACCTGAGTGACAACCACGATTTCACCCGCTCCCTGCGTGAAGAAAACCAACGCAGAATTCCTATGCGTGAGGAGAAAGGATGTGGCCAACAAAGTGTGGGAAACAACAGTCCATCCACAACAAAAGAGGTCCCACAGCGATTCTTCATAGTCCGACAATGGTGGGGACCAAAAACGCCGACTCCATGCATGAGGAGAACAGACCATGGCTCTGCGTGAGGATGAACAAACCACAACAATGGAGGAATGGAGGAGAATGGAGTCGTGGAGAGAGTGGAAAGAGTGGGGAGAATGCAAGGTCGCTCCTCTACCCCAGCGACGTGAAGAGGAAGAATCCCCTGGTGGAGTGGGCACGTGGGCAAGGACTAACAGTCCTGCCATAGCCACCACTACTCAGCAATAACTACCTCAACCACTTAGCAAGACATTAAAGAGGTTGGATGAGACAAGGGAATATGACACAAGGCTTCCCCCCCCCCCCAAGACCAAGGTTGGACATCCCCCACACCCTTATCCTTTGGAATCATGCCCTTTTCATTTTAACATTGCACTGTCGTAGCTGGTTGTGGGTTTATTTTGATTGATGTGTGTGTTTACATGATGTCAAATTATAATGTATCGGATAGCACGATATACCATCGGTAACTATCCCCATTGCTGAAACATACACAATCGAATCGATGGTGGGGCTTTTTCCTTTAGCTCCTCACCATGATTAATTACATTATATACATCATGCAAACGGGGTCAAAGCCGGGGTGTTACATTCCCCTCCCCCTTAGAATAACACCGTCCTCGGTGTTCCAATACATGGGAATACATATATAGTACATATACAATTGCACATCAAAATTTCAAAATTTTGTAGATCTGTCCCACGTTCAGTTATTCACTTTGAACGTTTAGGACCAAGCCCCTCGGCTTCCATGAACTTCTCCCGCTGGTTCTCATCTTTCAGCTTATCCCGAAGCCTAGGATCTTTGTGACTGTTGCCCTCATCATGTTCCCTCATTGGGAAGTCTCGGCGTAAATGATGTCCTCCGCATTCCCAGCATTTCACTGGCTGCTTCATCTTTACCTGCTCAATTTCCTTTGAGTCTTCATGCCTGGACCATTTCCCAATGGGTCGCTTGGATGAATGTCCCATCGCTGATCCACCTTCCTTTCTTTTGTCGATTGCTCCCAGAAGGCTTTTCACCTCCATTTGCAAACTAATAGAGTCTTGCAAAATCTGGTGGTTCATTTCATTCTGCCTTTTCTGTATCTTGAGCATCTCCCCAAGATTTTCTTGGGTCTTGGCAATCATTTGGAGGATACTTCTAGCCAAGTCTAACAACTTTTGATCTGCTGCCATGATCAATGTGCATCACCGGGTTTCACTTTTCTCACCTGTGAAATGCACCATTGAAATTCTGTCAAACCAAGCATAATATAAACATTAAAATCTGTTAGTTAATTACCCAATCGGCATGATAGTCCAAGCCTCATCAAGGAGACTTTCATATTTTTCATGCCTTCCCAACAGGCACATGTGCTCATTCATGTCCATTCTTGGGCAGGGAATTAACTATTCCAGCATTCACAATTA
>LPNX010336675.1:15632-112202 GCA_001517045.1 Pseudotsuga menziesii | reverse complement strand
CCCCCCCCCCCCCCAAGACCAAGGTTGGACATGCCCCACACCCTTATCCTTTGGAATCATGCCCTTTTCATTTTAACATTGCACTGCCGTAGCTAGTTGTGGGTTTATTTTGATTGATGTGCGTGTTTACATGATGTCGAATTATAATGTGCCAGATAGCACGATATACCATCGACAACTATCCCAATTGCCGAAACATACACAATCGAACCGATGGTGGGGCTTTTGCCTTTAGCTCCTCACCATGATTAATTACATTATATACATCATGCAAATGGGGTCAAAACTGGGGTGTTACATAAAGAGGCAGTTGAACTCCACACTGTGGCAGGCTCAGATAACATAGAAAACATCACTAGACATAGTTGTCAGTCATAACTCCTGAAGCTAATAATTTAACCAAGTGTAATTGATAGTAGGTGGACCAAGAAGGCGAGTTATCTAGTTAACTGGTGATAACTAATGATGAAGGGTGCATTAGATGTTTTCAGTTGAGTGTTAGTGGTCATCAAATCTCACACTAACTCAGGTGATGAAATCAAGGCTAGTTAAGTGAAGGTAGACTCCTAAATTATAGGAACTGACTGAAGTGGGCCTAAAATCATACATGAGGGTGAATTCACTCCTAGAAAAAATGAATAGGGTGCATATAAGGATAATGAGTCTAATAATGACAAAATAATAGTCTGCAGTGATCAATATACTTAGGACTATACATTGGGTGGTCAACTAATAATGGTCTAAGCATTAGTAAATCAAATAAATGATTAAGGATAATGTCTAGATGGGTTGAATATTCCAAGACCCCCCTTAAGCCTGACTTATGTGAAAAATAAAAGGACATTAGGTCCTGGCAACAAAATCTAAAGTCACCCTTTACATTATTCATCCATGTAAACTGAGGAAAAAGGAAAAACCACATGGGGAAATTTTTTCCTAAAAAATGTACATGAGGTACACCAGAAATAACTACTCGAAATCCAAGTAGGTGTGAACTTGATTAAATGTTTGGAGGGATATTCTTCTTGGGAAGAATATAAGTTTTCTCAACAGGATCAAGAACATAGATAGTTGCAAGATAGAAACTAGAACAATGTAGAGTAACTGAGGTAAACTGGTGAGAGATAAAATGTGCTTGAGAATTAAAACCATGTGAGGTAAACCCAAGCAATTGAGATGTTGCAGCCTTGAACATTGAACCATGTGAGGAAATATCAACTCCATATGTGAGGAGCAAGTGTCCAAGCGAATGTAGGATGTCTCCAATTTCAGTAGTACTGTGAGGAACTGTGCATCTGACTATGTACGAAAGAAGAGGAGGCTTGGGACCATGGAGAGAGAATACTTGAGCTCAATAATACTATATATCTTCCAAAATATCTAATGAATCACTATCCATCACATTAGTAAACTCATGAGATAGATAAGTAACTGATAAAAGATCCTCAACAACAAACGTTTTGAAGGAAACTTGAGGTTCTTGATTGTTCACACCAAAAATGATGAGAACAGTCACAAGCATGACTAAAATCTTTTGAAACTTGAAATTCGACCCAAACAAGGTGAGATCAACTCCAAGAATGAGGAACAAAACTCCCAAGTGCACCATTGAGATAGAAAATGCATGATGTTCTCCTTCTTCAAGAAAACTTTGAGAATTGGTGCAAGTAATCAAGCAGGAATTCGCTGGAAGTATTAGATCAATGAGGGTGAATGAATCACTCCTAAAATATGATGTGTCCTCCAAAATATCACTTTTATGCACACTAGTAGCATGATTTGAGAGAGAGGAATCAAATTTCTCTTCAACTACTGGAAAATTTTGCTCAAAATCCAAAATAGAACAGTCACTGAAGAATGATTGAAGGATGGAAAGAGATTTATTCTTCAGCAATGGAGGTTCCGATATCCTCTTATGGAGCAGATGAAAACATGAGACATCAATTTTCTCAAAAAGTTCTATTGAAGCAGTAGAAGGAGTCTCATCAAGGAGACTTTCACAAATTCGAACTGAATGAGTTGAAGATTATTTAATTTCTTCATCTTGCACAACTTCATCTTCATGAGAAGCAATGGAGGATGGAGGAGTTTGCAATAAAATTTCATATGTGTTCTACCAATGATTTGTACTAATTTGTTCAATCATCTAACCAAATTCTTTGTCCAATCTACACCATATTTCACTTGGGAATTAAATAGTGTCAATGAGATCATAACACATTGTAGGAGCAATGGCTAGATACATGGCTCCATATGCTCTATCACAGTTCTTGAACCAAATAGACTTCTCATCATTAGATTATGGCACTGCCATAACTCCAATAGACACATCAAATAGCTCATGGCTCTTGAGATATGCAACCATATTCAATTTCCACTCAACATAATTGAATGGTGATAGAGGAGGAACTGATATCAATTCCATATAAGTTATTGAAATTGTACCTGCAAAAAATCTCTGAAAAATAGGTATTGAGGATTAGTTGAATATACTAAGGCTCCCTACACTTTGATACCATGTGATATTTCTAAATATCCTTGATGGCAGAATAAATCATAAGCTAAGGATCTTAAAGCACAATAATCCTATGTACATCTGCAATAGAGATTAACAACAAAACTAGTGAATAAAATAATAAACATAATACATAAAAGGTAGAGCTCAATGGAATATATCATTCTTGTGTATTAATTCACTGATAAGTGTATAAAATAAATACATCTCCAAGGGAGAAATTTGTGAGTCTAAAGAGGCAGTTGAACTCCACACATGTGGTAGGCTTAGATAACATAGAAAACATTAGTAGACATAGTTGCCAATCACAACTCTTGAAGTAGATCAGTTAATTGAGTGTAACTAATAGTAGGTGGACCAAGAAGGTGCATTATCTAGTTAAATGATGATAACTAATGATGGAGGGTGCATTAGAGGTGTTCAGTTGAGTTTTAGTGGTCATCAGAGCTCATACTAACTTAGTTGATGAAATCAAGGCTGGTTAAGTGAAGGTAGGCTCCTAAATTATAGGAACTTAGTCAAGTGGGCCTAAAATCATGTATGAGGGCTCATTAACTCCTAGAAACAAGGAAGAGGGTGAATCTAAGGATAATGAGGCTAATAATGACAAAATAATAATCTATAGTGATTAGGATACTTAGGACTATACACTAGGTGGTCAACTGATAATGGTGTAAGCACTAGTAAATCAAATAAATTATTAAGGCTAATGTTTAGATGGGTTGAATATTCCAATACTCTTCCAATCCATATGTAGAGAATTTCACTCTTTCTTGAGTGTTATCATTATATTTATGGTGAACATGATTTATTGTTGTCAAATCATCATTTTGTCGTGCTATATGTTCAAGGGAAGTAAGCTTGAGTCAGCCATTCATATTTCCATTGACCTTCCATCCTAACCTTCTCTATGTTAGTTGTTCTTAGTGAATCTATATATTCACATCTACTCTAATTCAATGTTTCATTTCTATTGATGGGATACATTAAGTTCCTCCTTCAATGGATTCCTTCCTATCGACATCAACTACTTATCTAGGAAGTGGATCTAGAAACCAGTTAGTACCTCAAAGCTTACAGTCCTTAGTGGAAGGTGTCCTCGTGTTCACCAATGGATTTTCCTTATTGACTCCTAATCGAATGATTTTATAAGTCTTCAACCCCAACTGCTTTATTCACACTTTCTAGATTGTATTGGATACCTTGGTGGCCATCATCATTAGTTTTGGCTCCCCTCGCATATGTTAATGGTAGTCCCCATTGACTAGTAATCAAATGGTTTCTCACATGCTCGGCATCAACACCTCTATCCACTTGTGTAGAATCATATCATCAAGATTTAGATGATGACCTTGGGCATAAGGGGGGAATTCCTCATTCATTCTACCCCTCCCATGTTGCAATGGAGTATATAATGATCTTTTCAGTTTTGGAGACTACTATGTCTACATGATATGCACTATGTCATAGATCCACATTGTATTTGTTGGTGGATATGATATTTAGATGACATGGATCCAACATGTATTCCTTTTTTTCCATGATATTTCATATTATCACATGGATCCGTAGTTTATTTTGTTGGTGACCATGCTTGATTCTATTTATAAGTATGGGTATTTCCCATGTTAGGGATGATCTATATGTGTTTGGTTGACGATTGGTTCCAGGTACTTCTTGGTTCATTGACCTTCAAATCCATTCTTATATCACCTCACTACTATGTTTTTATAATGTGTTTTGACTATCACCTTCTCTTCTAACCTCACACATTAGGGGGAATCTAATAGCTATATTTTCCACCCTTGAGACTCACTGATGACCCACTGATGTCATATTGTTGAAACACTCACTTCTATCCTTGATTTCCTCATTTCTTCTCGAATGAGAAATTTTTGAGGAGATGAACATGAAACAAGATGAATCATCTGCATTATGAGATTTGGATATCATATATGACTCAAAGTTTACTAAGTTCTAGGAATATAGATGTATCCTACCATTGTCTCCATCAATATATATAAGGAAGGGGATTTCAAAGGAGTAGGAGATTTGAAACAAATAGCTAAATGATGCCAATTCCCACATTGAATATCTTTTTTCCATATCCTTCATGAGATTTGAGTTAGGCTTACAGAGGTGAGGGTTAAGGACAAGGATTTGCAGAAAGGGGCAGAGAGGATATTGTTCCATGACTTAAGGAATATCTACATGGATGTATTTTTCTTCGCCATTTTAATATAGATCTACATGATTTTATCCTCCATTATAATGTTAATGTGTCATTATATACATTACAATTGTAGATCTTGTCTTTCCTTGAGTAGATTAGATTAGATCTAGATCTAGATATTTTCATCTCCATATTGATTTGAAGGGTTTGAGATTGGTATTGCATTGTCTTATTGTGTACATGAAGTAGGTGTAAGGAGCAGGAGATGGATATTTGGACCTACATCAACCAATATTAAGCGAGGAAAACCATTTGATCTAAGGTACAAACCAATATCCTCACTCTCTTTATGCATATATAAGATCTAAAGACTTAGATCTAGAGGAAATATTGTAGTGTTCTATCACATTGTGTGTCTTGGATCAAGAATAGATCTTAAGGAAGTCTCAGATATAGCAAATAATTTTTTCCTATAGCAAGCTCTTCAGCCAAATACTATTGAATAAAATTGTGAGTGTTTCCACTGTCAACCAAGACTACCACTTTTCGATGCTTGATGTAACTCAGAAATTTCAATCTTAGTGGGGATGGAATATCAGATAAAGCATGAATAGAGATTGGTGGTTCTTCTTATGGACTTTGGTTTTCACTTCTTCTTGCATGGGAGGAGTATGGTCAGTAGCCTCAAACTTAAGAATATATTCCATAATGATGCCTTCAGAATGGGTAGAAGTTATCACATCAATATGGAATAACTTTTGTTCTTTACATTTATGACCCAAAGCATACTTTTCATAACAATTATAGCAGAGTCCCCATCTTTTCCAGTCGTCCATTTATGATGGATACAACTTATGCAATTTCAAGGGAGGAAAAGGAAGTGTACTTGAGGAATTGACCCATGTAGGGTGTGAGACGGGATTGAATTTTTTTTTTTTTTCATTGATCATCATCTCTGCTTTTAGATCCATCTATGATGCCTCCAACTAGGTAGCGATATGCTGCATCTTTACTTGTGCTTTAATTACATCCTTTCAACCACAAAAAAACCATTCTTTATAGAAATAATCTGTTAAGTTCTATGTATGTATGGATAATTATTCAAAGGATAAAATAAAGTCTGTGGTTGATCTTGTTTGGTGTAACTTGGTAATATACCCCAAATAGCGAGGATCTCTCTCACAATGCTCATGGAGAGATTAAATAAATATACTTCAAGCAATGTAGCACCCATAACCCATTTTAAGCCACTACCACCATTGCCATAATTCTAGATCCAATTACAAGAAACCAATTTCAAGTAATTTCATCATGCCATTAGTAATACCATGAAGGGTCATAGTAATGTTCCATTTGAGTAAACCATTATTATGTGTTAGAACCATCAAACTTTTTCAAGTCTACTATAGGAAAACGGTTCTAGGTGTTATTATCCATAGAGTGTGGTTTACCACTACAGGGACTCGAAGGGGGTTTCTAGTGGCTAAATAGTCCTAAGTGGGAAGTTTCTTCCTAGCGCGGTTCATTGTGGTGTGCATTCCCATGTTCTTTTGCATGTACACTACTAACCCTCATATGTGTTAATTTCTCATCCAATATCTTCTACCAATAGTCTAAATTTGTCTTTAGATTCTTATCCCATATATAATCCCAAATGTAGATGGTTTGTTGAATGTGTTGAATCTCTTCATTAATATCTATGTATTGAGCTTCTAGACTATAAAACCTACCGAAAATAGAGTGGGTAGTCATATTTTTTAGGGTGTTTCTCTGAGGTGGTTTAGAGGATTCCACCATGGGTGGGATTTGTTAGGTCCTACGGATAAGGGAATGCCAAGTACTATAGCTCTCTAATATATATACGAGGTCCAACAATAGTAATCAACCCAATATCTTAGGGAACAAACTAAGGATACTCAAGCATGCCCTTATCCATGCTACTCGAGTACCCAAGTACTATAGAGTGATTTTGCTGAGTGTTTTATGGAAATAAGATGACCGATCAATTTTATCTAAGGTTGGTTCCAGATATACTTATGGTCCTTCTGATATACCCAAGGGTACATGGAAGTGAAATTCCATATACAGGTGTTTTCTAATGCGATACTACTCAAAGGAATACTAATAGAGGTTACAAGAGTGCATAACAATGTGGCTTAAATACCCTTGTATTATTTGTGTGTATGATCCCCCAACCATAGGTTTACTTATTGGATGATAGATCTATGTGTTATTTAAAGATGTTCAAACTTGTCTCTAAAATTTTAAAATTTGATCTTGATAACCCTAGAAATGGATTTACAATTATTTGGAAAATAATTTACTTTTCAAGGTAGAGTTTGAGGCCATAATCTAGAAATAAACAAAACTCCTTGTAAACCTTGATTTGGAGAAGATATGGAGGCTTACGTAACTCATAAATTCATGCACCTCTGAGTCTAAAGTTTTTTTCTTCAGTAGTATGCTATGTTTACTCTATAATGCCACAGGTTTCACTGAATTCTGATGTGCCAAACAAAAATTAGGGTAATTTCCCCAAGACTTATCAATTTTTTCCTTCTTAGAAGGGTGATCTTATACTACTTGACACACGTCCAATTTTTAGTTCCAAATATGAAATTTTTACCAAAATTACTCTAGTGTGTCTTATTTCCAATACAACTATTGGCACTCAATTTGGATTTTTAAAGTTGCATGTATAACAGTTTTACCCAAAACACCTGTTTATTTTTACTCTTTGGGCCATTCAAATTGCCTAACTTACACAATGTATCTCATAAAGTAGAGTGACCCAAAAGCTAAGAATCAAACACAAGTTATTTCCTTGTATCCTTTTTGTACCCTATAAAATTCAAACCCTAGAACTTCACAAAAGAGAATTTGGAGCAAAAATGGCAAGATGGCTCATTTGAAAGAGACAAACCCTAGGAAAAATTCCCTTAAATTTCACAAAGTATATCTCCAAAAGTATAGCAACCCGAAGTTGAAATTCATACACAAGTTACCTCCATACTTTTTTGTTATACCTTGCAAATCCCATATACTAAACAACATAAAAAAGGATTTGGAGTGGACATTCCAAGTTGATTTGTTTGAAAGAGCCAAACCCTAAGAAACATTCCCTTAAATTTCACAGAGTATATCTCCAAACATATAGCGAACCAAAAGATGAAAAATGGACTCAAGTTACCTCCATATGTCTTTTTGTACCAAACCCTAGTTTTACAAATTCTCTGATAACCCGAGAGTAAGGCTCGAAATACAATGGCAATTCTTGATTGTACATTACATATATCAAGTATTACTCTATTGTGTTTCAATAACCAAGGTCGTAACTATGTGTGGTCCTGCTATTAATGAGGGTCAACCACCTAGGGTCATTTATTTAATAAAGATGAACCTTTAAGTAATTGGGCCACTAACTATCTAATGGGCCTTATGGCCTTGTGTGTTGATAAAGTAAGGGGATTAGGGTAGGTCCCTAATAGAAATGGATGCCAAATGTGGTAGTGGATGTGAGGAAGTGTTATGTCCTTAGTATTGTAACATCCTCTTGGATGATTGATCTCCCATCTGCTTTAATAGCCCTTAAACATTGTGATGAAAATTTCTTAAAAGATGCTTGTGTAGGAGGTTAAAAGGTGCCATCATGGCTTAGCCAACCTTTTGAATTTCTTAGCTAGATTAAGCATGCAATTTATGTCAATAGACTTATTAAACATGGCACAAGTGAACCATAGTTTTGTGGTATGCATTTGTTTTGGATTTGCACATATTGGAGTTACCATAGTAGTTTGGTTATTGTTCTAGTTTAGTGTTATTATCTTATTGATGTTGTACAAATAGGATAAGCTCTTCGGTTTAATTAATATATTCTTAGGATTTGTCTTCCATGATATATCTAGGTTGAAGGAGATATATTCCAAAAGAAACCAAAACATGTGTTTTGTTGTGGTTTAGCTTAACCTTTCAATCCCCTACACTTGGGATTATCATCAAGATAAGATATAATTGCTCTTGCTAATGGTTTAATGAACATTTTCCTCATTAAGTATTAATTTGGATTGTTGTATTCAAGGAGTCAAACTTTGATCGAGGACTTACTTATTGTTCCTTTAAACCAAAAAGTATGTAAATGAGAAGAGCTCATGACTTCATTTATCATGACGAGGATGGACCACAAGTTTCCATGCTTCACTAAATTTTTAACCATTTTCTAAGAATCTTCAGTGAAGAATGTAATAATCTATTTGTGTAGAAAACATAACAATTTGTGGGTGGATATTTTTCATTAATCCGGTAGGCATTTTCCCTAAATGTGTACATTACATGAACTACAATATTGAGTTATCCATATGGAAATCAAGGCCAAGGAATCAATTTACAATGTCAAAAAATAGACAAAAAGAAAAATTTTCATTGTTACAATCAAGATTTTTAATTGCCAAATTTACTAGACAAAATGGGCGATTTGCTACACTATTAAATGACTATGTGAAGAACAAATAAAGTAAGACAAGTAATACTTGTAACAAGGACACCAATAATTAGCATTAGCATATTTATACATACTAACTCAACCTCAATACAATTCTAATAATATCATTAAAATATAAATTTATTATTAATTTTTTAAATCAAATCATACTTTAAAAAACAAATAATTACTATAAACTAAACTTTAAAAATTATTATATTTATATTTTAATAAACATTTAAAATATTATAATTATTCCTCATCATTATTAAACCTTCTAATAAATTTGGACCACTCTTTTATATACAGTACATATTAAAAATTATATTAGTCCATATAAAAATTAAAATAAGCTTTATGTCAAAGAGACTCTCATATAATTAAAAAAAAAAATTATTGTTAAATTATTAATGATAACAATAATATATTTTTTCTATTAATAAATTTGGACCACTCTTTTTATGATATAGCACATATTAATATGATATAGTACATATTAAAAATTATATTAGTCCATATAATACATATAAAAATTAAAATAAGCTTGATGTGAAAGAGACTTTTTCATATAATTAAAAAAATAAAAAAAATATTCTATTAATAATAATGAAATATATTTTTTAAGAATTTATTGTTAGTTCTTTATATTTAAGAGTATGTATTATAATAGAGAAATAAATACATATATATAATCATATATTCTTGTTTTCCATCTCCTATGTAGATGAGAAATATAAGTAAAGAATGAAACAAGAAGGATCTGAAAAATGTTTGTCTTTATGTATAAGTCTCTTAAGATGCTTGGTCTCTTTTAGATAATGAAAGTAACCTAATTGTTTTTCATATTAACCCCTTTCCACAACCCCTCAATGATTATTCTATATGTAACAATGGAACATTTCACATGGCATGGAAGTCTGACTTAATGAGCATGCTGCTCCAATCTACTTTTGGATGATAAATTCTTGAATGAATAAGTGAGTACACATGTATTACAAGTATGGTAGATGGAATATTTGGTAACCCTTTAACAAATATTTTAAAAATTCGATACATAACTAACTCATGGCAATATGCAAGGAAAAAATATATAAGAAATCAAGACTTACATGCCTAGGTATGAACATTTGTATGTTATGTGGTACAAAATCATTTAAAAGAGAGTGTATATTATAAATAAAAGAAAGCCAGGGCTTTACAATGATGAAGGATCAATGCTCGATCCACATTTTTGTCACTTGCTCTCAAATAATAGATAATTGATATATGGATTGCTTTAATTTTCCAGATAGGTGAAGACAATCTAGTGAAATAATTGGTAGACTTTGTTTATTTATGTTCAATACTTTTGGAAGGGAAAGATCCTGCTAAGTGAGATTTTTTTAGGTTTTTTAAAATACCACATGAACACTTAAAGTTTGATATCTAAAAGTGTGGCTCACATGCCATGATTAGATAATTCTAAGCATTATTGGAGTCCTTTATGGGACTTGGTGTGGGTTCATGAATAAAATAACCCTTATTCCATATCCCCTTGTACGATTCCCTTTTCCTTAGATTAGTGTAAGTTGATCATTAAAATAATAACTAGGGAAGGAATGATCGTTTAGCACCACGAAAAGAAAAAGGGCTTGTGTGTTGTTTTTGTCTTCGGTCCTTTAATTAAGGATTAGAAAATAAGATTGTCTTTAAGTGGAGTGATGCGCAACCTATGGCTTTAGTTATGATTTGTATTTCTATTATTTTATAAAGCTGCAAAAGAACATAAATCAATGAGAAAGAGCAATGGAGATTACTTTTAAAAGATTGGGATGGTTATTTTAAAAGAATGTGTTTATATTATTGTTATCTTTACATAAAGATATAACTGTTTATGATTTTTATGGGTAACATAAAGATTTTGTGATGTATAATGTACAATACATATTACATCTACAAATGATAAATGATTTGATTTATTTGTTAGCTGTTATATTTTGTCTATGATTTGATTTATTTGTTAGATGTTATATTCTGTCTTGATATTTTTGTTGTGATCTTTTTTTTTTCCATAGAAAAAAATTGTAAATTTCATTTACATTCTCTGGTAGTGTGATCTGCGTGGGAGAAAAATGATAGTAGCAATGTTTTTGAATAATTGTCCTTTTAAAAGCTGTGTAATTTTTTTAGGGCTTTTTAGATTTGAGGTAATGGTGGTAGTCCAACTTTGAATATTTCCACCATGAAGGCTTCTTATTTTCCACGTTCAAAGTAGACAGAAAATTTTCCAAAAGCATGATGTTGCTACATGTACATGCTAAAAACATACTATACTTTAGAAGTCTAGGTGTTTTTAGTTCAAACATTGTGCCTAGCTTTGATCTTCATTATCTAACGAAATTTGTTTTGTCTAGGTGTTTGTAGTTCAAACATTGTGCGTTTTTATTATCTAACGAAATTTGCTTAAAGAAGGACTTGCATAAATCAATGTAAACACATATTCAAAGGTGAATATTGGACACATAGGTACTAATTTATGAAGCTCATGTAATAAACTTACCTAGAATATTACTAAATGCTAGTAGAGTGCAATTTGATAGTGTGCCAAAATAAAGTCATGCCATCTAACCTATATGAAGACTTTTGATGGAGCTTTTGTATGATTATTAAAGCCAATACCACATTGCTTTGTAAAAGTGTTTTCACTCTCCATCAATCATGTCCACCATTATGAATTATTTCTCAATCAAACTTAGTAAAAAACTTTAAGAAGATGAAAACTTTCAATTTGATACATAACCATTATATCTTACCATAAGAATCCCCAAACTAATTATATTTAAGATTGAAATTACCAAACACTTGTAAACTTTCTTAACCAAAATGTTTAAAAATGACATAATTTAAATAAAAAATTATTCAATAAAGATTTCGTATATCTATTAAGAATGACATTACACTGTAACAAAAATATACAACTTTCACAAATCAAAACCATAAATAATTAACACTTTAACTCCATAATAAATTCCAAAATAAAATAAACTGTCTCAATTAAACTACTATATCCTATCAAAAGATCTCCAAACCACCTTATTAAATAAGAAAAAAACTTTTTAAACAAAAATCAAGCAATATTCCAAAAACCAGACCTCATCCCTCTTAATCCAAACCAATCAAATCCCAATACCCCTGACATTGTAGTTGTGGGTGACTTCTTTACATTAAAAAAAAGTAGTTGGTAAGGAATTTAGCATTGGGCTACAAGACTACTACACTAAAAATAAAAATAAAAAACTATTGTTCCATTACTAGCCTTTCAATACGAAAAAAATTAATTTTTTGTAAAATGAGAGTTAATGAAAGCGAGTCTGACCTTTCCCATTAGCTGATGGGTCCCACACTCACCCTGACCAATGCAGAATAAAAGTAAGTCCGTATCGCTTCTTTCACCTACTCACCTCTCATTTCAACTCTAAGCTGCACAAATTTCTCCATTGGCTTTGACTGCAATGGCAATGGCATTTTTTGTGCATATTTTAATTGTCATGTAAAATACCCATTTTCTACCAGAAGAGAAGAATACCCATTTTCTACGAGAGGAGAAGAATAATAGTAATAGTAATAAGGATGATTTTGATTTTTGGATTGATTATTTGTTCGAATTTATGTTGATAACTTTTGTAATTTTTGTTGTTTGTTGGAAGATTTTAAAGATAAAAAATGAAATCACATATAAAGACAAAAAATAAAATCACATATGACACGAAAATCTCTAACACTTACACTTTGTAAAATTTAACAGTATTTTTATAAATTCTCTAAAAAAATCATAACCAAAAACTGATAAAAACACTTTGTAAAATTTAACAGTATTTTTATAAATTCTGTAAAAAATCATAACAAAAAACAGGAAAAAAATACTCTGCCCTCAAAACAACTCGATAGTAATAATACTGAGAGGGGTCCTCGAGTCATCAAATGATTGCTCTAATCAAGGGATTTGGACAGCGTGCCATCCATCCATTCGCTCTGCACATTAATTAATCAATCCCGATGGTGAAAAGTATTTTCAAAGGATCGAACTACGGCTTTATAATTAAAAAAAAAATCATGTATGGGGGATTGTAAAATCTGAGAATTTTGCCATGAGATGAAAGGCATCGGGGGCGCTGTTTTTCTTCATATACCTACCTGCCGACCGAGTATAAACAAAGGTGGTTAAAGGCCTTCGATTGTGTAGGGTAATGCTTGGGCATTGGAATGGAGCAGCAAGATTCTTATGATTATTGGTGAATAGTAAGAATGGTGGGAGAATTGACGGATTGGGATTGAGATGGATGTTTGGGCAAATTCATGGGATTAAAATTGAATCTATGGTGGCCGGCCAGTAGTAACGTATACTTTGTCTGTGCTGCACTATAGTACTAGTAGGAGTAGGAGGTGGGTGTCTGTGTCTGTGTCTCAGTGTCCCCACGCTCTACAGTCCCAACTGCCTCCATATCTCGGCGCACGAATTCGACAGACGGGCAGCCATGAGAATCCGAGTGAAAAAGTGGGGAAATTAATGAGGACAAAAGGAACCAGACACACCCACATTGCCTGTAACAGTTAATTGCAATCGATTTCGACAATCTGTAAAGCTGAATTTATATTCCGGGGAAAAAAATGTCATTCAATAGCTCTAGGAAGAGTCCTCCGGATCAGATAAAGGCTGTCGAGCGGTGGAAATGGTCTGAGATCCACGGCGTTGAGCTCGTTGTCGGAGAGCAGATTTCGCCGATGCGAAGAAGATCCCAGGAGGGACCGTCGGAGGAGGTAAGGAAGGAAGGAGCCGACGAGGAACATTCAATGGATGTTGCAGAAGGAGAAAGTGGGAGGTTGAATATGGAGGAAAATATGAAGAATAATGAGAAGGAGAAGGAGAAAGGGAAAGCTGTGAGTGTGGCTTTCTATAAGCTCTTTGCTTTTGCTGATAGTTTGGATTATTGTCTCATGGCTGTCGGGACTGTCGGGGCTATTGTTCATGGGAGCTCGCTGCCTGTTTTCTTGCGGTTTTTTGCGAGTCTTGTGAATTCTTTTGGATCGAATACTGGGAATCCTGAGAAGATGATGCAGGAGGTTCTCAAGGTGGGTGTCTTAGCGATTTCGATTTCTATGTCGATGTCGAGGTTCATTAATTGTATGTCGATTTCTTATGTTGTCAGTGTGTGATTTAGCGATGTCGATGTCGATGTTAATTGAATGCGTTTTCTGTGTTGCAGTTTGCATTTGATTTTCTGATTGTCGGTGCAACGATTTGGGCTTCTTCTTGGGCAGGTTTGTGCAGATCGATAACGGCCGGAAATTTAGAGAATTTTTAGTTACTTTATTTGAATTTTTACTGTATTGATTGTGGCTTGCAGAGATTTCTTGCTGGATGTGGACTGGGGAGAGGCAATCAACCAGGCTCCGGATCAAGTATCTAGAGGCGACTCTGAATCAAGATGTGGAATACTTCGACACTGATGCGCGTACTGGCGACATTATCAATACTATAAGCAGCGACATTGTCGCTGTTCAGGATGCTATCAGTGAGAAGGTCTGTTAATTTTTTTCTGTATCATAATTCTTATACAAATTGTTACAGGGAAACGGTTTCTTCTATTATGCTTGCTTGGCCTAAATGGTTTCTTGACCTTTCTCATTTATCATTACAATTGAGTCTACAAATGGACTTCAAGAACCTATAAGCATCCTTCCCCTGTGTCTTTTTATGTGCTATTCCTATCTTGCGGCGTTCTGGAATTGCTTATAAATCTTTTCTGAGTTCAGAATCTGGTGGAGCTCATGACCATTGCTGTAACTTGGTTCACAGCTAGGCAATTTCATCCATTACATGGCGACTTTTGTGGCTGGATTTGTGGTGGGATTCATCACAGTGTGGAAGCTGGCTCTTCTGACGCTTGCAGTGGTGCCATTGATAGCCTTGTTTGGAGCTGTTCATACCATAACAATAACCAAGCTTTCCTCCAAGAGTCAGGACGCATATTCCGAGGCTGGTAACATTGCAGAGCAGGTGCTGAATTGTTTGATTTAATCGCCTCCGTTTCTAGAGTTTTCTCCAGGAATTGAATTGTTAATAATGGGAATTTAATTCAATTTGCAGGCCTTGGCACAAATTCGCACTGTGTTCTCATTCGTGGGCGAGGAGAAAGCGCTGAGAGCTTATTCTGCGTCTCTGAGTGTGGCTCAGAAGATTGGGTATAAGACCGGACTGGTAAAAGGATTCGGTCTAGGGTCGACTTTTTGTGTCATATTTTGCTGTTATGCGCTGCTTCTGTGGTATGGAGGATGGCTCGTGAGGCACCATGATACAAATGGAGGATTGGCCATATCTACTATGTTTTCAGTCATGATCGGTGGATTGTATGTAGTATTATACCCAATTGCATGTTTTCTCTTGTTTCTCTGGATTTTGATTTGTAGGAAGTGATTTTACAATTTGAATCTGTTGTTGCAGAGCATTGGGGCAATCGACTCCCAGCATGACAGCATTTGGAAAGGCAAAATCTGCTGCTGTGAATATATTTCGAACTATTGATCACAGGCCGAAGATTGATCGAAACTACTCAGATGGAATTACTCTGCCTGGAGTCACGGGCCATGTCGAGCTGCGAAACGTGAGCTTTGCATATCCCTCCAGACCCGACATANCACAGGCCGAAGATTGATCGAAACTACTCAGATGGAATTACTCTGCCTGGAGTCACGGGCCATGTCGAGCTGCGAAACGTGAGCTTTGCATATCCCTCCAGCCCCGACATACCCGTTCTCAGCCGTTTCTCTTTGAACATCCCCGCAGGAAAAACTGTAGCTATGGTTGGTAGAAGCGGGTCGGGAAAGAGTACTGTAGTTGCTCTGATAGAGCGCTTCTATGATCCAATTGAAGGTATCTAATACATGATTTTACATTGGCATTTTCATATCCTGATCTCAGCCTTTTATTTTAATGAATCCCCTATAAAAAAAACACACTGTTTTTAATGGCTGTGATTGAAGGTCAAGTGCGACTTGATGGGTATAACATCAAATCTCTGCAGTTGAAATGGCTTAGACAGCAGATAGGGCTTGTGAGCCAAGAACCGGCATTGTTTGCAACAAGCATTAAGGAAAACATGCTGTTGGGAAGAGAGGATGCAAGCCAAGTGGAAATGGAGGAAGCAGCCAGAGTTGCAAATGCACATTCTTTTATCACAAAACTTCCTGACGGCTACGACACTCAGGTATGCTGCTAGCTGTAATAGTTGGATCTTTTGCTGCGGTGTGTTAATGCTTGCTTGTTCAGTCTTCCCCTTGCAGCCTTCCCCTCCTTCTCAATCACATATCCCTGCCTTGTAACATCTTGGAAAATCCCCTTACCTCCCCATTCTACATCAAATCCTTGGTAGTCTAACTTATATCTAAGATGGTTCATAGCACTTTTCTGGCATCTCATTGTTTCTTTTCTCTATGCCAGAGTTGAGCGTAGCCATGGTTACTATATGTACTGAGTTGGATTTGCAACTGTAGGTTGGTGAACGAGGTGGCCAACTTTCAGGAGGGCAAAAGCAGCGCATTGCAATAGCCAGAGCGATGTTGAAGAACCCGGCCATACTACTTTTGGATGAAGCAACCAGTGCTCTGGACTCCGAATCAGAAAAACTGGTTCAGGAAGCCCTGGACAGGTTCATGATAGGAAGAACAACGGTAGTTGTGGCACATCGTCTCTCCACTATTAGAAAGGCTGATCTGGTAGCAGTGGTTCAGCAGGGAAGCATATGGGAGATGGGGACTCACGATGAGCTTATCTCCAAGGGCGATGAGGGGGCTTATTCAACATTGATCAGACTCCAAGAGACTGCCCATGAGCTTGGTAACAATGCAAGAAAGAGCAGTGCCAGGTAGAGTTTTTTTTTGCCCACTATGTCAATTCAGTAATGGCAGCAGGGCACCCAGGCACATTGTAGTTCATCTATACAATAATTTTTCAATTAAAAGTCTGTAAAATTGGAATTCTTTTGTTTCTCCCATAATTCTGTATTTTTTTTGTTAGTCCCATAAACCCTTAGGGCCTTATCCGTAAAACTGTGATTATATTGTTCATCCTTAAGATCTTCTTTGTAAAATCATAAATGTTCTGTTTGCCCAAAGATCAGCAGTTTGTACAATTATACTTGCATAGATTCTCAGGGTTTTCTTTTTAAAATATTTAAAAGCTAGACATAATATTATTGATGCACTATGATTTTATCCGCCTGTTAATAAGCACATTACAGTGCAGTATTGAATGTTAGGATGAGTGGGTGTTTTGGTGGCCATTTAGTAAACAGCAACCACCAAATCACTCACTACATCATTCAATATTGCACTGCGAAGTGCTTAGTACTAGGGATGCTGCTTAGTACTCACAATTGATTACAACAAAAACTATTTAAAACCAAACTGTTTGGATGCCTTATTGTATAATCCTCCAGTCTTCTTTCTATAATTGTAATTGTTTTGTTTCTCCCATAAACTCTTTATGGGTAGTTGTAAAATTCTGAATGAACTACTCATTCATCATCAAGAAGAAAGGAAAATTGTTTTGTTCCTCCCATTCATTCCCAGTATTTATCGGTAATTTTGACTTTCACTGAGTAGAAGATAATGTGCTGCGGCAGTTTGTCACACATGTTAAATAAACCATGGCAGAAAGGGGAAATAGAATGAACATAAATTTGTATTGGTTTTCAGCATTGTGATATTTTGTTTTGTTTGCCTATTTCCACCAGGCCGTCCAGTGCAAGGAATTCCGTGAGCTCGCCCATAATTGGAAGGAACTCTTCTTATGGCCGGTCTCCCTATTCCAAAAGACTTTCAGACTTCTCAACTTCCGATTTCAGCACATCCGTAGATGTCAACTCAGGATATAAAACGGAGAAAGTACCCTTCATAGAACAGGCCGGGTCATTCTGGAGATTAGTGAAGATGAATGCCCCAGAATGGGCCTATGCCCTGATAGGATCAGTGGGATCCATGGTCTGCGGTTCCATAAGCGCACTCTTCGCTTACATCCTGAGTGCCGTGCTGAGCATTTATTATAATCCCGATCCGTCATATATCAAAAACGAAATCAGAAAATACTGCTTCGTTCTGATTGGGATATCGTTCGGCGCCCTGGTTTTCAATACAGTGCAGCATTCCTTTTGGGAAATCGTTGGCGAAAATCTGACCAAGCGGGTCCGACAGAGAATGCTAGAAGGTAAACGACATAGCTTCCACGAAAGTGAATAAGTACTTATTTGTGTCTTTTAAGTATGAATCTGACTGATAATTAACCTAACCGTTATGTCTGTCAGCGATTCTGCGCAATGAGGTGAGTTGGTTCGATCGAGAAGAGCATAACAGCAGCCAAGTTGCTGCTCGATTGGCTTCCGATGCGACTAATGTGAGATCTGCCATTGGCGACAGAATTTCCATGATAGTACAGAATTCGGCGTTAATGCTGGTGGCATGTACCATAGGGTTTGTGCTGCAGTGGAGATTGGCTTTAGTTCTCATTGCGGTTTTTCCAATCGTGGTAGCTGCCACGCTTTTGCAGGTATAATGTCATATCTGATTTGATCACCTCCGTAGTTCGTACAATAAATCCATTAAAGGCAGGAAATCAATAAGGGCGGGGGATAAACGCTAATTTTAAGTTGTGTTAATGCGTGTTAGTGGTCATGTGTGTATAACCATTGAACGTAAATTTGAATCTGGCTGTGTTAATTTTTACGTGAAATTTGTTGAGTAGTTGCTTCTTCCAATTCAATGGCCTTGAATATGCACCAGGTAGTAATGATTTTAATGTTGTTGTTGTGGGGATACTATCAATTGGATCTAAGCTAGCTTACAATCATACAGCAGTAACATTAAAAGCAGCATTGTTGCATGAGGTTTTGGTTTTTAATATCTGCTTCAGCTTAGAATTTAATGTTGTAGTGGCTTGGATGTGGATTGTTGGATTAGATCCAAGGAATCACATCTTTGCTGCAGCATCATTAAATGCTACACTGTTGAGTGGATATTGTAAGTGTTGCGGCTTGTTTCTATCCAACAAACCACATCCAGGTCGCACTAAGCATCTCACAACTCAGTATTGAATGTTGCTGGGTATTTTGGCGGCAATTGGATCTCAAACATCTTAAGATCCTATCAACAAAACACCCACCTTGAGATCCAATAGCCACCAAAATACCCACCGCAACATTCAATGCTGCACTGCAAAATGCTGATTGACAATGAATAAACACTCGCCTTGAGATCCAATAGCCACCAAAATACCCGCACAGCAACATTCAATTGTGCACTGCAAAATGCTTATTGACTATAAACACCAGTCTTGAGATCCAATAGCCACCAAAATACCCGCTACAACATTCAATGCTGTACTGCAAAATGCTTTTTAGATCACCCAATTCAATCTGAAAGTGTAACTGTGTAAAGTTTATCAACATAAAGTGCAACTATTTATATCTCAATGTATAATATCTTTAAATGCAACAGTGCTCTCCATACAAGAAGATGTGATTCACGTTGTGTGGGTCCTTGTTGCAGAAAATGTTCATGACGGGTTTTGGAGGCGACCTAGAAGGCAACCACGCCAAGGCCAGCATGATAGCCGGGGAAGCTGTCAGTAACGTACGAACCGTGCAGGCATTCAATGCAGAGCGAAAAGTCGTGAGACTGCTGAAATCGAAGCTGGAGGTGCCGTTGAAGAAATGTTTCTGGAAGGGACAGATTGCCGGCAGCGGCTTCGGGCTGGCACAGTTCCTCCTCTACGCGTCCTACGCCATAGGGTTATGGTACGCCTCCTGGCTGGTCAAGCACAACATCTCCGACTTCGGGAAGGTGATCAGAGTATTCATGGTTCTCATGGTCTCCGCCAATGGCGCGGCCGAGACGCTGGCCCTGACACCCGACATAGTGAAGGGAGGCCGCGCCATCCGCTCCGTGTTCGAAGTCTTGGATCGCAAGACGGAGATCGATCCGGACGACCCGGAGGCCGTCAAAGTCTCCGCAGTTAAAGGCGACATCGACCTAAAGCACGTTGAATTCTACTACCCGTCACGCCCGGACGTGCCCATTTTCAAAGACCTAACTCTCAGGGTACGGGCAGGCAAGTCGCTAGCCCTAGTCGGTGCAAGCGGGTCCGGGAAGAGCTCGGTTATCGCGCTCATACAGAGATTCTACGACCCGGCCTCCGGACGGGTCCTCATCGACGGCAAGGATATCCGAAAATACAACCTAAAGTCGATCCGTCGCCACATCGGTCTCGTGCAGCAGGAGCCCGCTCTGTTCGCCACCACCATCTACGAGAACATCGTCTACGGCCGGGAAGGCGCCTCGGAGGCCGAGGTCGTAGCCGCGGCCACAGCCGCCAACGCTCACAAGTTCATCGGCGCTCTATCGGACGGCTACAAAACCAAAGTAGGTGACCATGGCGTGCAGCTATCAGGCGGCCAGAAGCAGCGCGTGGCCATTGCCAGGGCCATACTGAAAAACCCTACCATTCTCCTCCTGGACGAAGCCACCAGCGCCCTAGACGCCGAATCAGAAAAAACCGTGCAGGAGGCCCTGGACCGAATGATGAAGTCAAGAACCACCGTTGTCGTTGCTCACAGGCTTTCAACCATCCGAAACGCGGATGTCATTGCAGTAATTGACGACGGTAAGGTTGTCGAACAGGGCTCTCACAACCATCTCCTGAAACACCACCCGGACGGGGCTTATGCCCGGATGATCGAACTTCAAAGGGTTTTCACTCATTCCACTTCAGCTTCTGCTTCCGCTTCCACTTCTTGATCCCATTGCTGTTTCTCTTCAGCTTCTGCCCTCTCATGGTGGGCAGACAAATTCACAACAAACTTTATTAACCTTGGGGCATATGATTCTCTCAGAGCCTAGGATTTGGATAGCAGCTTGATAGAACCTAGATCCACAAAACAGATAGCTGATTTTCCAAAAGACTAAATTTTTTTTGGATATCTCAGAATCAAATCGGGCATATCAAAATTTTCATCAAAATCTGTCAAATCGAGCTACATTTGCCATCCCATTACAGTAAATTGGTCAAATTTTGTAATCAGATTTTACAAAGTGAAATCCACAGCCTGGGATCCCGAACCTGCGTAGGGGCTGACGCAAAAAGGGTAAAGCCCAGGCCTAGGCCTAGGTCTGTTTCCTTTCCATGTGACTCCATCCATCCATAGATCGTACATATACATAATATATATATATATTATATATTTGATTACATTTCCCTAATTTTGAGAACGTTGTTGGCACTGGTGAGCAAGGGACGGTTATACAGACAAAGTGTGGAATCTGTGAATGTCTATCATGTGTAGTTGAAGACTTTTTGAGCGTGTTTTCTGTTGAATTTGTAGCCTCTCAAACGTTTTCGGTTTTGGATTGGAATAAACAAAAGCCATAATGAGCGAGAACTTTATTCCAACAAAGAATAACAGGCCGGTACTGCCAGTGTCGATTTTTGTGAATGTGGATCCGACTTTTTCTTATATTGTAAGCTGAATTTCCGACAATCATGAAGGAGAATATACAGTTGTTTTATCATATCGTGGCCCGCTAGCGTCCTCATTCTCTGTTTTTTGACTTTATTGTCTATAAAATTCATTTAACAACTGCTTTATTTTCCATCTCAATTGTAAATCTTGAAGCTGTCAATTCCCATGGACGTGAACACTTTGGCCAAGAACCACATGGTTTGAATTTATGAAGGCTTTTAATCATGTCCAGTTGAACATATATACATCACTCTGCCATCAAAGTCTTTGCTATTGAGTGATGCCAAAGTTTTGAGAATATAGTAATGAATTAAAACGTGAGTCAACATGGTCATCATAAATAATAAAATTTGTTACAGTGACCTCTTATTATTTTGTTGGGCTGAAATGCATATCTCACATGACAGATTTCAAACTCCATTACACTGTCCTCACATGACAGATTTCAAACTCCATTACACTGTCCACTAATGTATAATTATTATTATATTACAATATGATGTAATGAATTGACTTTCACTTCATAAATATCTGAATTTAAAAATGGATTTTCCTATCTAAAATTAGAGTCTTGAACGAAGTGCTTTAGTTGTAAAGAGAAAGCACCGTTCGTTCATATAATGCCAATGATGGTCAATCTTTACTTTATCTAATAAAATAAGATAAAGTGGTTTCTTTCCCACGGTTAGTGAATCATGATTATTGACTACTGCTCATGAGGTGAGACCTCATATTGCACTTACATACAAAATTAACTATAATTGACGCAATGCTAAGATAAAGTGATTTCTTTCCCATGGTTATTGAATCATGATGGAGTCCTCCTCACATAGCACTCTTGGCTGTGTAATTAACTACATATTTTAGTCTTTTAATCTTAAGAGCACATGTAAGGGCCTCTCAAGCTTCTATTTTGTAAAATAAGATGCTTATAAAGGAGAGAATAAAGAATAGAGTTTGTTTATAAGTTATCTTTTAGTTTTGGTTTACCAATTTTTTTTAATTTTTTATTAATATAGTATTAAACAAAGTAATTTTAATAATAAAAAAATTGTAAGAAATTATTACATTTAATAATAAGTAAACCCATTTCATTTCATAGTTTTATGATTTCATTTCATAGTTCTATGCATAGAATTGTCACATTTGGTAAGAAGCAATTTAAATATACATTTTTTAAGGTAAAATTCAATCTGACATAACTTAAATCAAATCAACAAGAATAATAGTTCTTAGTCTTTTCCAAAGTCTTGAACCCTAAGTGGTTTGACCTCCTACCCTAGGAGGAATAGTCTATTCTACTGGGCCCAAAATTTATGAGTTTTTTACCCCTTTTTCCAAAACCAAAAACTAAAAACCTCCATTTAAGTCATTCCTCCTCCACCCGCGTAAGTCCCACTGACTCCACTTTCAAATCTTCCAATACATATTCAATCCCCCTATCCCTACTTCAAGACATGCCATTCAAAGTCAATTAATAATAATTTAATTATCATACCCAAACTTACCAACTCAAATCTAGAGCCAAGGAAATACAAAATCAAATAGTGAACAAGACACACCATCAAAGTCGGTTAATAATAATTTAATTATCATATCCAAACTTACCAACTCAAATCTAGAGCCAAGAAATACAAAATCAAAAAGTGAACTAAATGTTATCAAATTTTAAATGTCTCACCCACAAACCATTTATTACTCAAAATCATTTTAACAACACATTATATTTAATATTAATTACCCAACTTTAACTATAATTTACATCATGAATCAATCCACATAAGCATCCTTAATACATATAAATATAAATCAACAAGCATACTAGTGCATGTGTGCTAGGTGAGGCCATGCAGCTAGCATACACATACCTCATACATATGTTAATAACCTGAATCTTGATATGTATTTATTACTCCATTTAGATGTAAATCATGTTCAATATAGTAATAAAATCATAGTGCGGGCCATTGCAACACATAAATTAAGATTAATTACATTTAAGTTATTTATTTTAGAAAATGTATCCCAATTTAAATGTAATTATAACTATTTCATATGTTTTATAAAAAATCAATTTTCTATAATAATATCCTCCGACAAAAGTCATTTTTGGTAGCTAATTATTATTATAAGATTGAATAGCAATACACTTTGGTGATCTCCCATTGTTGTTCAAAGCAAAGGGACAATGCTCCCCATGGGTTTAAGGAAGTTCACAGTATAAAATTTATAGTATAATCTTTATAACATTTGGCACAAACAACATTATGCGGCCATGTACCATAGTGTATGTGCACATCTCAAATCTGGATGAATACCTTGACTCTACATGCATGCCTTTGTTCCAAGTATACACATTATTTAGCATGCCACATGTAAATTGTTAACAATTTCGTAGAACAAAAAGAATTGAATAAATAATAGAAACACTAAGCATTTTCAACAATTGAATAAAAATTTTATAACTAAAAAAACACCCATATATATGCTAATGATGATGGTTAACGTTCTCTCAGACCAAACTTTGGTCTATCGGAACTAAGAAAACAAATTATTTAGTTTGTTTTAAATTTGTATTTCTATGCTGAAAGGGCTTAGACAGAAGCGTCCCGACCCCACTATAATTTTGACAAGTTAAAAGGCTAGGAAGGTCGGTATTGCAACAAAGATTATGAAACTGAGATCTAATGTGGGTGTACGTAGGGCACTCTAAGAGGAAGTGATTTTCATCCTCAATGTTCATATTCTCACAGAGATGGCAGATCCTTTCCACCCATGGTGCTTTAGGAACTGTCCAACGACCTGTTTCACTATGGAGCTCATGAGAGTTCGTTCTTATCTTGGCTATATTAATTTTTTTCTTTGCACTACTTAAAACAAAGAGATACTTTTGATCTTCTAGAGTAGGGTTGATGACCTCTTTATAATATCTTAATTTTCTTTTAGCCTCTAAGTCTTTTTTGCACCACATTTTCTCTTTAAACTTAGAAGTAACAATACTTTTAATGTTAGTAATATTTTGGAATGCAACAATTTCGTCGATCTCCCAATGGTTTAACCAGGCCTTGGTATCTTTATACCAACCTCGCTTGAGCCTTAGGTGTTTTTGGCTGGAATTTAAACCTAGCTTAGGAAGTCTATGATCTCCCATGTTATTGATTTTGTGCTTGTATAACAAGAGCCTTGTCACAGTGAGGATTTCAATAGGGGAAAGATCCACTTCTATGAGGAGAATAGGGTTAGGGTGTATTGCTTTTAATTTTGAGGTTATACGTTATAAAACATTTCTGGACTTGCTCAATCTTTCTCTAGGATTCTCTAGAGATGCTACAACCCCAAACCTCACACCCATACAAGATAACAAGGGTGACTAAAGTTCCAAATAGGAGCCTTTTTTTATCCCAGATCACAAGGTTTTCCTCTTTACAATTATTTTCGAGACCAAAACAAGCTTTCCACCCTCCATTAATCATTTTCTCAATGCTATAGTTCCGATTGAGCTTGTGATGAATATCAATTCCTAAGTATTTGTAAGAAGACACTTCCTCCAAGTTGCTATTGTCATACACAAAATTAACGTAAGTATCCTTCTTGGATTTGATAATCATAACTTTTATTTTGTCTGTATTAACAGTCATACCCATAATACTAAAGATATAATAGTAGTCACATTTTCATGGTATATGTTATGGACAACACTAAGCATATAATAGTAGTCACAATTTCTTTCTCCTCCTCTATTATCAGGCATTTACATAGTGACACAAACATTGTTACACAACAACATTTTGTGTACATCTTATTCATTTTTTACCTTTATTTTAGTATTAATGTTTTAGGGTAGTAACTTAATTTTTTTTAAGTGTACTCTAATTTGTATCCTTAGATTATATTACATATTATATCAATAAAAAAACATTTATATTCTAAGCGAATGAGTTCATATTGTTTTTAAAATCTAAATGCATATTTTCTAAAATCCTTTTACAAACAAATCCTTTACATTATTTTTACAAAATTGAGATTATGCATCTCATTTTTCAAAGCACGTCAAAACAATCTAACTTAATATAATGTCACATTCCTAAAAGGTGAATTTAAATCAAAATTTTACAAGCACAAAGGACAACAACTATAAATTTTAAACAACTTTTTTACAAGCACAAAGGACAACTCTTTAATTGAAAGGATTGAATAATATATGATGTACTCTCATATACTCTATGCCCCTAACAAATATAATTGAATAATATATGATGTACTCTCATATACTCTATGCCCCAACAAATATAATTGAATAATATATGATGTATTCTCATATTCTCAATGTCTCTTCCAATGCTTGTAATATTTTCATCCAAAAAAGAAAATGTTTTATGGTTTCATATTTCTCACAAAAGACAAAAGTATATACTGTCAAGCTTGATTTATCCAACTTAACTTATGGGAAGACCTTGATAATCTTTACAGAAAATAAACCTGAATAATGATATTTGGTTAATCTCTATGCCCAACAAATATAATTGAATAATATATTATGTACTCTCATATTCTCAATGTCTCTTCCAATGCCTGCAGTATTTTCATCCAAAAAAGAAAATGTTTTATGGTTTCATATTTCTCACAATAAAGCACAAGTATACACTCTCAAGCTTGATTTATCCAACTTAACTTACATGGGAAGACCTTGATAATTTTTACAGAAAATAACCTTGAACAATGATATTTGGTTAATCTTTACATGAGGCAGATGAAGACTCATTAAATTATAGACACAAAGGTGTGAAAACAATTTGAAACAAATAATAAATACTTATGCATATAAAGTAAAATAGAAAATATAACAAAATTTCTATCAAAATGTTTTGTTTTTAAATGTTGTTATGTGTAAGAGTGTGAGATACCAAAAAGAATGACTATCTACTAATGTTCTCTATATATCATATAATATCCATAGAATTACAGTTTAGTTAACAAATCAAAATTTTGATGTTGAAAGTGCTTTGATTTTGTAATTGTCCATGACTATTTGTCTTTTTGGTGCATTGTGTGTTGTGGAAGCATATCTATAACAACCTTAGCATTGATTGACTGATCCAGGAGGATATTGGTGGCCACCCACCTATTCCGCCTGGACCCCCACCATTATTTCTTTCAGTTTTCCAGTTTCCTTAATTGTAACAAAATTTACTATTTTTGGTTTTTTTGGGTCCTAAACTTATGGAGCTGTTCTAAGGCCCTAAACGACATTTTTTTGGCATTGAATGGTCATTATGAGTCCGTTTCGGACTCAATATTTGATGTTTATGGATGTAGTCCTTGAATAGATCTTTCTAACGATGTATCATGTGTGTCAAACAGAGGTAGTATGCCAAAGTTACGACCCCGGGAAATTGATGTACCAAGCTACCCAACGGGGCCCACATTCTAGCGTTTCACCTCCTATGGTTAGGTTTTTGGATGTGTAGGGTTTCCATTATTTCTCAATAATATATAGGCCTTCAAGCCTCATTGTAACACAGAGTTCAGAGGCATGTAGCTACCACATCCCTTCTCAGAGATAAGCAACAGGCACTCTAGCTAGTTTATTTCTATTCTGTATATAAACAAGTTTCAGTTTTTTTATTAATGAAATGAAGTGTTATTTCCGTTGCATATTTGTTTCTATGGTTATTTGTGTATTATGTTGCGTTCTTGCATAAATCTGGATCAGTGGTATCAGAGCAATCTGCTCTTTCTCGATCCTTCTTTGCATGTCCCCAACGAGGGTGGGGTATAAAGAGTTAGGGCTTGATCTGGTTGAACCTTTACAAGATCAGCCTCGCAAATCCCGATGGCCTCCCATGGGGGACGAAAAGAAATACGAGGGCGCAAAAGATCCTATCAAAATGTTGCTCGAGGAGGCCCTTGAAAAACAAAGAAACGCGATGATGGATAACTTCGCCCAGATCCTTCAACGACTTCCCACTAGCGACGCATCTGCATCTAGCAAACACTCTGGAGGTGCAACCCTTTTTAAGGTACAAGTAAACTTCGGCATTCCCATATTTGATGGCCGAATAGATGCAGATTCCATAGATAGATGGTTAAATCTATTAGAAGGATATTTCTTGGTTCAGGACTTTTTCGGCAGGGAAATATTACTTTTTCACTACTCAAAGCCTCCCCCCATGTCAAGGACTGGTGGGAAACCTACTGTGAGAGAATGGACAAGGAGGAACCCTCTCTGTTCTCAGTTGTACCCACTTGGAATTCATTCCAAGATGCCATAAAGGGACAATATTATCCTGTGGGGAGCTATGAGGACAAGTACATACAATGGACTACACTGCGACAACAAAGAGATCAAGATGTGCATGAGCTAACGAATCTATTCCATACCCTGCGCACCAAGTTGGGTATCAAAGATTCAGAGAAACATTTGGTGCTGAAGTACCGCAGTTGTTTGTATATATACATTCAGGAGGAAATTGAGTTCCTCGACATATCCTCGCTTGGTACGGCATACCGGTATGCTGCCAAAATTGAGCAAAAATTCAAACAGAAAAAGAAAGACTTTGGATTTGCAAATCAGAAGCAAGCGAAAGGTGCCCCCAAACCGTAGAACTAAGGACACATCCAAGGCATGGAAACTCATGATGAATTTCCAAAGCCGCAAGTAAAGAGAAACACTACAAAGCTAAAGAAGGAAGCGAGAAAGTGGTGCGATTTCCATAAGAGCCCCACTCACAACACCAGTGAGTGTCGGGCCAAGGAGTTACTAGTGGCCGAGATAAAGGCTTTCGAATCAGATGCATACTCTGACACTGAATCAGAACCCGAGAAGGGGAATGACAGAGGGAAGAAGATTATCGATGCAGATCCCAATGCCACCATTGCCACCACAAAGATCCAAAAGGAAGAACCAGAAGATTCATAGGAGGAGGAGCGTCTTTTCCACTCCCAAATGTGGGTAAAGGGTTCGTCGCTATAGTTCATTGTCGACAGTGGGAGCCAAAAGAACCTCATTTCAGCAGAGGTTGTGAAGCAGTTGGGCTTGCCAACCACAGCACACCCGCATCCGTACACCATCGGGTGGCTTCACCAAGGATGGGATCTCCGTGTCAGGCAGCAGTGTCTCCTTCCCTACAGCATCAAGCCCTTCACCGATGAGGTATTATGTGATATTTCTCCTCTTGATGTTTGTGATGTATTATTAGGTCAACCATACTTATGGAAGCGACATGCTGTGTATGAATCTCGGCCTCACGCTGTTATTATTACGTTGGGAAATAAGTTGTACAGGATACCAGAGGTACCACCTCCTGCCACTATCTCTTTGGTTACTGCAAAACAATGCAGTAAGCTCATTTCCAAAATTAAGAAATTTGTTTTCTTGATGATCCACCCTGAAGGAAAGAAGAAGATCGTGGCCACGACCTCTAGACAGGGCCCATCCACACGACAACAAAAAATGATCAAGGTCGTGGAGGAGTATTGAGACATATTCACCTCCCATAGGGGTGCCTCTATATTGTTAAGTCAAACACCCCATCGATCTGACCCCAGGTGTGTTGCTGCCCAATGGATCGATCTATTGACGCTCTGTTCTGGAGAATGATGAAATCAAGAGGCAAATTTAGGAGCTGCTGCAGAAGGGTCACATTCGGCCAAGTTCATCACCCTGTGGGAGCCTGATTGTGTTGGTACAGAAGAAGGATGGGACTTTGAGACTCTGTATTGACTATCGGGTGCTGAACAAGATCACTGTCCGGAATAGGTACCTGATCCCATGGATTGATGACCTCCTGGACCAGCTTAAAGGGGAAAAATATTTTATCAAGATTGACTTAAAGTCCAGGTATCACCAAATATCGATCGAACCGACCGATGTGTGGAAGACTGCCTTCAAAGCCAAGGAGGGCCTTTTCGAATGGTTGGTCATGCCTTTCGGGCTGACGAATGCTCCTGCAACCTTCATGAGATTGATGGATGACATCTTGTGGCCATTCACCAACTCATTTGTAGTAGTGTACTTGGATGACATCATGATATTCAACCAAAATTGGGAAGAGCACCTCCACCACATCCGACAGGTCCTCCAAACATTGTGGAAGCACAAGTTGTGTGCCAATTTGGACAAGTGCAATTTTGGCATGACCTAGGTTCAGTATCTGGGATACATTATTGATGAGTATGGGGTACATGTGGATCCAACCAATATCCAAGTCATTCGGGATTGGACAGCCCCAACTACTCTAACAAAGCTTCATAGCTTTCTGGGTCTTGCTAATTTCTACCGCAGGTTCATGTTGGGATTCTCTCATATCACTTGGCCCTTAAGTCAAGTCACCAAGGGAGGAGCAAAAGAAAAATTCTTCTGATTGAAAACTCAACAGAAGGTGTTTGCAGAATTGAAACATTGCCTCTGCTGTGCCCCAGTGCTCACATTACCAGACTTGCAACAACCATTTGAGATCGAGATAGATGCCTCTGACTATGCTATTGGGGAAGTCCTTACTCAACAAGGACATCTAGTGGCATATCACAGTGAGACACAGTCCACAAATATCCCACTTATGACAAAGTGATGTATTCCATTGTACATGCTTGCCAACAATGGAAGCATTACATTTTGGGGAAGGAAGTAATCATCCACACAGACCACCGACCCATGCAATTCATATAAACACAAGGGAAGTTACAAAACGATCGCCATTAGAAGTGGTCCACATATCTATAATAGTTTCATTTGAACATCAAGTACAAGAAGGGAAGCACCAATAATGTTGGAGACTGCCTCAGCCGACCACCGATCGTGGCGATAACCACCATGCTCAACTCTTATGGGAACGAGGCCTCTTATTAGCTGCTTCTCTACAAGAGCGATCCAAAATTCAGCCACACATATAGGACACTCTTGGAGGGAAACCGAGTTCCGAATTTTCACCTCCAGGATGCACTACTATGTCACATGGGACACCTTTGTGTTCCTTCAAGCGAGCGTGCCAAGATGATTTGGGAAGCACACTACAGTTGGGTCGTTGGGCATTTTAGGGTCCAGAAAATAGTGGCAGCACTGCAGAAGTATTTCTATTGGCCGAACCTTCGATAGGACGTTGGGAAGTACATCCAACCCTGCACTTCCTATGCCATTGCCAAACTGTCCATCAAGAAGTAAGGCCTCTATACTCCGTTGCCTACCACTAGTCGACCTTGGGAATCCATCTCCATGGATTACATGTTGGGCCTTCCTTCTACTAATCACAACAACGACTGTGTGTTCATGGTCATCGACAGATTCTCAAAGATGGCCATAATGGCGGCCTGCAAGAAGAATATCACAGCATAAGCCACTGCTAAACTCTTCTTTGAACGAGTGTGGGTACACTTTGGGATCCCACAGTCTATAATCTTAGATCGAGACAACAGGTTCCTTAGTACATTTTGTTCTAGCCTATGGTCAATGCTAGACACCAAGCTCACAAAGTCCACAACTTTCCATCCCCAGACTGATGGCTAGACAAAGGTCGTCAACAGGATGATCATACACATTTTGTGCATGTACAACTCAAAGCATCCATGAACATGGGATGAGAGCCTCCCCTATGTACACCATAGCTATAACCAGGCCCTCCATAGCTCAACCGACCACAGCCCCTTTTAGGTGGGCTTGGGATTCCAACCACTATATCCCATTGACGTAGCCATGCCATTTGAAGCTACTCAGGCTATTCTTCTTGGGAAGAATATAAGTTTTATCAATAGGATTAGGAACATAGATAGTTGCAAGATGGAAACTAGAATAATGTAGAGTAACTGAGGTAAACTGGTGAGAGATAAAAAGTGCTTGAGAATTCAAACCATGTGAGGTAAACCAAGAAACTGAGATGTTTCAGCCTTGAATATTGAACCATGTGAGGAAATATCAGCTCCTTATGTGAGGAGCAAGTGTCCAAGTGAATGTAGGATGTCTCCAATTTCAGTAGTACTATGAGGAACTGTGCATCTGACTATGTACGAAAGAAGAGGAGGCATGGGACCATGGAGAGAGAATACTTGAGCTCAATAATTAGTATATATCTTCCAAAATATCCAATGAATCACTATCTAGCACATTAGTAAACTCATGAGATAGATAAGTAACTGATAAAAGATCCTCAACAATAAACTTTTTGAAGGAGACTTGAGGTTCTTGATTGTTCACACCAAAAATGAAGAGCAGTCACAAGCATGACTAAAATCTCTTGAAACTTGAACTTTGACCCAAACAAGGTGAGATCAACTCCAAGAATGAGGAACAAAACTCCCAAGTGCGCCATTGAGATAGAAAATGCATGATGTTCTCCTTCTTCAAGGAAACTTTGAGAATTGGTGCAAGTAATCAACGAGGAATTCACTGGAAGTATTAGATCAATGAGGGTGAATGGATCACTCCCAAAATATGATGTGTCCTCCAAAATATCACTTTTATGCACACTAGTAGCATGATTTGAGAGAGAGGAATCAAATTTCTCTTCAAGTACTTGAACAACTACTGGAAAATTTTGCTCAAAATTCAAAATAGAACAGTCACTTAAGAATGACTGTGAATGATGGAAGAAATTTCTTCTTCAGCAATGGAGGTTTCAATATCCTCTTATGGAGAAGATGGAAACATCAGACATCAATTTTCTCAAAAAATTCTATAAAAGCAGTAGAAGGAGTCTCATCAAGGAGACTTTCACAAATTCTAACTGAATAAGTTGAAGATTATGTAATTTCTTCATCTTGCACAACTTCATCTTCATGAGAAGCAATGGAGGCTGTAGGAGCTTGCAATAAAATGTCATATGTGCTATACCAATGATTTGTACTAATATGTTCAATCATATAACCAAATTCTTTGTCCAATCTGGACCATATTTCACTTGGGAATTAAACAGTGTCAATGAGATCATAACACATCCTAGGAGCAATGGCTAGATACATGGCTCCAAATGCTCCATCACAGTTATTGAACCAAATAGACTTCTCATCATCGGATTCTGCCACTGCCACAAATCCAATAGACACATCAAGTAACTCATGTCTCTTGAGATATGCAACCATATTCAATTTCCACTCAACATAATTGAATGGTGATAGAGGAGGAATTGATATCAAATCCATATAAGCTATTGAAATTGTACCTGCAAAAATATATCTGAAAAATATGTATTGAGGATTAGTTGAATATACTAAGGCTCCCTATGCTTTGATACCATGTGATATTTCTAAATATCCTTGATGGAAAAATAAATCATAAGTTAAGGATCTTAAAGCACAATAATCCTACTTACATGTGCAATAGAGATTAACAACAAAACTAGTGAATAAAATAATAAACATAATACATAAAAGATAGAGCTCAATGGAATATATCATTCTTGTGTATTAATTCACTGATAAGTGTATAAAATAAATACATCTCCAAGGGAGAATTTTGTGAGCCTAAAGAGGCAGTTGAACTCCACACATGTGGTAGGCTTAGATAACATAGAAAACATCACTAGACATAGTTTCCAGTCACAACTCTTGAAGTAGATCAGTTAATTGAGTGTAACTAATAGTAGGTGGACCAAGAAGGTGCATTATCTAGTTAAATGATGATAACTAATGATGGAGGGTGCATTAGAAGTGTTCAGTTGAGTGTTAGTGGTCATCGGAGCTCATACTAACTCAGTTGATGAAATCAAGGCTAGTTAAGTGAAGGTAGGATCCTAAATTATAGGAACTGACTCAAGTGGGCCTAAAATCATGCATGAGGGATCATTAACTCCTAGAAACAAGGAAGAGGGTGAATATAAGGATAATTAGGCTAATAATGACAAAGTAATAGTCTATAGTGATTAGGATACTTAGGACTATACACTAGGTGGTCAACTGATAATGGTGTAAGCACTAGTAAATCAAATAAAATATTAAGGCTAATGTTTAGATGGGTTGAATATTCCAATACTCTTCCAGTCCATATGTAGAGTGTTTCACTCTCTCTTGAGTGTTGTCATTATATTTATGGTGATCATGATTTAATGTTGTCAAATCATCATTTTGTCGTGCTATATGTTCAAGGGAAGTAAGCTTGAGTCATCCATTCATATTTCCATTGACCTTTCATCCTAACCTTCTCTATGTTAGTTGTTCTTAGTGAATCTATATATTCACATCTACTATAATTCAATGTTTCGTTTCTATTGATGGGATACATTAAGTTCCTCCTTCAATGGATTCCTTCCTATCGACATCAACTACTTATCTAGGAAGTGGATCTAGAAACCAGTTAGTACCTTGAAGCTTACAGTCCTTAGTGGAAGGTGTCCTCGTGTTCACCAATGGATTTTCCTTATTGAATCCCAATAGAATGATTTTATGAGTCTTCAACCCCGCTTTATTCACACTTTCTAGATTGTATTGGATACCTTGGTGGCCATCATCATTAGTTTTGGCTCCCCTTGCACATGTTAATGGTAGTCCCCATTGACTAGTAATCAAATGGTTTCTCACATGCTCGGCATCAAAACCTCTATCCACTTGTGTAGAATCATACCATCAAGGTTTAGATGATGACCTTGAGAATAAGGGGGAATTCCTCATTCATCCTACCCCTCCCATGTTGCAATGGAGTATATAATGATCTTTTCAGTTTTGGAGACTACTATGTCTACATGATATGCACTATGTCATAGATTCACATTGTATTTGTTGGTGGATATGATATTTAGATGGCATGGATCCAACGTGTATACCTTGGTGTCCATGATCTTTCATATTACCACATGGATATGTAGTTTATTGTGTTGGTGACCATGCTTGATTTTATTTTAAAGTATGGGTATTTCCCACGTTAGGGATGATCTATATGTGTTTGGTTGACGATTGGTTCCAGGTACTTCTTGGTTCATTGACCTTCAAATCCATTCTTATATCACCTCACTACTATGTTTTTATAATGTGTTTTGACTATCACCTTCTCTTCTAACCTCACAAATTAGGGGGAATCTAATAGCTATATTTTCCACCCTTGAGACTCATTGATGACCCACTGATGTCATATTGTTGAAACACTCACTTCTATCCTTGATTTCCTCATTTCTTCTAGAATGAGAAATTTTTGAGGAGATTTCAATAGGGGAAAGATCCACTTCTATGAGGAGAATAGGGTAGGGTGTATTGCTTTTAATTTTGAGGTTATACGTTATAAAACATTTCTGGATTTGCTCAATCTTTCTCTAAGATTCTTTAGAGATGCTGCAACCCCAAACCTCACACCCATACAAGATAACAGGAGTGACTAAACTTCCAAAGGGGAGCTTCTTTTTATCCCAGATCACAAGGTTTTCTGCTTTACAATTATTTTTGAGACCAAAACAAGCTTTCCACCCTCTATTAATCATTTTCTCAATGCTATAGTTCCAATTGAGCTTGTGATGAATATCAATTCCTAAGTATTTGTAAGAAGACACTTCCTCCAAGTTGCTATTGTCATACACAAAATTAACGTAAGTATCCTTCTTGGATTTGATAATCATAACTTTTATTTTGTCAGTATTAACAGTCATACCCATGATACTAAAGATATAATAGTAGTCGCATTTTCATGTTATATGTTATGGACAACACTAAGCATATAATAGTAGTCACAATTTCTTTCTCCTCTATTATCAAGCATTTGCATAGTGACACAAACATTGTTACACAACAACATTTTGTGTACATCTTATTCATTTTTTACCTTTATTTTAGTATTCATGTTTTAGGGTAGTAACTTAATTTTTTTTAAGTGTACTCTAATTTGTATCCTTGGATTATATTACATATTTATATAAATAGAAAAACATTTATATTCTAAACAATAAAGAGAATGAGTTCATATTGTTTTTAAAATCTAAATGCATATTTTCTAAAATCCTTAGCCTGAAAGATAGTCCTTTACAAACAAATCCTCTACATTATTTTTACAAAATTGAGATCTTTAAAATATATTATGCATCTCATTTTTCAAAGCACGTCAAAACAATCTAACTTAATATAATGTCACATTCCTGAGAGGTGAATTTAAATCAAAATTTTACAAGCACGAAGGACAACAACTATAAATTTTAAACAACTTTTTGACAAGCACAAAGGACAACAACTATAAATTTTAAACAGCTTTTTTACAAGCACAAAGGACAACTTTTTAATGGAAAGGATTGAATAATATATGATGTACTCTCATATTCTCTATGCCACAACAAATATAATTGAATAATATATATAATTGAATAATATATGATGTACTCTCATATTCTCAATGTCTCTTCCAATGGTTCTAATATTTTCATCCAAGAAAGAAAATGTTTTATGGTTTCATATTTCTCACAAAAGACAAGCTTGATTTATCCAACTTAACTTATGGGAAGAACTTGATAATCTTTATAGAAAATAATCTTGAACAGTGATATTTGGTTAATCTCTATGCCCAATAAATATAATTGAATAATATATTGTGTACTCTCATATTCTCAATGTCTCTTTCAAGGCCTGCAATATTTCCCCAGAAAATGTTTTATGGTTTCATATTTCTCACAAAAAACATAAGTATACACTCTCAAGCTTGATTTATCCAACTTAACTTACATGGAAATACCTTGATAATTTTTACAGAAAATAATCTTGAACAATGATATTTGGTTAATCTTTACATGAGGCAGATGAAGACTCATTAAATTATAGACACAAAGGTGTGAAAACAATTTGAAACAAATAATAAATACTTATGCATTCAAAGTAAAATAGAAAATATAATAAAATTTCTATCAAAATGTTTTGTTTTTAAATGTTGTTATGTGTAAGAGTGTGAGATACCAAAAAGAATGACTATCTACTAATGTTCTCTATATATCATATAATATCCATAGAATTACAGTTTAGTTAACAGATCAAAATTTTGTTGTTGAAAGTGCTTTGATTTTGTAATTGTCCATGACTATTGGTTTTTTTGGTGCATTGTGTGTTGTGGAAGCACATCTATAACAACCTTAGCATTAATTAACTGATCCAGGAGGATATTGGTGGCCACCCACCTATTCCACTTGGACCCCCACCATTGTTTCTTTCAGTTTTCCAGTTTCCTTAATTGTAGCAAAATTTACTATTTTTGGTTGTTTTCAGGTCCTAAACTTCCGAAGTCGTTTTGAGGCCCTAAACGACGTTTTTTTTGGCATCGAATGGTCAATATGAGTACTTTTCAGACTCGATATTTGATGTTTATAGATATATTCCTTGAATAGATCTTTCTAACGATGTATCATGCATGTCAAACGGAGGTAGTATTCCAAAGTTACGACCTCGGTAAATTGATGTACCAAGTTACCCAACGGGGCCCACATTCTGGGGTTTCACCTCCTAGGGTTAGGTTTTTTGATGTGTAGGGTTTCCATTATTTCTCAATAATATATAGGCCTTCGAGCCTCATTGTAACACAGAGTTCAGAGGCATGTAGCCACCACATCTCTTCTCAAAGATAAGCTAGTTTATTTCCATTCTGTATGTAAACAAGTTTTAGTTCTTTGATTAATGAAATGAAGTGTTATTTTTGCTGCATATTTTTTTCTATGGTTATTTGTGTATTCTGTTGCGTTCCTGCATAAATCCGGATCAGTGGCATCAGAGTAATCTTCTCTTTCTCGATCCTTCTTTGCATGTCCCCAACGAGGGTGGGGTATAAAGAGTTAGGGCTCGATCTGGTTGAACCTTTGCAAGATCAGCCTTGCAAATCCCGACGACCTCCCATGGGGGACGAAAAGAAAGACGAGGGCACAGGGTATCCTATCAAAAATTTTCTCGAGGAGGCCCTTGAAAAACAAAGGAATGCGATGATGGATAACTACACCCAGATCCTTCAACGACTTCCCACTAGTGGCGCATTTGCATCTAGTAGACACTCTGGAGGCGCAACCCCTTTTAAGGTACAAGTAAACTTCAACATTTCCATATTTGATGGCCGAATAGATGCAGACGTCGTAGATAGATGGTTGAATCTATTGGAAGGATATTTCTCGGTTCAAGACTTTTTCGACAGGGAAAATATTACTTTTTTCACTACTCAAAGCCTCCCCCCATGTCAAGGACTGGTGGGAAACCTACTATGAGAGAAAGGACGAGGAGGAACCCTCTCTGTTCTTAGTCGTACCCACTTGGAATTCATTCCAAGATGCTATAAAGGGACAATATTATCCCGTGGGGAGCTATGAGGACAAGTACATACAATGGACTACACTGCGACAGTAAACAGATCAAGATGTGCATGAGCTGACGAATCTGTTCCATACCCTATGCACCAAGTTGGGTATCAAAGATTTAGAGAAACATTTGGTGCTGAAGTACCGCAGTTGTGTGCACAGATACATTCACGAGGAAATGGAGTTCCTCGGCATCTCTTCACTTGGTTCGGCATACCGATATGCTGCCAAAATTGAGCAAAAATTCAAACAGAAAAAGCAAGACTTTGGATCTGCGAATCAGAAGCAAGCGAAAGGTGCCCCCAAACCGTAGAACCAAGGACACAACCAAGGCATGGCGACTCAAGACAAATTTCCAAAGCCGTAAGCAAAGAGAAACACTACGAAGCTGAAGAAGGAAGGGAGAAAGTGGTGCGAGTTCCATAAGAACCCCACTCAGAACACCAGTGACTGTCGGGCCAAAGAGTCACTAGTGGCCAAGATAAAGGCTTCCGAATCAGATGCATACTCTGACACTGAATCAAAAATTGAGAAGGGGAATGACAGAGGGAAGAAGATTATTGATGCAGATCCCAACGCCAACATTACCACCACGAAGATCCAAAAGGAAGAACTAGAAGATTCAGAGGAGGAGGAGCGTCTTTTCCATGCCTAGATGTGGGTAAAGGGTTCCCCACTATAGTTCATTGCCGATAGTGGGAGCCAAAAGAACCTCATTTCAGCAGAGGTCATGAAGCGATTGGGCTTGCTGACAACAACACACCCGTAGTTGTACACTATCGGGTGGCTTCACCAAGGACGGGATCTCCACGTCAGGCAACAGTGTCGCCTTCCCTACAACATCAAGCCCTTCACCGCTGAGGTATTATGTGATATTGCTCCTCTTGATGTTTGTGATGTATTATTAGGTCAACCATACTTATGGAAGCGACATGTTGTGCATGAGTCTCGGCCTCACACTATTATTATTACGTTGGGAAATAAGTTGTACAGGATATCAGAGGTACCACCTCCTGCTGCTATCTCTTTGGTTACTGCAAAACAATGCAGTAAGCTCTTTTCCAAAACTGAGAAATTTGTTTTCTTGATGATCTGCCCTCAGGGCAAGAAGACAATCGTGGCCATGACATCCAGACAGGGCCCATCCGCACGACAACAAAAAATGGACAAGGTCTTGGAGGATTACTGGGACATATTCACCTCACCCACAGGGGTGCCTTTGCATTGTCAAGTCAAACACCCCATCAATCTGACCCCAGGTGCTCCTTTGCCCAATGGATCAATTTATCGACGCTCTGTTCTGGAGAATGATGAAATCAAGAGGAAAATTCAAGAGCTGCTGTAGAAGGGTCACATCTGGACAAGTTCATCACCCTGTGGGAGCCCGATCATGTTGGTACAGAAGAAGGATGGGACTTGGAGACTCTGTATTGACTATCGGGTGCTGAACAAGATCACTGTTTGGAATAGGTACCCGATCCCACGGATTGATGACCTCCTGGACCAGCTTAAAGGGGAAAAATATTTTATCAAGATTGAATTAAAGTTTGGGTATCACCAGGTACCGATCGAACCGACCGATGTGTGGAAGACTTCCTTCAAAGCCAAGGAGGGCCTTTTCGAATGATTGGTCATGCCTTTCGGGCTGACGAATGCTCCTGCAACCTTAATGATTTTGATGGACGACATCTTGCATCCATTCACCAACTCATTTGTAGTACTGTACTTGGATGAAATCCTGATATTCAACCAGAATTGGGAAGAGCACCTCCACCACATCCGACAGGTCCTCCAAACACTGCGGAAGCACAAGTTGTGTGCCAATTTGTACAAGTGCACTTTTAGCATGACCCAGGTTCAGTATCTGGGATACATTATTGATGAGTATGGGGTACATGTGGATCCAGCCAAGATCCAAGTCATTCGGGACTGGCCAACCCCAACTACTCTAACAGAGCTTCGTAGCTTTTTGGGTCTTACTAATTTCTACCGCAGGTTCATGTTGGGATTCTATCATATCACTTGGCCCTTGAGTCAAGTCACCAAGGGAGGACCAAAAGAAAATTTCTTTTGGTCAGAAACTCAACAGAAGGCATTTGCAGAATTGAAACATCACCTCTACTGTGCCCCAGTGCTCACATTACCAGACTTGCAACAACCATTTGAGATCAAGACAGATGCCTCTGATTATGCTATTGGGGAAGTCCTTACTCAACAAGGACATCCAGTGGCATATCATAGTGAGACACTGTCCGACACAGTCTGCAAATATCCCACTTATGACAAAGAGATGCATTCCATTGTACAAGATTGTCAACAATGGAACCATTACATTTTAGGGAAAGAAATGATCATCCACACAGACCACCGACCCCTGCAGTTCATACAGACACAGGGGAAGTTATAGAACGATTTCCATCAGAAGTGGTCCACATATCTACAACAGTTTCATTTGAACATCAAGTATAAGAAGGGAAGCACCAATAATGTTGCAGACTGCCTCAGTCAACCACCAATCATGGCGATAACCACCGTGCTCAACTCTTATGGGCATGAGACCTCTTATTGGCCACTTCTCTACAAGAGCGATCCATAATTCAGCCACACATACAAGATGCTCTTGGAGGGAAACCAAGTTCCAAATTTTCACCTCCAGGATGCACTACTATGTCACATGGGACACCTTTGTGTTCCTTCAAGCGAGCGTGCCAAGATGATTTGGGAAGCACACTATAGTCGGGTCGCTGGGCATTTTGGGGTTGAGAAAACTGTGGCAGTACTGCAAAAGTAATTCTATTAGTCGAACCTTCGACAGGTTGGTGAGAAGTACATCCGATCCTGCACTGCCCTACGCCATTGCCAAACCATCCATCAAGAAGCAAGGCCTCTATACTCCATTGCCTACCGCTAGTCAACCTTGGGAATCCATCTCCATGGATTACATGTCGGGCCTTCCTTCTACTAAGCATGGCAACGATTGTGTGTTCGTGGTCATCGACAAATTCTCAAAGATGGCCATAATGGCGGCCTGCAAGAAGAATATCACAACAGAAGCCATTGCTAAACTCTTCTTTCAACGAATGTGGGTACACTTTGGGATCCCATAGTCTATAATCTCATATCGGGACAACAAGTTCCTTAGTACATTCTGGTCTAGCCTATGGTCAATGCTAGACACCAAGCTCACAAATTCCACAACTTTCCATCCCCAAATTGATGACCAGAAAGAGGTCGTCAACAGGATGATCGTACACATTTTGCACATGTACAACTCAAAGCATCCATGCACATGGGATGAGAGCCTCCCCTATGTACAACATAGCTGTAACCGGGTCCTCCATAGCTCAACTGACCACAACCCCTTTCAGGTGGGCTTGGGATTCTAGCCACCATGTCCCATTAACGTAGCCATGCCATTTGAATCTACTCAGGCTGATTTAGGTCATGTCCAGTATGAAGTTTCCAAGGCAAACACCTTCATTGAGTGCATTCAGCACATTCTCCAACATGTTCATGACATATTGGACAGATCCAATGCTAAGTACAAGCAGTGACATGATCAACATCGGGTGCAACACAACTTCCAGGTGGGTGACAAAGTGTGGCTACATTTGAAGAAGGAGCGTCTCGCTGGACCCCACTGCAAGCTTCGCCCACTCCGATATGGGCCATACACCATCACTAAGGATTTCGGGGACAATACCTTCGAGCTCAGTATTCCACCATTCCTTGGTCTGCACCTAGTGTTCAATGTGGACCGCCTTCGGCCCTACTTTCCACCGCTACTGGACACATCAAATGTGGCAGAACAAATCACACCAACAGAGTTAAACCCCGACTGCATGGAACAAGCCACAACTGATCAGATTATGGACACATAGATCAAGAACACCCGCCACTAGAAGATCCAGCCATATCAAGTTGTCAAAGCAAGCCAAATCCTTCACCAAGGAAAGTGGCTCACCAGAGACCAAGTTCAATGGAAGTTTCCTCATCTCATGGAGGAACTCAACGCAATGGGGACCATTGCTTCCTAAGGTGGGAGGAATGATCCAGGAGGATATTGGTGGCCACCCACCTATTCCACTTGGACCCCCACCATTGTTTCTTTCAGTTTTCCAGTTTCCTTAATTGTAGCAAAATTTACTATATTTGGCAGTTTTTGGGTCCTAAACTTCCGGAGCCGTTTTGAGGCCCTAAACGACGTTTTTTCGGCAACGAATGTCAGGAAAATATGAGCCCATTTTGGACTTTATATATGACGTATATGGATGTATTTCTTGAATAGATCTTTCTAACGATGTATCATGCGCATCAAACAGAGGTAGTATGCCAAAGTTATGACCCCAGGAAATTGATGTACCAAGTTACCCAACAGGGCCCACATTCTAGCGATTCACCTCCTAGGGTTAGGATTTTGGATGTGTAGGGTTTCCATTGTTTCTCAATAATATATAGGCTTTCGAGCCTCATCGTAACACAGAGTTCAAAGGCATGTAGCCGCCACATCTCTTCTCAAAGATAAGCTACGAGCACTCTAGCTAGTTTATTTCCATTCTGTATGTAAACAAGTTTCAGTTCTTTGATTAATGAAATGAAGTGTTATTTCCACTGCATATTTGTTTCTATGGTTATTTGTGTATTTTGTTGTGTTCCTGCATAAATTCGGATCATTGATATTCTTAATGCGAGTGCAAATTTAGTACTTGGTACGTGGAATATTGAGTGTGCTCACAATGCTAAGTATCCACATAGTATTGGGGAATGGGGCACAAATTTTAGAAGTAGTAGTGTTTGGTGTTGTGTGCCCTAAAATTTGTTGAGGTTTTACGGTGTTGCCCCAAAATATTGCATCTTATCATCTCATTCACTGTTGAAACTATTGCATTCTATAAACTTGTGATTCTTGAACTCTAATTATTATCTACAAAGTCAATTTTGTGTGTGTGTGTGAGAGAGAGAGAGAGAGAGGGGGGGAGGGGGGGAGACACCTTTTATAAACAAGTAGAAATAAAAAATTATGACGCCAACTCTCATTCAAAAGTTTGCTTAAAGTCTTGTTCAATAGCTTAAAAATATATATGAAAATGTTTCAATCAAGAAATTGACACTCGACCAAGAGATTGTCTATATAAACAAAAAAAATTATTGATTCCCCCATTTTCACATTTTTATGTGACCCATGATTGCATTTGTCTTTCTGTTCCCCGCAATTTCATATTTATTTCCATTGCAACAATGATTTTGTATTTCCCTTCTACCAACACTTCCGCTTTCTATAGGTCTTATTATTAATAACTGTCATGCCTTGTGCTTCTTGTGATTATTTCCTTTTCCTTGATGCCTCTCCTTTTCCCCGGGGTTCATTACAAATAGTAAGATTTGAAAGAGGCTCATTAAAAAAAATAATTGGTTGATCACTTGACTTTCTTATTGCTAAGTTTATGTTACAAGATTCCTTTCTACTATAATGGTCACCCATGCACTAGGAAACATGTTGAGTTCTATTGTGCAAAATGGAGGTAGGGTTTGCTTGTTTCTCTTTTTTTCCTCGAATCATCATAGGCCAAGCAAGTGGGAGATAGGACAACACCAATAACCCAAGGTTACAAGTATGTAAAAAGTATCTTTTACAAATTTGTTATTTTGAAATTTGTAATGAACTTAGTTGTACCTTTCATAAAATATAATTACTAAATATTCATATTTTTTAAACCCTAAAAATAACTTAGAGTTACCTTCCATTTTTGAAGTCCTAAATATAACATAGAGTTACCTTGATTTTTTGAAACACTAAATATAACCCACTGTTACCTTGAGTTTTGAGACCCTAAAAAATTACATGAGTTGTACCTTTTAATCATAAAAATTTTAACACTAACATGTGATTTACAATCTTTTTACATCGTATAATTTTATAAAGTCCTTAAGCATAGGGTGACTTTGAAAGCTACCAGATTCTAACAATTATATGTTCTCACAATGTTTAGAAGTCCTTTTCCCCTTTTTAGGGCCAACAATCCATAATATATCATATGTACGCATACATTGTGCTTCACCACTCACATGAATATGTTTTTCCTTGAAGTAGTATCTTTTGGAATGATCTCTATCACATAATCAATTATCCCATAAAATCCCTAGGTCACATAATCAATTATGATGTTGAATTTAGTTATTTTATTAGGGTACTGAAATGCTAGAGAGATGATTCTTGCATTGATTTCTTCTATGCCTACAGGATGGTTGATACAATGAATGAGAACTACATAGTAAACCATAGAAGGGTTGTAGCCCTACTTCACATGCCAAACTATTGTTACATATTTTTGAAGAGGTCAAAATTGTTTGAGTTTATTTAGACAAGAATAGGAATATTGATGTTAGCAATAAATAAATTATTCATGATCAAAGGAGATATTAACTTTCAGATAAATCCCGAATACTTAATTTTGTTGCATGAGAATACATTTATTTATACATTCATATATGGTTGTTGGTCTTCATCTACCAATGACTCTTTGGATTCTTTCGAGCTCTTCATCTTCTCAAGATTAATTACAATGTAGTTTTAAATTTGGAACAATAATCTTGAGGATTACATTTCCAACATCCCCCCCGCCTTAATTTGAATGGGTGTTTATGAATCCAAGCATGTTTCTAAACCTTTCAAACTTCTCTCATCCAAGTGCTTTGCTGAAGATGTATGCAATTTGGTCATTCACGGAACAATGCCGTAGATGAACTGTCTTAGCCTCTACATGATTTCAAATCAAACGATACTTTGTGTTGATGTGCTTGGTTCTATCATGGAATATGGGGTTCTTGGAAAATTTTGATTGCAAAAGTGTTTTCGATCAATAAGAAAGTGGATTTCTCTTGCTTCTCCTACAAATATTCAAGTATCTTCCTGAGCCACACAATCTCTTTCATTGATTTTTCAACATCCACATATTCTTTCTCTGTTGTCAAATCTAGTGGAACTGACCAAATTGTAACAAGTATATATATGTTCTCACAACGTTTAGAAGTCCTTTGCCCCTTTTCAGGGCCAACAACCCATAAGATATTATATGTACACATACATTGTGATTCACCACTCACATGAATATGTTTGGACTTGAAGTAGTATCTTTTGGAATTATCTCTATCACATAATCAATTATCCCATAAAATCCCTAGGTCACATGATCAATTATGATGTTGAATTTAGTTCTTTTACTAGGGTACTAAAATGCTAGAGAGATTATTCTTGCATTGATTTCTTATATGCCTACAGGATGGTTGATGCAATGAATGAGAACTACATCGTAAACCATAGAAAGGTTGTAGCCCTACTTCACATTCCAAACTATTGTTACATCTTTTTGAAGAGGTCAAAATTGTTTGTTTTTATTTAACCAAGAATAGGAATATTGATATTAGCAATAAAGAAATTATTCATGATCAGAGGAGATATTAACTTTCAGATAAATCTCGAATACTTAATTTTGTTGCATGAGAATACATTTATTTATACATCCATATATGGCTATTGGTATTCATCTAACAATGACTCTTTGGATTCTTTCGAGATCTTCATCTTCTCAAGATTCATTACAATATTTATAGTTTTAATTTTGGAACCATAATCTTGTGGATTGCATTTCCAACTTCCCCCCCCCTTAATTCGAAGGGGTGTTTGTGAATCCGAGCATGTTTATAAAACTTTCAAAATTCTCTTGTCCAATCACTTTGGTGAAGATGTATGCAATTTGGTCATTCATAGAACAATGTCATAGATGAACTGTCTTAGCCTCTACATGATGTCAAATCAAACGATACTTTGTGTTGATGTGCTTGGTTCTATAATGGAATATGGTATTCTTGGAAAATTTGATTGAAAAAGTGTTGTCGATCGACAAGGAAGTGGAATTCTCTTGCTTCTCCTACAAATATTCAAGTATCTTCCCGAGCCACACAATCTCTTTCATTGCTTTTGCAACATCCACATATTATGCCTCTGTTGTCAAATCTAGTGGAACTGACTGTTTGTGTGATCTCCATGAGATTATTATTGATCCAAGACTCATTGTGTATCCAAAAGTAGACATTTTTGTATCTTTGTCGCCATCGAAGTCTGAATCAAAGTACCCAATGAGTTTGAACTCATCTATTTGAGAGTGCTTGAATCCAAAGTCTTAAGTCCTCTTCAATTAACTTAGAACTATTTTAGCAGTAGACCAATGTCATTCACAAGGTTTGTGCACGAATATTGAAAGTATTCCAACAACATATAAAATATCTCATATGATGGTTGTGAGGTAGATAAGGATTCCTACAAGCTATCGGTACTTGGTCGCATCCTGGAACTCTTTTCCTTCAATTGATGTGAGCTTCAACTTTTGTTCCATTGGACTCGAGATAAGGGTTGCATTCTTTCATGCAAAATCTGTTCAACAATTCTCCAACATACTTCTTCTGGGAGTTGAATACATACTTAAGATGTTGAGTGACTTTGATTCCCAAGTAGTAGTGAAGGTGTCCCAAATCTGTCATTTCAAATCCTTTCTTCAAATATTACTTTATGTATGCAATATAACTTTCATTGACCCCTATTATCAAAAGGTAATCTACATACACCACAATAAACACAACATATATTTCAAATTTCTTTATGAACAATGTTGCGTCATCAAGATTATCATGTTTGAAATTTATCTTTAAAATATGCTTGGTTAGCTTTTCATACTAGGTGCGAAGTTCTTGTTTCAGACCATATAAGGACTTGACAAGCTTACATACCTTGTGGTATTTTCCTTTCACAACAAAGCCTTCTGGATGAGACATGAAGACATTTTATTTCAAGTCTCCATTTAATAAATTTGTTTTTACATCCATATGATGGAATTTCCACCCATCTTGTGTAGCCAAGGAGAGTAAGGTGTGGATGGTATCATGTTTTGTGTGGGGGAGAACATCTCTTCATAGTAAATTCTTCCTGTCATGGGGGGGAGCATTTATTCATAGTCAATTCATTTTTTATGTGCATAGCCTTTTTCCATAAGCTGCACTTTGTGCTTTTCAAGTGATCCATTTGATTTGTATTTGTTCTTGCATACCCACTTGCAACCAATTATTTTGGTTCCAACTAGAGGGTCAACTAGCTTCCAGGTTCCATTCTTCATGAGTGCTTCATACTCATTCGGCATTGATTCCTTCCAATCATCACAAGTAGTATCCTCTTCAAAGGAATTTGGTTCAAAGTTAGCATATAAATTCAATTCACAATAAAATGAGTCATTCACATGTCCGCACCTGAGTTATATACTTCTCCTCCATATTCTTGTCTAGTTGATCTTCGAATTCCTATCTTTCCAAATTCATCTACATGGAAACTTCCAAGGGTCTTTGTGGCCCATTTTGGAATTCGCCTTGATGACCCAGGTTGATTAGTTGGTGGTGCTTCATTCTCTTCAATATTCAATCTTCCAATCCTCTCAATCACATCATCCAGTTGAGTTTCCTATTTAGGTGAAGTGTTCAAAACTTCTTATTCATGAGTTTCTTCACGAGGGGGATTAAGTGCTTCAAAATGAAATTCCACATATTGATCTTGATCCAAGATAGGGATACCCCCTTTAATATGTGGAATTACATTATCAACTTCATAATATGTCCTTAGATAGGAAAATTTCTCCAGATGATCAATATAATAGACTTGTCATTTTTATTAGTATCAAGAAAATGACACCTCTAGGAATAACAAAATTCTTGTTTACCTCGTCATAAAGATGGTATGTCTTGGAGGTGTCTGAATACACCAAGAAAATACATTTTCCGCTTCGAGCACCAAGCTTGTGTCTTTTCTCCTTTAGTATCAAGGCATAGCAGGTGGAACCAAAAACCTTGAGATGCCTCACCAAAGGAAGGTGTCCATACCACATTTCATGTGGGGTGTTGTATACAAGAGCATGAGATGGACTTCTATTTCTCAAATAGGTTGCACAAACTTCCGCATCACCCTAAAACATCAGTTATACATTCCTAAAAACATCATTGATCATACCATATTTATGATGGTTCTATTCATCCTTTCTACACACCAATTTGTTGAGGAATATAAGAAGCTAAATTTTTATGCATAATCCCATATTGATGAAGTTAGCCTTCAAAATCATTAGAAGTGTATTATTTTCCATTACCAATATGAATTGTTCCAATATGAGACCTTTCTTGATTTCCTATCCATGCATGAAAATCCTTGAATGTTTGAAATGCTTCATATTTTGTATTTAACAATTATACCCAACACATTATGGTGTAGTCATCAACAAAGGTCATGAAGTATTGATTACCATTGGTAGAAGGAATAGGAACAAGGCCACATAAGTCAGAGTGAACCAACTCTAACTTTGTACATGCTCTAAATTTTGACTCTAGGAATGGTTGCTTACTATGTTTTCCTAGTATACACGCATCACATTAGTTCATCTTCTTAGAAATGGTGGAAAACCCAAAGAAACCATTATTTCTCAACAAACGAATACTATTATAATTCAAATGACCATATCTAGCATGCCATAACAAACTATATGACATAATACCTTCTTGATGCTGAGATAGTTAGGGAAAGTTTTGAACTCTTGCATATGAGCCCTTCAACTTCAACAACTTCCCATCTTCATATACTGCCATGATGACTTGGTTGTTTGAGGATTTACTTATCTCTACAATTCCATCAAAAATGTGAATGGAGTGGCCTTGCTTTCGAATATGCACTAAGGACAACATGCTTTTCTATAAATATGGAAGATAGAGAACATTCTTCATCAGAAAGTCATGGAATCCAAGAAATTTTAGCATGATGGTACCGATACCAATTCACTTTGGTTTGAGACTATATTTTTTTGCAAAATACATTATTCCATCTACAATGTCACTCAGTTCTTCAAAAAAATAATTATAAAGGTCATAGGGGATATTGCGCCAGTATCAAGCAACCAACAATATTTGTAAGATGAAAATGTAGTTATTTCATTTATTCCAAGATTACAGTGTGCAACAATACAATGAACATAATTAGGTTCTTTCCATCCTCTTGGATATTATCTTTGTCTTATTTCTTCTGGTTATGTCTTCCTTTGATGGAGTCCCAAGAAGCCCAACACTGATATGCTTCATTTCCATTATTCTCACAATGCTTGCACTTTACATATGATCTTTTGCTTGAGTTGTTTATTCCCCCTCCATCCTTTGAAAATTTATTCTTCCTTGTCCTCTTTTGTTGGATTCTCCCTTGGAAGGGTCTTTGGACTGATTATTTGCTTTCTGAGCAAGGAAAAGAGATTATATAGGAGGTTCACTGTTTTTTTTCTAAGTCTTTCTCTTTGTTTTCAATATTCTCCACCAAGATGTCAAAGGTGAGGTCCTTGAACTTATCATTGGCTTGAAGTGATTCCAAATATTTTGAATGTGTTGGATAGAGAGATTTGAAAAATGTTGCAAGTGGAAGGTCTAATTTCATACTAGAGGATTGAATATTTAATTGTTTTGATTTCAGATGCTACCAACATGGGATCATTGTTTTTTACTTCTAAACTCAACAGTTTTAATATTAGCCGAATCACAACCTCCATTTCAGAACGTGAACAAATCCTACAATATTTTCAAGGCTTCAAATCATGATGTTGTAGGCAATATGTGTTGAGTCTCCTGTTCACTTACTATTTTGGAAATCATTTCCAGTTCCTTGTTGTCTTTGGTCTCCCATATCCATCGTTCTTTATTTGATGCTAGTGGTTTTGTATCAGTTTTGAAGGTCATTCCCTCTTCAGTTTTGATAGTGCTACCTTCACAAATTCCTTTCCACAAGCCATTGTAGATGAGGGTATATTTGATTTTTTTGGACCACTCATGGTAGTATTATTTTCTAGTAAGAACAATAACTACTATGGATTTTAGTGAACTCATCTTTTCTAATGTCCACCTACAAATAAATAGAATTTTGGAAGGAAAAAGGTGTAGGTATGAGTCTTTACTACCTTTCACAATTTCAGATGCACTAACTAAAAAAAATGTTATTTACTCCTCCTATCCTCTGCATGTTTTTGTTTATCTATATATGTTTTAATGCATGCAGTGAAAACCTTAAGTTCTTGTGATATTAACATTTTCCATTGAATTGGTTACATGCAATTGTTTTTTTGAACTACATCAAACCATATTCCTTCCACCATGTTCTCTTTGATGTCACAATTGATACTGGCGTTGGCATTGGAATGTGTGAAAGATAACATCATGGTGTGGGTCCAATAGTGTAACTCAAGTTGATTTTTTTTGTGAATATTGTTGAAGTTATCTCATGGTGTGTATGTATTGAATATGGATCCCTAAACTTCTCCCTAGGTAATAACTAACCAAGCATGTTAGATGACTTGTTTGCAACATTTTTTGTGTTTTTTTTATTCTATTAACTTTGGTAGTATATTAAAGGTATATCCTCTTAGCATGGTTTCTATTGTTTTCACTCTCTTATATGTCATCTAGTGGCATGCCAACAAAGTTGGAGTGCACATCCATAAGTTTCTCCTTCTCTTGAAACATGCTTTTCCATCATCCTCTTAGGTTCTTTTGGGTCTTCTTTGTGTGATAATGAAGGTAGTTGTATACACATAACAACTTCATTGTTTTGAGAAAATCTTTTAATTATTATATCCTCAAATAATTTATAAATGGAACATCTCTTCATAGTCAAGGAAGTGTGAGCTTGTGATAGTAACCAAAGATGATAAATTTATAGACTTATGGAGCTCTAATCCGATGTATCATCTTGTTGTTACACAATAATAAATCTACCCTTCCTTGTTATTGTTATATTGGAGTGATTTAATTCAACAAAATATACAAGCTATATTGGATACGGTAAGCAATATTTATAGAATACACATTTTGATGTCACAATTGAATCGCTCCTTTGTTTGAGGGAAATCTATAATGGAACCTCTTTTGGAGCCTCTTCATGCACATTCTGGTTTGTGTTTATATGCAACCATGTGAATAGGCCCATTCATATTATTCCACCACTTATGTCTTCCATTTTAATTTTTTTAATAGCTCCAAAGTGGGGTCCCTTAGGTGAATAATGGATCTAACATTGTATTAGTCACCTCATAAATCTCTCCTAGGATAGGGGAAATAAATATTGTTGCAACAATGAATGTTGTAACATACTTGTGTCAAACCCATTGATCATCATCCACAATGATCTAGTTCATCTTCAGACATCATCCCTTTCTTTTTCTTCAACTTCCCTCCACATAGCCATTCATTTCCAAGAACTCGGTATTTTAAGGCCTCTTGCATCTCAATCATGTACTTTAAAATATTAAAGAATATGACATGTAGAATTATGTTACTTTGTAATTCCTAATATTCATGCATCTTGTAAATTGATAAGGAGATTTTGTGGTGGCAAGTCAAGTTTAGTGATTGTCCAACAATTATAGTAATCTAATATGTAAACAATATTTTTTTAATGTGTTTTCATTCATTTTTCTATCATTAGAAACATGAGTAAGTACCTCTTTGATATTTATAATTCATGTTAGATAGATGTAGAGTTGCAACGATTAAAAAATAATGGTTAATTTCCTTCATACCTATTATTTTCTCCAATTTGTAGTTTCTTGTTCTGTTCCATCTATATCCATGATTAGGGTCACAATATTGTCTATGTGTATGACTACTAAGGTGAAGAGACATTAATTTTTCTAGAAGGAATATAACGAGCAACAAGTTGATTATGAAGTCCAATAATAGGGGTTCCAAAATATGGGATCATATGCACTTTGGATTAATAGGATCTTGTTGGATAACTTATGTGTATTTAATAATAGATGATGGTTGACACTTATCCACTCATCTATTACAAGCAAGAATCCAATTGTGGTGTTCTTTAACCTTGAATCACATCCATAGTGTAGAACATGATAAATTAGATACCGGAAAAGATAAATGCTCTAGGAAATAAGCTTTATATTATGAGAATCAATTATGGAAGTGATGTTCACACACCTCTTAAGGTTGGGCGACCTTTCACTTGAGAAAATATCAAATACAATAATTCTCGTCAAAACAATGCATAGACTCTTGGCTCTTTAAACAGGATTTAAATATCCCAAAACCCTAATTACTTGACTTGGTCAATATTTAATGAGCACTAATTACTTAGTGGGCCTTGATAAATAAACATATCCTTTCTACATCAATTATATACAACTAACTACTCAACCTTATTTAAATGTTATGGTCGAATCCATAACCCGACTAACTATTAAAGTAAGGGAGTTAGGGTGGGATCCTAAGATGCCCACCCTCCCTTCAAAAGAAACGTTGGACATAAGGGGGAAGATGAGGAAATTTTTTCAAAATATATGCAAGCTCCCAAGTGGAATATATTTCCACTTGATCAACACTTAATTATATGACTGTGTAATTGTTATTCCCTAGTATACAATGCTTCATCTAGTTGGAGCCAAATGGAACCTTCCTCATCAAGTTATGGTAACTTAGTATGGACTTTATAATTGGACACCACTAGATTTTTTAAGCATTATACATGAAATATCGGGTGAATATTGAATTGATCTGGTAGAGCAAGCTTGTAGGCCACTTGTCAAATGCACAATATGATATGGTAAGGCACATAGAACCTTAGAGATAGTTTATAGGGGCAGTGATTTACGAGGGATGCATATTTATAAGATTTAAGTTGAAGAAACACCTAATTGCCCAAATTTATATCATGTAATTTCTCACTAGTAAAGGCCAAAGAAAATCCTTCATGAATCACTACGATGCAAAGGTTGTGACTTGAGGCATCACATTTTAAGTCAAAAGTCTTAGTGAAATCATGCATCCTTAAGACTGGATTAGTACACATGGAAAATTTTAAGGCAAATAAGGCCATGTTAGCTTCATTGCTATAGACAAAGAAATTCGTTTTTAGCAATGATGGTAAGGGAGATGTAATTTTTCCATAAATTTTCACAATTTTTTTGTGATAACAATCAATCCAAGGAAACCTCACAAGCTATTGAGAGTGTTGAGGCATGGAAAATATTGCATACTTACTACTTTCTTTGGCTCGACACTTATGCAAGTCTCCTGACCCACAATGTGACCCTAATATTTAACCTCAATAACCCCAACCTAACATTTGGAATACTTCACAAATAATTGATGATCCTAAGGTAATTGCAAAGAATGATTAACATGATCCAAGTGGAATTCCCATGTGGTGTTGTAGATCAAGATATTGTCAAAGAAAAACAACACAAAACTACGGAGGAAAGGTAAAACAATATTCTTCATGAATATTTGAAAAGTGGATAGAACATTTCAAATACCAAGTGGCATGATTGAGAAATCATAATTACCTTCATGGGTGATAAAATTTGTCTTAGGAATGTCTACTCCTATCATTCAGATTTGGTGGCATCCAAACCACAGGTCATGTTTAGTGAATAGCATTACACCATGAAGCTCATCCAAGAGACCATCAATGATTGGAATGAGAAATTTATCCTTGATAATATAACTTATTTAGAGCCAAAAAAAACTTGGACACATGCCCAAGCACCTTCTTTATTTCAATACCATAACCACTTGTGAGAAATAAGGGCTTATACTTGAAAGAATGATGACAATCTCCAACAAATCATAAATGATCTTTTCATTTCCATTATTTTGGGAAAAAGGGTTCCATTAAGGACGTACTTTGGGGGCTTGACTATCGGGAATCAGTGGAATACCATGGTCATGATCCCCATAGGATGGTGGTAAACCCTTGAGTATTTCTAAAACTTGTTGATGTTTGGAGATATTTAACTACAAATCAAGGTGAATTTCTTGTGGCAGTGTGTCCATGGCTTGGATGGCATTGGATTGTGCAATAATACTTGAGTGGCCTTTATTCAAGAACTTCTACATACAGTCAGAGATGATATTTTTGGGAGAACCTAAATTAATCCCTTTGAGATGATGGTTATATCCTTGAAATCCATGGTGATTGGACCCAAAGTCCATAGCCATTATTCTCCCAAAATGATATCATGACCATGCATTTCAATAGAAAACATGTGTGTTATCAAATGGAAGTCACCCATTTGGAGTTTCACATTTTCATATAAACCTCCACATTTCATTGTACCACAATTGGTTAATTTGTATGTTTGAGATAGGCCAAACATAATAGTTCGTTTCTTTGATCACTCACATATAAAATTGTATGTATTTCCATTGTCAATTAATATAATGGTTTTATAGTGCTTAATATTGTTAGGATTATTAATCCTACCTTGTCCAAATTTGGTCATATGTCTAAATTGGGAGTCATGTCTAAATCGGGAGTCCATCTAGTCTATTTATAGTCATTAACACCATTGGGTCCACTTGACCTAATCGGGGCACATGTTTCAGTTACTAAAGTGTGGGGAACACTAATTGAGGCTCACTGCCACTTATTGCACTTGATTGCATAAGTTTAGGAGCCTCCTAGATCAATCCCTACAATTCAGGAAGCCACTGGGAGTGCCGAAACCAACCAAGGCCAGTTCACTTCAGTTAATGACTAGTCAAGCTAAGTTAGGAGTCAGTTACATTCAGTTCAAGTCCTCTACATTCAGTTAGCGCTAGGTTTACTTGACTGCACACATGTGGGGCACATTTCTCACCTGCCACAGTCAGTTAACCTTAGTCAACACTGAATGTAACACTTTAGTTGTGTTTTAGAGCTCCGATGAACTTTGGTTATGGTTTAGACAAGGTCAGTTAACCACTGAGTCCTCTGATAGTGATTTAGACAAGGTCTTGGTTACCTACAGTCAAGTAGAGTCTAATCAATTCGAAATTCCTCATGTGGATTCGAATTGCTTGTGGCTATTAAAGCCATTTTACTTCTTTGTAATTATCATCAGATTACTTTTTTTATTAATGAAAGCATTCACAGCTGCAAGCCTTTTGCACTGTTTCATTCTTCAATTGCTGAGTAAATTGTGAGATCCACTTTGTGAGTTGTGTATTTGTCTATAGATCTATATGCTCAAATTTACATGGTATCAGAGCCTCGGTGGACAAGACTCCTCTCCTCCTCAGATCTCTATCCAGATCATTTTTTTTCCAGTACTGCACCAGAAGCGGAGAATTTACCACTTAATATCCCAAGTTAATAAATTGTTGATCAAGCTTGCTTGATCAACTATGCTGGGTGTGAAGGAAATTCCAAAAGTGCAAACTGTCGACCTTACTTTGTATGTTTGATTGTGTGACAGTTTATCAGCTTCTCTTACAGCATTCGCTACAAGCAGCCCTTTCTTCTCACTGCATTCGCTACAACAGCTCAGTTCTTCCTATTACATTCGAAATGGCTCATCAAATAGAGCTTCTCACTCCCTTCAACTATCACCAGTGGAAGGATGACATGATAGTATTGCTCCGCACCAAGCATCTCTTCAGACTCATAGAAGAAATAGAGGAAGAGCCAGAATCAGATAAAGACAAAGCTAAGTACATGAACAGGCTTGATGAAGCCCATGGACTCATGCTCTCCTCAGTCTCTAGAGATCTTCGATTTCACATCCAAGACTTGGACACTCCCAAGGAGGTTTGGGACAAGCTTGCTTCCTTATTTGATAAGCATGATGAGATGAGGATCCATCAGCTAGAAAATGACCTGATTACTCTCAATCCATTTAATTTTGAATCTCTGAATGAATTCTTCTCAAAGTTCAAGAACCTAATATATCAGTTGAAGCAATGCAAAGTGAAGAAGGATGAAGATCAGCTCATCCTTGCCATTCTCACAAAGCTCAATGTAGACTACTCAGTCTTTGTATCCACCTTCCAAACAGTAAGGCTCACTACTCCAAATTGGAAGATGCCCACTCTTAATGCCTTCATCCAATCTCTTATTTCTGAGAATGATAAATTGATCCAAATGGGGATCATTTGATCTCCCAAAGATCTAGCTCTAGTTGCAAGAGGAGATAAGGTAGCGAATGACAAAGGGAAGCAAAGAGATGAGTCCCCTGTGAAGAAAGAGCAGTCAAAAGAACCTCCAGGTTCGAAGAGAAGCAAGAATAATGGCAAAGGCAAGGTCCTCTGCTCTTACTATGGAAGGGGCTTCCATTCAGAAAGCTCCTGTATGAGAAGACAACTTGATGAGATGGACCTTCTCTTGGAAAAGCACAACATTTATGTACCTGCTAGCGCAAGGAAGGAAGACTCTGAAGAAGAAGAAGAAGAATACCAAAGGAAAGGACATGCACTGAAGGATTGCTGCACATCAGCACCTGTCTTCCTCATTGATTCTGGAGCTTCCAACCATATGGCTGCATCCATAGAATCATTTTCTTCTTTTCAGTCCTTTGATGGTCCTAGTATTCAGATGGGAAATAACAGTGAAGTCAAAACAAAAGGGAAGGGCTCTATCCAACTTGAACATGGAAGGTTCAAAGATGTGCTATTTGTTCCCTCCCTAGCTTCAAATCCGTTATCTGTCTATCAGATGACCCATACTGGATCTCCAAAGCGAGTGATATTTGGTCCTAACTTAGTGGAGATCACAGATATCTCTACTGGGAGCATCATAGAAAAGGGTACTGAAAATCATGCTTCAAAAGCATATGAGTTCTCACATTTCATGTCTCCTTCAGAACCAGTGCACTCTCAGTAGCCACTTGCAAGGGAAGGTAAAATCATTGCATCTACTTCTTTTACAGCTTCTACTAGTATTGCAGATCCATCTATATCCGTTTATGACATTGAGATTTAGGGTGACTCAGATCTAGATTCAGTCCCTTCTTCCAAACTGGAAGCTAGGAATATGACTGGAAACTCACCTGACACTCAGAAAGGAAAGACTCTTGCGCTATGTCATACTATTTTACCTCCTTTAGAGAGATGCAATAGACTTCCTGTAAGATGTAATATGGCAAGGGCTCAGTCTTACTACATTCAGAAGAATGGATATGATCATACACCTCTTCATTCAGCAAGAGACAAAGATTGCATTCCTCCTTCCTCTCATCATCATTTTTGGAGAAGAAAGAGAAGTCTACATGCCAGGCCCCAGAATACCTGTGCACAACACACCATGCATGCTGCTTCACTACCTCACAGAGATGAATATTGCAGCAACATATTTTCAAGTTTTTCAAGCTTGAGACCTTATTCTACCTGCTTAGATAGAGGGAAGGCTTTTTTCCCATGTGGTTTTTGCCCCGAATCCTTGTATTAAGCAGTTACTTTATTTTACTTGATGTAATGGGTGACCTATGGTCTTAGTTACCAGGGCCCACAATTTGTCCAAGTTAGCATTCAGGGGGGGTGTTAAGATTATTAATCCTCCCTTGTCCAAATTTGGTCATATGTCTAAATTGGGAGTCATGTCTAAATCAGGAGTCCATCCAGTCTATTTATAGTCATTAACACCATTGGGTCCACTTGACCTAATTGGGGCACATGTTTCAGTTACTAAAGTGTGGTGAACACTAATTGAGGCTCACTGCCACTTATTGCACTTGATTGCATAAGTTTAGGAGCCTCCTAGATCAATCCCTACAATTTAGGAAGCCATTGGGAGTGCCGAAACCAACCAAGGTCAGTTCACTTCAGTTAATTACTAGTCAAGCTAAGTTAGAAGTCAGTTACATTCAGTTCAAGTCCTCTGCATTCAGTTAGCGCTAGGTTTACTTGACTACACACATGTGGGGCATATTTCTCACCTACCACAGTCAGTTAACCTTAGTCAACACTGAATGTAACACTTTAGTTGTGTTTTAGAGCTTCGATGAACTCCGGTTATGGTTTAGACAAGGTCAGTTAACCACTGAGTCCTCCGATAGTGATTTAGACAAGGTCTTGGTTACCTACAGTCAAGTAGAGTCTAATCAATTCGAAATTACTCATGTGGATTCAAATTTCTTGTGGCTATTAAAGCCATTTTACTTCTTTGTAATTATCATCAGATTACTTTTTTGATTAATGAAAGAATTCACAGCTGCAAGCCTTTTGCACTGTTTCATTCTTCAATTGCTAAGTAAATTGTGAGATCCACTTTGTGAGTTGTGTATTTGTCTACAGATCTATATGCTCAAATTTACAAATATAGTTCAAAAGCTTCAATGTTTGGGATATTGAGAATCCTAATAAGGCACGAATTGAGATTTGGGGTTCCTCCCTAAGAGCTTGCAATGTGTGGTCATATTCCACAAGCTGAGAAATATCCTCCACTTCTGGTTTGGAAGGTCTTCAATTGATAATTCTTTGAGGTGTACATGAGGGGAAACATCAATTTCAAATAATTTATATTCATTATTTTTATTTAATCCCTTATATGTATTTTTCATCATAATTATAGAAAAATCCAAGGCGTTGACATTTGGACATTGCAATAGGGGATAAATTTTTTGTTTATAAGTGGGAGCATATTGGAATTGTTGGGAAGATGAGCCATGGGAGGCGTAATGTGAGTGTGAAATGAATGTCTTTTGGGTTGGGCATTTAACACCTAGATATATCACAAGATCCTAACCATTGTAGGGGACCTGACTGGGTCCTTAGTCATTTTGGTTGATGTCAATTTAAAATAATGTATTTTAAACATGGTTTATCGTTTTCTAGGCTATCAAATTGTTGTCCTAATTCTGTTTGGTTTTTGTTCAATTTCTGATAGTTTCATTTAATTAAAGGTTCAAAAAAAAGAATGAGCATTTTGTAGTATAATTTTGTATAATCTTATTCTTACAAATTGCAGCATAAATTTTAATACCAACAGGGTTTACTATTAACAGTGAAATGCATGTATGAATCAAATTTCATCATATTCATGTATCAATTTTTTCATTTATAATTATAAAAACAGAAAATTAAAATAGAAACAAAATATTTGTAAGACAGGAGTTTGTCCCTTCAATCTCTTGGTCCCTGCGATATGCAATCTTCCTCTTTACCATAAAAATCAACCAGTCAAACCAATCTACCACCCCGCCAACCAAGAGAGTCTCGCCAACTTCCTGCTCCAAGAACTTAGTTCTTGGACCCTCGAGCCCAAAAATTGAGTACAGTATAACCAGTCGATAAAATCCCCCTTCCCTTTGAAAATCCAACTCACTCCTACTCAATTCTTTCCTCCTCTTTCAGATCCACCAAAACCTTCACATTCTCCCCCCTATAACCTACTCTTCATTGACTCTCCCTGCCTTCATTACTTCCTTATCCCCATCATTAATGCTTCAACTCCCCTCTCATCCACCTTGTCAAGTTCCCATAACTTCCGCAACCACATGGATTGTTGTGGTTACTTGTAAGTCAATCACTTTATTATAAAATAATAATAAGTTACACTGCCATTCATTTTCTTACCATTCTTTCAATATAACACAACAATATACGTAGTCAATATTATGACTAGACATTAATAATAATAATAATAATAATGCCATTTATGTAATCGTTACTATATTCCATTGTCTAGCATAATTATAATGAAGATTCATTTATTTATTTATCAACTAATTAACTTTTAAAGATCGTTTGTGAAGCTATTTACCTTATTCAGCAAGTAAACATTAATTGTGATTAAGTTATTAGTTAATGTTTATTTATTACTACATTCTGACTAATCCTAATTAATTATAATCCATCATAATGACCATTCATGGAACTAGTTACCAAATTCAATATTCAAACCTAGTTATAATAACCTTAACTATAATTAATCGTGATTAATACTCACTTACCACCACTTTCTCATTAGTCTTAATTTATCGTAATTAATTATAAAATATTAATTAATACTAATAAATTACCATATTCTAATTAACCCTAATTAATCCTAATTAATTACAATTAATCATAATCACCATTCATGGAACTATTATAATTCATCCTTTAATTAAGATTTTTTAATCAAGTTGATAATAACATGATTAACAATAATCAACCACATTAATACTTTATTTAATGATTTAGTAACCAAGTACTTATTCAACAATTAAGTTAATCAAAATCTTAATAACATAAATAGCACCATTTGCATTATTAATTAGAATTAATCAACATTAATTGACATTAATCCTTATTAGAACTTGATCATTATTCATTTACTAATTAGCACCGCATTTAACAATCATACAAAGTAACTGAAATTAACTTAAATAATATTTATTTAATGACAACCGCAACCATTAACCAATCTTAATTAGAATCAAACCCTTTACTAATAATTTGACCCAATTATGTCAGTTCATAACTTAATAAATAACAAATATATTTAACTCGTCACAATTACAAAAAATGAAGTCCTAATTAGAATAGCATGGAATACAATTTATTCAAACACACACACACACACACACACACACACACACACACACACACACACATATATATACGAGTTATGTAAACATAGCTAATTCTTACATACATCATGTAGGTACACTAATAGTACTCAATACACATCACACATAATCACATAAGTTACTATATGTTGACACACACTTAAACATGAATTTGCAAGGTTAGACGCTAACTTGTATCATAATAGGCCATGAAACCAACAAAACATACCAAGACACAATCATAAGAATCAAGAAAAGGGTTTCGACACACAGTGAATCAATTTCCCTTCTAGAACTTCCATGTCATTCATATCTACCTACTTCGTTCTATATAATTCACAACTAACTTCCATATCCTATCCTTCCTCTGCTGGGCTACCATAGAGAATCAACTACAATACCTAACACCAGTTAGAACCCATAAGCATAAGTGTCGACTCTATCGACCAAGCTTCCCCAACAGGAACCCATTAGTCATTGTTGGAGGAGCTAGATGGTGAGCTGACTATACTGGTTAACCGACTAATCGGAGATTAGGTCAGCCTCCAAAGGTCGTGTCGGTTGACCGAACCGATAAGTAGTTATCCCTAACTGTTTTGTTAACATATAATAGGATGTTGAGCTAGATAAGAACTTGGTTCAGTTCTGTGTATGTATGGACCCTCATGTGACTCTCTAATATAATCTGTTATTCCATCATCTGTTCTTGTCTCTTGTATCTGTATGAATATATGTGTCTATATGTGTGTTATTGGTAACCTTATGTGATTTATGTGATTACAACATTGGTTCAATTTCTGGTAGTGCATATACCATACAGATGATATGACCATACATAGATTATATCAAAGCAAGAGATTAAGAATTGGTTGGAGCGTAAGATCGCAAATTATTTGCAGAATTATGCGAGAAGAAACAGATTGACCATTGCTCAAGCGAAGGAGAAATTATTCATCAAAACACATGAGAAATTTGTAGAATTGGTGCCTCAGTTGTTGAAAAAACTATTAGATGAAGCCAGAAGCAACCAAAGATCAAGAATTGCTTCAGAAATTGATCTGAGGAGGACAAACAAAGCTGTCAGAGTGGTTTGAGAAAATCAGATACAAATCTATCAAAAGAAGGAAGTAGAGGAGAGAGTTTTAGTTGAAAGTATTGAAAAAATATTCTATACCGACTTTACTGAGAAATTTCTTTGTTCACTACCGACCCTTTTGTTCAAATTTCTAATCGACGGAGAAGTAGGTCATATAGTTGAACCTCGTCCATCACTCACCGAACCGTTTGCAAACACTAACTAGGCGGAAAAACAAAAAGCGTGGGGAAATTTTATTGCCAAAATGGAGTGGGAGTACTTCCTGAACAAGTAGACAGAACTACCTGGGATTACTAAAGCATCGGGTAGGCTATGGGAGGGTAGCTAGCCATGTGTCGACTTATTAAAATAATTTCAAGATGTCGTTGCTTGAGACTACAAAGACCTAAAAGGTTAGTAAAAGAAATGGGTGAGATGAATATCAACATCAAATCGGAAGCCGAGCCTATCAAAAAAAGACCCTACAAGTTAGCTCATAAATATAAGGAGATAGTCAGAAAGGAAATCCATAATATGCTCACAGTTGGAATTATTTACCACATCGACCGGTCAGAATGGGCAAGGGCAATGGTCGTCCAACCTAAAAAGCACAACCCGACAAAGTGAATAATCTGTGTCGATTTCCAAGAATTAAAGTCACTCTAACAGATCCATTTCTGACCCCATACACTCACGAAATCCTAAATGAAGTCGCAGGTCATGAATGTTATTCATTCATGGATGGATTTTTAGGGAATAATCAAGTACCAATAGCCAAAGAAGACAAGAAAAAAACTACATTCGTCTGCAAATTTGGATCATTTGCTTATAGAGTGATGCCATTTGGTCTCAATAATTCACCTACAGTGTTTTCAAGAATAGTTTTTAAAAAATTTGAAGAGTACATTTATAAAACGATGGCAGTATACTTTGACGAATGGATGATTTATTCCATGCTGAAAGACCATTGTAAATGGTTAAGGCTTATGTTGGAATGATGTCGACAAATTCAATTATCTCTCAATATAAGAAAATCTATCTTCTTAACCCCTATAGGAATCTTACTAGGGCACATTGTCTGCAAGGAAGGCATCAAAGTTGATTTTGCAAAAATAAAAGTAATCCTTGACTTAAAACCATTGGGGAATCCAAAATAGGTCAGAGTACTTTTAGGTCATACAGGATATTATAGAAAATTCATTCGACACTACTCAAATATGACATACCCATTGGAATAATTGTTAAGAGAAGATCAGGAGTTCAATTGGACAGAAGAATGTGATACATCGACACATTGAAAATAAAATTAGTCAAAGCACCCATTCTCAGATTCCCAAATTGGTTGCTCAAATTCCATGGACATATTGATTCTCTAGGCCTAGCAATAGGTGCGATTTTAACATAGCCTGGTGAAGATGGAATGGACTATCCAATCATATACAACAACATAAAATTAAATAAGGTAGAACGCAGTTACTCAACAACACAAAGGGAGGCACTAGGGATGGTCTTTGCACTCCAAAAGTATCGACACTACCCATTAGCTAACCCTTTCATATTCTACACTGATCATCAAGCACTTAAATATCTAGTAAAAAATCCTCTACACCATGGAATAATCTATCGATGGCTGTTATTGTTCTAAGAATTTGAATTTGAAGTCGTCGTTCGACGAGGAAGACTAAATTTTGGGCCTGACCACTTGTTAAGAATCGACACGGGGGAGGAACCAACAGGAGTCGAAGATGACATGCCGGATGCACACCTATTCTGAATAGAAGTTGTTCCTACAGAATTAGAGGAAATAACACAATTTCTAGAGAATGGAAAAGCACCTGAAGGCATGAGAACCAAGAAGAGAAATATTAGCCATGAAATTTGCACCATATAGTCTAATAAACAAGTTTCTATACAAAATGGCTTTGGACAAAGTACTCCTTTGATGTGTTTTAGAACATGAATGAGAATTCATTATGTATAGAGCACATCATGGAACGACGGGAGGACATTTTTCAGTCGGATAGATCTGCCAAGAAAATCCAACAATCAGGACTGTGGTGGCCGACACTTTACAAAGACTGTAAGAAGTTTGTTAGCAAATGCAATCACTGCCATCTTCTAAGTTGACCTTTACCTAGCACAGAGATGCCCTTGATATCCATAAACCCAAGCTTAAAATTTGAAATTTGGGCTATCGACTTTATAGGTCCATTTCTAGTCCCAGTAAAAAGAACAGGTGCAAGGTACATCATAATAGAAGTAGAATATGTAACTAAATAGGAAGAAGCAGAACCTATCGAAACCTGCACTAGTGAGGTTGCACCTAAGTTCATTTATAAAAAATCATTACTAGGTTTGGCTTCCCACTAACCCTAATCAATGACCAAGGTTCACACTTCATCAATAAAACCATTGCAGTACTAACAAAATAATTCAAAATCGACCACCGTTGAAGCATAGCTTATCACCCTCAGTTGAATGGGGCAATAGAGGCATTCAACAAAACATTAACAAGAGGTGTAACAAAAATCTGCAACGTGGACAAAGACGAATAGGACGGGAAAAATCTTGCAGTATTATGGGCATACAGAACAACATATAAACGATTGACAGACCAAACACCTTTTCAATTACTCTATGGCTAAGAAGAAGTCGCCCCCTTACATTTCCGACAACAAACACTGGTAATAGCCGACATCTTACATATTAATGTCGAGGAAGAAAGGAAGGACTAACTAATGTAATTAACCAAACTAGAAGAGCACTGACTAATTATTGTACAACACCAGGAAATTCATAAACAACAACAGAAGGATTGGCACGACCGAAACATTAAAAACAAAAACTTGTCAGTCGGAAACCTTGCACTATTGTATAACAGTCAGGTGAAAGGAAAAAAAAAGAAACTCCACACAGAGTGGATGGGACCCTATATTGTCGAAGAAATCAACACCATTGGCTCACTCCGACTGAGAACATTACAGGGCACAGTATTTCAAAAACTGGTAAATGGTGCCCGACTAAAGCGGTACCAAAACTTAAACAATTTGAAAAAAAATAAAAATAAATAAATCAATCAAAAGAGAAAGAGAAAGAGAAACGGTTTTATAACTGTTAACAAAAAAAAACTAGAAAAACTAGAAAAAGCAAAAACCTAAAGATTAAAAAACAAAATGACAGGAAATATTGACAGACGTAGTAGACTGCCAACAGACAATAATTGACATTTTCACCATCAAAATACCGCATATCGACCATATCATCGACATTGATAAGAGGATTAAAAGGTCCAATCAACCCATCATGACTATAGTCAGAAGGAGCACCAAAACCATATCACATTAAACACCCATTCAATAGAGCATCCTTTACCATCAAATCCGCCATTAATAGCACCATCGACAAGATCGTCGTCTGCTCCACCTATAAATACTACATCAGGAAAAGACTTCATATCGTTTTTCCAAGATTTAGAGTGACAAAATTACCAGACCTCCATGAGCAAATTAACCACAAAGAAATTTGAGCTAGAACCTGACGAAATGGCCCCAAAACAAACCAGAGCTATGACATCCAAAGCAAAAGAGTTGGAATCCGTCATAAGCCCACTAGTGAAATGACTGCAAAACATTAAAAATGAAAAAGTACAGGAAGTTTCATGGGTGCATCACTGGACATAAATAAAAAATGGGCTAACGAGGGTAAGTCACGAATGACAAAGGAAGGGACCAAAATCAACCAAAGCACCATTTTGAATTACATGAATGCACCCCTCATGGAAATTTTTGGAGTAAAGAAAGAAAACATTGCCAAATTTATCATCAGTTGATACCACAACGGGAAGCTCTACTTTGACAGTTTAGTGGAAATATCAGCCGAAACTATCTACAAACTTACTGGTATTTCAAAAAAAGGCGACCCTGTTCTTGTGGGTATCAAATAAGGGTTGGTCGAAAGACTAATATGAACACTGACAGGGAAAAATTCAAAAGGGATAATTATTGGAAAAATTAAATCCACCACACCCAAATTGGTGGCCAAAATCGTATCCATAGGCCTGATTGTCACAGATCGATGCTGCGACTTAAAACTCGACATGCTGGAAGCTGTTGACAGCATAGCAGAATCAAGGAAAATATACTGTTGGGATTAATACATGGCCAACATGCTCAAATATATCTATGAGAAGTACCAAGAATCAGGTGTAATAATCAGATTCCCATCACTCTTAATATGGATAGCTATGTACCACCTCTTCCCAGTCAGGCATCGAGATTTCCTAGAGCTGATGAGGTTTCATATGTGGCATTTCAATCCTTTCTCAATGGGTGGAACTCCTCAGGAACAAGAGTAAGGAAAAGTATTCTTAGAACACTGGTTTCAAAATCTCAAAATACAAACAACCAAATGGAGGGTGCCTCAAAACATTCGAAGATGTCTGCCCCCTACAACACATATTCAGTTGGAACTCGACCACACTGCAGTATGGCATGCACAAGGTTCCACAACAAAAGTAAAGCCACTCAACTATTATCCAACAGTCGAGGAGATTTTTATAGAACTAGCCAGACAGACCAAAACCAAAGTGACTAGACTAGAGGATGCAAAAGAGATTAACCACTCTATTGTCGAACCTTTGACCGATGAGGAGAAAGAAGAAGACTATGAAGTTCACCTTCATATTAGTGCCTTCACTTCGAAAGACATCCCGACAAGGGAATAGAAACCCCTTCAAATTTAAAATGCATCGATAGGACAACAAGTCATGGTACCAATAGAACAAGACACCATGGTCCCGACTCAACAACAATAGGAGGAAGAAATCGATACAAAGAAACCAGAATATCAGCTGACAAAGAAGAACATCTGACAAATAGCTATAGAAATTTCCAAGTCTTGAAAACACCTAGAGAGTACAGTAAAAGGAAAAGGGAAGCGCAAGATTATCCTCCAATAAAGCTCAGAGGAAGAGGACAAATTACATGCCATGGAAACCGACATTGTTATAGACGCTACCAAAAATAAAGTCTCTGTTGAGGAGCAGTTCAAACTATTTGTCGAAGAAGAGGCAAGGAAAGCCAAAGCTAAAAAGGTAAAACTTACAAACCCTCCTGCAGTAGAATCCATTGATTTAGTTTCAACTCTCCCACCCACATCTCCAACCCAAATAATACAAGAAATTATGCTAGTGTCAACCAACATCACTCCTACCGACTTGTGCAAAAGTGCAATGTCAGACACACTTAAGGAGAGAGTGGACAAAGAGGTTGACCTCCAGTAGTTCATCAATAAGCTACCTGACATATTTCTCAAATCCTAGCAGATCACCACCACTCATAAACTCATAGAGTCGAGATCTTCCCGATAGAGCCTCACCATACAAACCACCCAAGCCTCACCTTCGCCAAAAGTTGTGGGAGTCATTCAATTGATATTTCTTAGAAATCCCGATAAGTCATCCCAAGCTGTCGCAGCATGGACTTCATCTTTCACACCAACCTTCACACCAGCCAATGAACTGATCGGATACCTAGAGGACAATGATCAGGGTGATGCACTAGAATTGACCAAGCCATCGACAACCTCTTTGACTCTGTCGAATCTGATGACCCCACCGACCCACAACCAGAAGTTGAATATCCTATATCAATAGAAGGCATGCCAACCACTCCAGTGACACCAAATCACTCACCATCACCATCACCACCACCAGAGTCGCCTCATAATACAACACCACCATCCTCACCACCATTGGAAGCACAAACAAACACAAGTCCCACCCATGTAATTTAGTAGGCTAACCCTACCACAACATAAGTCCAGTCGACGGAGAATCTATTGAATGAAGAGCATCAAACACAGGAACAACAACCAACATCAGCACCGATAGGATCAGTAGTGGTCCATCATTCCAAACATAAGAGAAAAAGAAAAGAAACGAAGGAAAAAGAACAACAAAGGTCACAACAAGCACCGACAATTATCCACCTTCATCAACTAGGGTCGACTACTGCAGTCGACACACCAAAACTTAGAGATGGAGAACTGGATCAGCTAATGGGAGCACTGACTAAAGAGGCCACAACAAGAATTCAAAACCAAAAAGAACAGATAGACAAATTGAAAGAATAGCAAGTCAAATTCTTGACCAAATGTAGGAATTTGACTCATACAGTTTTATCGAGAGCAAAGGAGACCGACACTGACAAACCACTAGAGAGAGCTTACCAGCTGTTGGAAAGTTTCATGTCAAACCTCCAAGCACAGCTACAAGCCAAGAAAGAGGAGAAAAAAGAAGAAACATCTGTGTTATTTAGACAACAGTACACATCATTTTCAGAAGCACACAAGGTACTGCAAGAACATTTGGAAGAGTCAACTACTACAGAAGAAGTACTATGCAGCTGGTACACCCACTATGGCCAAGTATTTCAGTGGGCTCAGGAAACCTGCGAACATATCAGGACACTAGAAAATCAACAGGGTCTTGAAGAAGTAATGATAAGAACAATACAATATCAGATTGTATTGGAAACACCGAAGCTAGAGAAGCTAGAGAAACAAGATCATCAGTGGGTAAACCAGGCTCTTCCAAGGATTGAAAAACGAGACACAATCTGTCCACAAATGAAAAGGTTAATGGACACACTAGATGAAAAAGCCCAATTTTGGGGCCCGACATGAATAATATTATAGATCTTTCAATTCAGGAGAAAATGTCGACCCTATCAAGCATTACAACCTTGACCATAGACATCCAGAGAGCTCTCCGCAGTTCGACAAAATTTCAACACCAACTGGCCATTACAACAGAAACCATAGTTGAAGTATGTGTACAAAAATGACCTTCTATTCGACTGTATGGCCCATGAAGACAAAGAAAAGAAGAAGAAAACTACTGAGACAGGATATTTTGTATACCTCCCCTATTTCTTCAGGACGAATAAATATTTTGTTCCTGGGGGAGATGTTGGAGGATCTAGTCGATGATCTGACTAGACTACTTAACCGACTAATCAGAAATTAGGTTGGCCTCCAAAAGTCACGTCGGTTGACCGAACCGACAAGTAGTTAACCCTAACTGTTTTGTAAACATATATAATAGGCTGTTGAGCCAGATAAGAACATGGTTCAATTCTGTGTATGTATGGACCCTCATGTGACTCTCTAATATAATCTGTTATTCCATCATCTATTCTTGTCTCTTGTATATGTATGAATATATGTGTCTATATGTGTATTATTGGTAACCTTATGTGATATGTGTGATTACAACAGTCATCATCACACACCTTTGGGAGTGTACCATAGCACAAACCTCCCATGACTGTTGGGTTCGAGGATAAACGGTGGGTAATTCCTCCACCCCCCTAATGGACAAGGTACTTTGTCTACTTCGACATAGTAATTGCATTGCAACTATTCATGTACTCGGGTTTTGTCATCGAATAACCGATTTAGGTGGTTGAGTTTCCTGAAACCCCACACCAACCCACACATCATGATAATAACAATAATGACATATAGTAATAACAATTCAGTCTCATACCATATATTTTGGAAATCATACCATCAAGGTACTTCCTCTTGGTAGGACTTGGATATCCCTTATTTCTTTTAAACCTTTCGGTTAGTATCATAAAAAAATGTTGTGCAATCATCAATGTGTACATACATGATCTGTTAATACTAACAACAACAATTTAATTATTTTCACCATGCATCTGGCGTCATAATCATTTACTCGAACATAACTTAAATCAGTATCCACATACCATTATCTATTAAATGTTCATGATATATAATCAAAACATGATCATAATTCATAATACTAACATCACACACACACATATATATAATTTTAGCAAAATAATTAATCCATATGTCCACAATGTCATCAACTGACAAGGTTCCACAACAATAAGAAAATAAAACATACAGTGATAGTTCAGGAAATAAGGTCAAAACAAGGCATTACAAACATGTTATGGGGTGCTACATAAGGAAATTTGCATGAATTACCTATTTGAGGCCACTAACGAATCATTCCCTAAAAAAGGAATCATTGAATCCCTATGTACAAATTGGCATTTCCTTAAATGTTATAATATAGTCCATAACAATGTCGATGTGGTGTAATTTAGTCATCCTTCCTAGGTAATGAGTATCCATTTCAAAATGATCGTGAAGGATTTTCACAAATTGGATCCAAGGGACATAACGAAGATAAGATTTAAGATACCATTGCCACCATTTCCAACATTTTGAGTCTAAATATAAGACCCCTAGTTTTAAATTTTGGATATCATCTTGAATGCCATGGAGAGAAAAATAGTGTTCCATTTGGGTAACCAAACCCAGGGGATCAAAACCATTAAATTTTTGCATGTCCACCTTTTGGAAACAGTGCCATCAATTTCTATCCAAAAATTATATGATGTAGTACTACTCGAATGGGTACGAATAGAGGTTACAATGTTGTCCAATAAATTTGTATAAGTACCAATTGTATTATCTACTTGTATGCTTCCCCAACAACAAGTTACCTAGTGAGTGATAGATCTCTATGTTCTTTAAAGACACTGGAACACATCTTTGGCCTAAAAAATGAAATATGTGAAATTATAGGACATTATGGATTAGAAAAGTTATATGATACTCCGTGTGGTGTTCTTGATACAGGATCATCCAGCTCGAATTTCATTGACTGGTGAGTCAGCATGCCATGTAATCGCTTCTAGATAAATTTGGTTCGATGTTAGAAATATAGGGATAGTTTTTAATTTGTAATAAGTGCCAGATATCCATTGTTCTCCTTGATCACTGCGTGGATTTCTCAAGGATCGATCTTTGCAGATAGGTTTTCTTTAATTAGATCCTCATATCCAACCTAGTTGGATTTGACAGGTTTGCTGAGTGTTATAAAATGAATTGAATGTAATAGTTAGATCAGGGAGATAAGCGAGAGATAAGTGAGGACAGAGGAGGTGTGTGCACAGAAGAGTGAGCGGGGAGTGAACAAGTAGAGTTCTCTCTGTGTATTTGAATTTTTGGTGAATTGAATAAAGAACAGAGGATTAGACTCTGTGTGTGTTTTGATGGATTTCATGTCTTTATATAGTTTTGTGGAAGTATGAATTCATCCTGCATTCACTCCATATAAACCTGTGTATAAATTTAGTGCCTTTGGATTGTCGCATATTCCAACTCGCAGAGAAAATTGATCCCTTCAGTGATCAATTCGATGAAGTTTTCAAAGAAGTTAAAATGACATATCAGACGGTGAGGAATGATCGTGAGGAAGATCAAGGATCACAATTCATTTCCATAGCAAAGGAACAAAATCCACAAAGTTTGATTGCGATCCACACTTGGAATCATATTGACGATCAAGAACAAATCCACAAAAGATCGAAGGCGGGGAAGAGTTGTTGTGCGGAAGTCCAAATTTAGGAAAGCATCAAGTGTTGTTTCAAAAACATTGAAAATTCAAGTTCTGCTTTCCGAACTGAAAAGGTAAAAAAGGTATATGTAGAAGGGAGAAAACTTATCATTTCGCAAAGTCGACAAGCAATGTTTCGCTATTCGGACCGGAAATCGGAGGTGTGGAATCAGAAGTGCTGAAGTGAATAAATTCTTGTCTGTGGGAGTTGAAATTCCAATTTTTGCATCCCGCTAATGTGCAGAAAGGCGCAGACAGAAGGAGAAGTGTGAAATGCGGAAGTGCGTAGTTGTAGAAGAGAAAAAGTTAGAAAAGTTAACTTTTCGCTAGAATGCTGAAAGGTAGTTAGACAGTGCAGAAATATGTTTAAGAGAGAAATTTTGGCCTGTTAGTTTTGTATTTCAAGTATTTGAGGTCTGCAAATGAACAAGCGCCATCACTTTTGGTATCAAAGCAGAGCAAGGGTTCTACGTGAGGAGTATTAGAGGTCAATTGAGCTTGTAGAAAGATGTCGCCGAGACGAGGACGAGTGCTTGGGGTTCTTTTAGGACATGGTCGAGGAAGACAACTTGCAGAGATAGATGTAGAGAGAGACATGAGAATACTAGAAGAAAGGATAGAAGCCATGGAGAGAAAAACCATTCATACAATTCAAATGACAGTGAAGAAGAAGAAGAAGAATAAGAAGATCCTAAAGAATTCAAAGTTTTGAAGATGCTGATGAAGGCCAGTAGAAGACCAAGAGTGGAAGTACTTATGTATGAAGGTAATTTAAATGTTGAAGAACTCATGTATTGGATTAATTATCTAAATAAATATTTTGATTTTGAAAAAATTGAAGACAAGAAGAAAGTAAGATATGTTGCTACCACAATGAAGGGACATGCATCTATCTGGTGGGATGAGCTCTAGATTCACCGAGAAAGAAGAGGTAAGTCAAAGATAAACTCTTGGGATAAGATGCTACACAAGATTATGAGTCATTTTATTCCTAAGGATTATCAATTGAGTCTTATTAGAAAATTATGGAACCTTAGATAGAAGACCATGATTGTAAAAGAATACACAGAAGAATTTTTTAGATTGAGTATTAGAGCTGGACATACACAAGGAGGTCTAGAAAGAGTGGCTAGGTATTTCAATGGATTAACATATGATATACAGGATGAAATCAGTCTATTAAATTTTAAAACTATAGAAGATTCATTTCAAGTAGCTTGAAAGGTAGAAGATAAATTGCTAAGAAAACAAAACCACAGAAACAGAGGAAAGAATATAGTAAGAGGAAGAGGATCTCCTAGTAGCAAAGGTAGGACTTCCAAAGATGTAGTTGAGGGTTATAGTAGTCAGTCATCCCAGAGAGGAGGATTCAGAGGAGGCATAGGAAGGGGTAGACATATATATGTAAAGTGTTATACTTGTGGATAAATTGGACATATGTTTTTTAATTTTCCAAGAAATCAGTCTTCAAGTCAAAGAAATGTGAATGTTGCAGAGGCTCAAGAAGAGTCAAAGGAAGAAATAGAGATAAATAACCCTCCAGAGGAAGGAGAATATCTTAGGTTGAAGAGATTTTTAGTAAAGTTAGAGAAGGAAGTACATGAACCAGCGCAAAGGAAAAGTTTGTTTAGAACAAGGTGTAAGTCACAAGGTAAGTTTTGTAAAATGCTTATTGATAGTGGTAGTACAAATAATTTGGTTTCCACTTATATGGTAGAGAAGATCAGATTGAAGAGGACAAAGCATCCCACTCCCTACAAAGTGTCTTGGTTGTATAAAGGACATCAGCTCTTGGGGAATGAGCAATGTAATGTGGAATTCCAAATTGGTACTTACAAAGATGAAATATTATGTGACATAATGCCTATGGATGTATACCATATACTCTTAGGGAGGCCTTGGAAGTATGACAGGAAAGTTGTTCATGATGGGAGGAAAAATACTTATTCTTTGGAGAAATATGGGAAGAGACATACTTTGTCACCCTTGGAAGATGAAGTAGCTCTGGAAGGTTCAAGTTCAAGTATTTTGCTGATGTCTGGCAAAGAATTGTTGCAAGAATTTCAGAAAGAGGAGGATCTACATTTTTCCCTTATTGGTAAGCCAAAGGTAATTTTTAATTCTATAAATTTAGTGATTTTCCCGTTGAAGTTAAAACTTTGCTTAATGAGTGTGATTAAATTATTGTGGATGAGTTGAAAAATAATTTACCCCCTATAATAAGTATTATTCATCACATTGAATTAATACCTGGTGCAAGTTTACCAAATAAAGAATCATACAAATTAACTCCTCAAGAAAATGAAGAAATCAAACAGCAGGTGCAAGAGCTGTTTGAGAAAGGATTGGTGAAAGAAAGTTTGAGTCCTTATGCAGTACCCACTGTACTTAGTCCAAAGAAATATGGGGGGTGGAGGATGTTCACTGGATCCAGGGAAATCAACAAGATCACTATCAGGTTTAGATTCCCTTTACCCAGAATTGATTATCTGATGGATCGTTTAAGTGGTTCAAGATATTTTTCCAAAATAAATTTGAAAAGTGGATATCATCAGATTATGATAAGGTAATGGGATGAATGGAAAATAGCATTTAAAACTAATGATGGTTTGTATGAATGGTTAGTGATGCCATTTGGGCTTACTAATGCACCTAGTACCTTCATGAGTTTGATGAATGAGGTTTTAAAAGAATTTACTGGAAAGTTTGTGATAGTGTATCGAGATGACATTCTGATTTTCAGTCAGAATAGAGAGGAACATTTAAGACACCTTAAGTTGGTGTTGAGAACTTTGAAAAAAGAGAATATGTTGATAAATTTGAGGAAGTGTAGTTTTCTGAAGAAAGAGTTAGTTTACTTGGGATTTGTGGTTTCAGAAGAAAGACTGAAAATGGATTTTGACAAGGTACAAGCAATTGTAAATAGGCTAGTTCCAAGAAATGATTATGAGGTAAGAAGTTTCCATGGACTTGTTAGTTTCTATAGAAATTTCATTAAAAATTTTAGTCAAATTTGTGCACCTTTGATAGATACTTTTAGAGGAAGTAGAAAGACATTCAAATGGGTAGAAGCAACTATTAGGAATTTTAAGATACTGAAGAAAAAGATAATTGAGAAACCTATATTGGATTTTCCCAGTTTTGACAAAGTGTTTCAAGTTGAAACAGATGTTAGTGGAATAGTAGTGGGAGTAGTTTTGAGTCAAGAGAAGAGGCTAGTAGCATATTTTAGTGAAAAATTGAATGAAGAAAAACAAAAATATTCTTCATATGATAAAGAATTATATGTTGTTATGCAAGCTCTTAAGAAGTGGATACATTATTTGATTCCTAAGAAATTTGTATTGTATTTTGACAATCATGCTTTAAAGTTCATAAATAGTCAGCCAAAATTAAACCAGGGACATGTTAAATGGGTAGAATTTTTACAGAAATTTACCTTTGTTATCAAGCATACAAGTGGTAAGTCTAATAAACTTATTGATGCTTTGAGCAGAGTAAATATGGTATTGCAAGAAGTTCAGATTAGTACTTTGGGATTTGAAAACTTGATTGATATGTATAAAGAAGATTTATATTTCAAGGATATATATGCTTCCTGTGAAAGTCCAGTTACCCATAACATAAGTCATTGGTTAGATTATATGTTGCAGGAAGGTTTTCTATTCAAGGATAGTAAATTGTGTATTCCAAAATGTTCAATGAGAGAGAATCCGATTCAACAAAAGCATAGTGGAGGTCTATCAAGACATTTTGGACAAGACAAGACTTTTGCTCAGGTGATTAATTTTTACTTTTGGCCAAAGATGCAACATGATGTGACGAAATTTATTGAAAGATGCAGAATCTGTCAACATGCAAAAGGGAGAAGTTAGAACACAGGATTGTATTAGCCCTTGCCTATTCCAGCTAGGCCTTAGGATTCCATAAGCATGGATTTTGTTTTGGTTTTACCTAGAACTTAGAGAGGTCATGATTCAATTTCTGTTGTGGTAGATAGATTTTCCAAAACGGCTCATTTTATTGCATGCAAGAAGACTAATGATGCAACCAATATTACTAACCTATTCTTTTCAAAAAATTTAAAGTTGCATGGGTTGCCTTTGAGTATTGTGTCTGACAGAGATACAAAGTTTGTTGGTCATTTTTGGATAACTCTATGGAAGAAGTTGGGGACTAATCTTAGTTTCGGTACTGCTTATCATCCTCAGACTGATGGTCAGGATGAAGTGGTAAATAGGATCTTGGGAAATATACTAAGAAGTATTGTGTATGAGCATCCAAAACAATTGGACTTAGATTTAGCTCAGGTTGAGTTCACATACAATGATTCACCCAACAAAAGTGCAAGTATGATTCCTTTTCAAATTGTCTATGGGATGCATCCAAGAGGTTTATATGAACTTAGATATTTGGGAATATAGGAAAAACGAAGTGTAGAGGGTGAAGAATTTTGCAATTAGTATGCATGAGATGCAAGAGAATATCAAGAAGAGATTATAGGAGAGTGCAGAAAAATATAAACAGAGAGCAAACTTGAAGAGAAGGAAAGAAAATTTTCAGGTTGGAGATTTAGTAATGGCCTTTCTTAAAAAGGAAAGATTCCCTAAAGGAACTTATAATAAATTAAAGCTTAAAAAGATTGGACCTTGTATAGTCTTAAGGAAGTTTTCTGCAAATGCTTATGAGATTGAACTTCCTTTTGACCTTCAAATTTCACCAATTTTAAATGTTTCATATTTATATCCTTTTAGAGATGCAGGTATCCAGACAGATGGTGTAACTTCATATGGAGATGATTCAACTATAGATTGGCAAGGACAAATTACAAAATTGAGCACATAGATATGTGGATCAACACACAACTGACAAAATAGATCAAACAATTTTACTTAGAATTGAAGAATGAAACAGTGCAAAAAAATGGATTGCAGCTGTGTAATGCTTTCTTTAATCAAAATTAATTTGATAATTAATTACAATGTAATACACTGTTATTAATAACCAGTCAATTCAAATGCATGAGAGAGGAATTCGAATTGATTGATTCTACCTAATTGAATGGATAACTAGACATGTCTAAATCGCTATTTTAGCCTAACTAGTTAGCTCTAGTGGTCTAAATCAGTGCATTAGTTAGTTAGAATCAGTTAATTAATCTAGTTGAATGTGGTAGGTGAGGAAATGCTCCTTCCCGCATGGATTTTATTTTGGTTTTACCTAGAACTTAGAGAGGTCATGATTCAATTTATGTTGTGGTAGATAGATTTTCCAAAATGGCTCATTTTATTGCATGCAAGAAGACTAATGATGCAACCAATATTACTAACCTATTCTTTTCAAAAAAATTAAAGTTGTATGGGTTTCCTTTGAGTATTGTGTCTGACAGAGATACAAAGTTTGTTGGTCATTTTTGGATAACTCTATGGAAGAAGTTGGGGACTAATCTTAGTTTTGGTACTGATTATCATCCTCAGACTGATGGTCAGGCTGAAGTGGTAAATAGAATCTTGGGAAATATACTGAGAAGTATTGTGTATGAGCATCCAAAACAATTGGACTTAGATTTATCTCAGGTTGAGTTCACATACAATGATTCACCCAACAAAAGTGCAAGTATGATTCCTTTTCAAATTGTCTATGGCATGCATCCAAGAGGTGTATATGAACTTAGATATTTGGGAAAATAGGAAAAACGAAGTGTAGAGGGTGAAGAATTTGCAATTAGTATGCATGAGATGCAGGAGAATATCAAGAAGAGATTATAGGAGAGTGCAGAAAAATATAAACAAAGAGCAAACTTGAAGAGAAGGAAAGTAAATTTTCAGGTTGGAGATTTAGTAATGGCCTTTCTTAAAAAGTAAAGATTCCCTAAAGGAAGTTATAATAAATTAAAGCTTAAAAATATTGGACCTTGTATAGTCTTAAGGAAGTTTTCTGCAAATGCTTATGAGATTGAACTTCCTTCTGACCTTCAAATTTCACCAATTTTTAATGTTTCATATTTATATCCTTCTAGAGATGTAGGTATCTAGACAGATGGTGTAACTTCATATGGAGATGATTCAACTATAGTTTGGCAAGGAAAAATTATAAAATTGAGCACATAGATCTGTGGATCAACACACAACTGACAAAATAGATCAAACAATTTTACTTAGAATTGAAGAATGAAACAGTGCAAAAAAATGGCTTGTAGCTGTGTAATGCTTTCCTTAATCAAAATTAATTTGATAATTAATTACAATGTAATACACTGGTATTAATAACCAGTCAATTCAAATGCATGAGAGAGGAATTCGAATTGATTGACTCTACCTAATTGAATGGATAACTAGACATGTCTAAATCGTTATCGGAGCCTAACTAGTTAGCTCCAATGGTCTAAATCAGTGCATCAGTTAGTTAGAATCAGTTAATTAATATAGCTGAATGTGGTAGGTGAGGAAAGTATCCTTCCCACATGGATTTAATTAATTACTGGAACCAACTGAATGTAACTGGATGGAGCTAAATGTAATTGACTCCTAACTAGGCTTAACTAGTCACTAACTCAACTCAACTGAAGGAGGGTAGTTTCGACACTCCTAGTGGATCCTATATTGTAGGGTTTGGTCTAGGATGTGCCTAAACTAATGCATGCAAGTGAAGTCAGTGGAATTTATCTTCAACTAGTGTTCCCCAGACTCTAGTAATTGGTACATGTGACCCAATTAGGCCATGTGGACCCAATGATGCTAGTGACTAAATATAGATTGAAAAGACTCCTAATTTAGACATAATTGACCAAACTGGACAAGGGAGGATTATAATACTAACACCCCCCATGAATTCTAACTTGGAAAATTTGTGGGCCCTAGTAACTAATACCATAGGTCACCCATTAAAACTAAACTAAAGTAACTTCTTAATACAAGGAAAGGAGGAAAAAACCACATGGGAAAAATCCCCCCCTCAAACTAAGCAGGTAGAATGAGGATCAATCTTGTTCTTATGTGCACAGGTATCCTGGGGCATGGAATGTAGACTTATCCATCTTATGTCTGGAGGAATATTCCTCTTTTGAATAAGAATAATGTGCTCAACTGAATCAGGAACATAGACAGTTGCTGGATGAAAATTGGATCCATGTGGAGAAACTGAAATCAAATAATAAGAGAGAAAAATTGCTTAAGGATTCAAGCCATGTGAGGAACAATCAAGAAACTGATATGTTGCAGCCTTGAACAGAAAACCATGAGTGGTAAAATCATCCCCATGTGTTAGGAGCAAGTGTCTAGGTGAATGCAGAATGTCTTCCTCTTTACTAGTTCTGTGAGGAGATGAGCATGTGACCAAAGGTAGAGAAGCCCTGGGACTGTGGAGAGAAAATGCTTGAGCTACATAATCTGATGTAGATTCATAGATAACTAATGATTCACAAAATAAAATATCATCATCCTCATAAGAGGAAACTAACACCAAATCCCCAACAACAAATTTGAAGAAGACTTGCAGTACTTGATTTTTCACACCAAAATTGGTGAGAGAAACTACAAGCATGACTGAAAGCTATTAGAACTTAAAAATCGAACCAAATAATATCACATCAGATCCAAATAGGTTCATATCATATCCAAAAGTGTGGTCCATGGATATGGTAGATGCACAATTTTCTCCTTCTTCAAAATTTCGAATTTCGGTGCATTTGATCCTATAGGAATTTGCTGGAAGCTCAAGATCAATGAGAGTGAATGGATTGTTGGAGACATTTACCACTATACACACTCTTTTTGGTCAAATTGGCCTAGTTAAACCACTATCCTAAGTATTATTAACATTAATTGACATCATTGGAGCATTAAATGTCATCATCCAGTCACACCCATGCCTACCTTCAGTCAAGGAGGCTAACTTAGGCTTCTCCTACATTTGGGGAGGCTAACTGGAGCACTCCGAGGGTCATCTGAGTGATATTAATGCACCTAATTGCTAACTGGTGGTTAGAATCAGTTAACAGGTTAGTGAAGGCACCTCCTTTCATTTAATTGATTATTTAATGATTAATTAATGAACTAGAGTCAACAGGGGTGCCTCCACCAACTTCTGATGTTCAGTTCAACTTCAGTTAACCTCATTGGGGTTCATTGAAGTCATTGAAGTGCTAACACTTGATGGTTGGCTTGCTATGACATGTGTCTGATCTCTTTCAGTTGACACTCAGTCATTTATTGCACTCTGAGTTCAGTTAGGGTTCAGTTGAGTCCATTAGGGTTTTTGATCAGTGGTTAACTAGAGTGTTGACATGGCTTACATTCAGTTAAGCTAGACTCACTCATTCAATTCGAATGACCTCCTTAGGGATTCGAATTATCTCTCATTCATTCTTGTAGCATGACATTGTAATTGTAATTATTCATTCTTTATTGAATATACAGAGCGGCTACCATTCTGGAGTCTGTATTACACCATTTCATGTGTTATTTGTTCATTAATCTTTGATGAGACTGTGCTTTAGTTCCTAGATCACTGTCAAGATTAATATGGTATCATAGCTCACGGTGGGACAAAGCTCTATCTCTCAAAAACAAGCTTTTTGACATATTTCTACATGAAAATTGAGCAATAGCTCAAAAATCCAACACTGCACTAGAAGCCAAGGCTTACCACTTAATACCCCAAGTAAAGAACTTGTTGATCAAGCTTGCTTGATTGACTATGCTGGCTGTGATGAAAGCCTAAAATGTGCAGGCTGTCTGACCTTATGGTGCCCCTTTTGTTGTGATTTGTAGGTTTTAACAGTTACAACTTTGAATGGACTCATCAGTCCCTCTTCTCACCCCATTCACAAGCTATTCAGAATGGAAGTTGAAGATGATTGCATCTCTGAAGTGACGAGATCTATATGAGGTTTCTATTGGACTTGGAAAAGAGTCTTATGAGAATGATAATGACTGGCTAGATGATGGTGATAGAGATTTTGGAGAAATATGTCTAGCCCTTTCTCCTATCTTGCGCTACCTTATTGGTTCTGCTAAATACCCAAAGGATCTCTAGACAAAATTGGACAGAACCTTTGGCAAGCACAATGAGAATCATAATAGCACTTTGGATATCAAATCCAGCACCACAAGAGTTATTTAGTCAAAATTCTTAGCCTCTACTCTCTCTGATGAAGTTTTTCAAGATGAATATGAAGTAGAATCTTCTACACAGTCAATTCGAATTGGAGAAAGTCTCCATGCAGTGACTCCGTCTCCTGATGCTCCAGAAGTTCATGAGATCTCTGATATCTCATCTTCTCATATTTTTGAAATAGAAGAAGACATTCAAATATCTTATATTGAAGAAAAATGCTGCTGCACTTCCATGCAAACACTCTTTGGTGATTTTCCTTTGAATTCTGTGCAAAATTTACCAGTAATTGCTTCTGAAAGTGAAGAGAAATTTGATTTTTCTCCCGCTAATGTTGCTACTGGTGTGAAAATATGTAAAAACATGGATATTTTGGAAGAAATATCAGATTATAATAGTGACACATTCGATCCCCATGATCTAGATCTTCCAGCAAAATCCTGCAGGATTGCATGCACCAAAATTCAGAATTTTGAAGAAAAAGACAACTGTGCATCCACCGTCTCGATTGACCATAATTTTGGATCTGATATGAACCTTATTGGATCTGATATTATCTTATTTGGATCTGATATAATACTTCTTGGTTCAAAATTTTAGGTTCATAAACCTTCAGTACTGCTTGTAGCTGTTCTCATCAATGGTGTGAAGAAACAAGTACCGCAAGTCTCCTACAAAACTGCTGCTGGGGATTTGATTTCGTTTCACAGTTTTGGATCTGCTATGAAATTATTTATATATGATTTAATTTCTGATATGATATTATTTGGTTCATATTTTAAATTCCAAGAGCTTTCAGTCATGCTTGTAGCTGCTCTCACCAATTTCGGTGTGAAAAATCAAGTACCGCAATTCTTCTTCAATTTTGCTGCTGGGGATTTGGTGTTAGTTTCCTCATATGAGGTTGCTGATATTTTATTATGTGATTCATTATATATTTCTAAAGCTATATCATATTATGGAGCTCAATCATTCACTCTCCACAGTCCCAGGGCTTTTCTACCTTTGGTCACATGCTCATCTCCTCATAGAACTAGTAAAGAGGAAGACATTCTGCATCCGCTTGGACACTTTCTCCTAACAATTGGGGATGATTTTACCACTCATGGTTTTCTGTTCAAGGCTACAACATATCAGTTTCTTGAGTGTTCCACACATGGTTCAAATCCTCAAGAATCTTTGCTCTCTCTTCAGATGATTTCAGCTACTCTACATGGGTCCAGTTTTCACCATGCAGCTATTTATATTTCTGATTCAGTTGAGTGCATTGTTCTTCTTCCAAAGTGGAATATTCCTCCAAACATATTCATTTAGTTTGGATTCATAGGTTCACATGCACAGTCTCAGGATGCTGCTGCATAGAAGAACCAATTCTTGATTTACTGCTTAGTTTGAGGGGGGGTATTTTTCCCATGAGGTTTTCCCTGTTTCCTTGGTTATATTAAGCAGTTAATTTATTGTACAGGGTGATCTATGGCCTTAGTTTTCAGGGCCCTAGCATTTTTATGCATTTTATTTTCTAACTCCTCTTGAGTATAGCTTAAAGGGGGGTGTTGGAGACATTTACCACCATACACACTCTTTTTGGTGAAATTGGCCTAGTTAAACCACTATCCTAAGTATTATTGACATTAATTGACATCATTGGAGCATTGAATGTCATCATCCAGTCACACCCATGCCTACCTCCAGTCAAGGAGGCTAACTTAGCCTTCTCCTACATTCGAGGAGGCTAACTGGAGCACTCAGAGGGTTATCTGAGTGATATTAATGCACCTAATTGCTAACTGGTGGTTACAATTAGTTAATAGGTCAGTGAAGGTGCCTCCTTTCATTTAATTGATTATTTAATTATTAATTAATGAACTGGAGTCAACAGGGGCACCTCCACCAACTTCTGATGTTCAGTTCAACTTCAGTTAACCTCATCGGGGTTCATTGAAGTCATTGAATCGCTAGCACTTGATGGTTGGTTTGCTATGACATGTGTCTGATCTCTTTCAGTTGAGACTCAGTCATTTATTACACTCTGGCTTTAGTTAGGGTTCAGTTGAGTCAATTAGGGTTTTTGATCAGTGGTTAACTAGAGTGTTGACATGGCTTACATTCAGTTAAGATAGACTCACTCATTCAATTCGAATGACCTCCTTAGGGATTCAAATTATCTCTCATTCATGCTTGTAGCATGACATTGTAATTGTAATTATTCATTCTTTATTGAATATACAGAGTGGCTACCATTCTGGAGTTTGTATTACACCATTTTATGTGTTATTTGTTCATTAATATTTGATGAGACTGTGCTTGAGTTCCTAGATCATTGTTAAGATTAATATGGATCACTGGTGAAATATGATATTCTTTACAAAATATCCTAAGAATTACTTAGCTTCACATCAGCAGCAACATTAGAGGGAGATAAATCAAATTCCTCTTCATTCTGTGAAGCAGTCACTAGCAAATTTTGCACAGAATTTAAAGGAGGAACACTGGAGAGTGTTTGCATAGAATTGAAGGAGATTTTTTCTTCAATATCAGAGATTCGAATTTATTCTTATGTATCATCCATATGATAAGATGAGATATCATAGATCTCATAAACCTCTGGACCAATAGGAGAAGGAGTCACTGCAAGAAGACTTTCTGCCTTTCGAATTGACTGTGTAGAAGACTCTACTTCTTCTTCATTTTGAACAACTTCATCAGAGAGAGTAGAGGATGAGAATTTTCAGTAAGGAACTCTTATGGTGTTGGGTGTGATATCCAAATTTCTATTATGATCCTCATTATGCTTGCCAAAGGTTCTGTCCAATTTTGTCTAGATATCCTTTGTGTATTTAACAGATTTAACAAGGTAGCGCAAGCTTGGAGAAAGGGCCAGACATATTTCTCCAAAATATGTGTCACTGTGATTTAGCCAATCATTCTCATTCTCATAATACTCTTTACCAATTCCAATAGACACCTCATAGAGATCTTTTCTCTTCAGATATGCAATCATCTTCAACTTCCATTCTGAATAGCTTTTGAATGGGGTGAGAAGAGGAACTGATGAATCCATTCGAAGTTGTACCTGCAAAAACACAAAAGGGGCACCGTAAGGTCATAAATCTTCACTTTTCAAGTTTTCATTGCACCCATATTATTTAATCAAGCAATATTGATACACAATTCCTTTGCTTAGGATTTCTGTGGTAAACTTGTCGCTTCTGGTGCATAGCTGGAAGGAGCAATTTTGCTCAAAACATTTGATCCAGCATGAGATATGTAGAAAGGATAAGTGTCTTGTCCTTCTAAGGCTCTAATACCATATAAAATTGAGCACATAGATCTATGGATCAACACACAACTCACAAAATAGATCAGACAATTTTACTCAAAATTAAAGAATGAAATAGTGCAAAAAATAGCTTGCAGTTGTGTAATGTTTTCATTAATCCAAAGTAATTGGATAATTAATTACAATGTAATACACTCATATTAATAACCAGTCAATTCGAATGCATGAGATATGAATTCGAATTGATTGACTCTACCTAACTGAATAGATAAATAGACATGTATAAATCACTATTAGAGCCTAATTAGTTAGCTCGAGTTGTCTAAATCAGTGCATCAGCCAATTAGAATCAGTTAACTAGTCTAACTGAATGTGGTAGGTGAGGAAAGGAACCTTTCCACATGCATTTAATCAATGACTAGCGCTAACTGAATGTAATTGACTCCTAATTAGGCTTAACTAGTCACTATTTGAACTCAACTGAAGGAGGTTGGTTTCGTCACTCCCAGTGGCTCCTAAATTGTAGGGATTGGTCTAGGAGGTGCCTAAATTGATGCATGCAAGTGCATTCAGTGGAAGTTGTCCTCAAATAGTGTTCCCCACACTCTAGTAATTGGTACATGTGGCCCAATTAGGCCATATGGACCTAATGATGCTAGTGACTAAATATAGACTGTAAAGACTCCTAATTTAGACATAATTGACTAAATTGGAAAAGGGAGGATTATAATCCTAACAAAAATTCCACAGAAAGAACAACCTTAGATTGAATCCATTCTTGGCAAGAGAATCCTAAGGAAGACCAGGAACAAAACCTTATTTCAATACTTGGTTAAATGGATAAGTCAACCTACTAAAGATGTAGCCTAGATGGTAGAGAAAGAAATTTCCAAGTACACTGTGTAGCCTGGAGAAAAAATGAAGAATTATTTTCTTCCCTAGGAGTATGATGCAGGAGAATCCAGCTCGAATTTCATTGAGTGATGAGTCAGCATGCCATGTAATATCTTCTAGATAAATGTGGTTCGCTATTAGAAAGATAGGGTTAGTTTTTAATTTGTAATAAGTGGCAGACAACCATTGTTCTCCTTGATCCTTGCATGGATTTATCAAGGATCGATCTTTGCAGATAGGTTTTATTTAATTAAATCCTTAGATTCAACCTAGTCATATTTGATAGGTTTGCTAAGTGTTATACAATGAATTGAATGTAATAGTTAGATAAGGGAGATAAGAGAGAGATAAGTGAGGACAGAAGAGGTGTGTGCACAGAAGAGTGAGCAAGGAATGAACAAGTAGAGTTCTCAGTGTGTATTTGAATTTCCAGTGAATTGAATAAAGAACAGAGGATTAGACTCTGCGTTTGTTTTGATGGATTTCATGTCTTCATATAATTCTGTGGAAGTATGAATTCATTCCGCATTCACTCCATATAAACCTGTGTATAAATTCAGTACCTTTGGATTGTTGCAGATTCCTACTCACAAAGAAAATTGATCCCTTCTATGATCAATTCGATGAAGTTTACAAAGAATTTAAAAGAAAAGATGGGACGGTGAGGAATGATCATGACGAAGATCAAGGATCACAATTCATTTCCACATCAAAGGAAGAAAATACATAAAGTTTGATCATGATCTGCACTTAGAATCAGATCGATGATCTACGATAGAGAAGAGTTGCTATGCAAAATCCAGAGGCCAGGAAAGCATCAAGTGATATTTCAAAAACATTGAAAATCTAAGTTCCACTTTCCGAACCAGAAAGGTGGAAAATTTGTATGTGGAAGGGAGGAAACTTATTGTTTTGAAAAGTCAACAAGCAATGTTCCTCTATCCAAACCAGATGTTGGATGTACGGAATCGGAAGTGCGGAAGTGAAGAAATTCTTGTCTGTGAGAGTTGAAACTATGATCTCCACATTGCACTAAATTGTGGAAAGCCGTAGGTGGAAGGAAAAGTGCGGAGGAGGGAAGTGCGCAGCTACAAAAGAGCGAATGTTGGAAAAATTTAACTTTCCGATGGAATTTGGAAAGGTAGTTAGACATTGCGAAAAGTTGTTTAAGAGAGAAATTTTGGCCTGTTAGTTTCGGATTTCAAGTATTTGAGGTATGAAAATGAACCAACGCGGTCAGTTATTCAACCCATAAACTTAAAAGAACACAAGATATACACAGATATAGGATCCAATAAACTAGAATTTATAGTGTAGAACAAAAAAACATTAAATAGTAGAAAAAAAGTTTCAAAAATAAGTCTTATATCATGAGAATAAATTATAGAAGCAATGTTTATAGGCCTCTTAATATTGGGTGACCTTTTACTTGAGCAAAGCTTCAACACAATAATTCTTAACAAAACAATCCATTTCCTCTTTCCTCTTTCAGTAGGCTTTCAATATTTTGGAACACTAACTACTTGACTTTCCCAATATTTAATGAGAACCAACTACTTAGTGGGACTTAATAAATAGAGAGACCATTTTTATGTTAATAGCATACTAATAAATACACAACCTTATTCAAAGTTAACGGATACATACATAACATGCCTAACTATTAAAGAAAGGGAGTTAGAGTGGGACCCTAACACCATCCTCACCCAATGTTTCTTCAAATATTTTCTCTTATTCACCTTTTTCACCATTTCTCTATCATGTTGAGTGTTCCTCAAATTGTGGTAATTGTGGAGTACAAATGATGGCTCGTAACTATTTATTTATTGAATGTATTGAGTGGCATGGAAGGAAATGGATGGATGTCATATATACGCCCTTTCAAGTTTCCTTTCACCTCTACTGGAAGACCCCTGATATTATTTTTATTTTGAGGTTCAACCTATAGGAATAGTCCTAGAAGGATTATTAAGTTGATAAGTATTTGAAATACAAGCATACTTGGTTGAGTAATTAGACATTTGACATTTAAAAAACGAAACAATGTGTAAAAATCTTTGTATAATGCATAAAATAATTATTGTCATTAGTAACACATAATTTCATAAATAACAAAGACAAAGTAAGATATCTATCCTTGACTATAATACAACTTGGTAGTTATTTTATTGTTGGCTAAATAATAAATCATCAAAGTGCACCTAGTACGGTAAAAGTTCTTGAAGATTGATCATTACCCCAACTTTCATGATGAGATATATCTGATTGCCTATCTTGTCCTAGAGTGGTATTCAACCATGAATGAGGTATATTAAAATGTTTTTTAACCACACTAAAATGACTCAAATTTAGAGTGTTCTAGAGAAAAGACAAAAACCACTGGTCTTCGTGGCAATAAGTAGGTCATGTTATTAATGTGCATAAGCTTAAATCTATGACCAACTTCTCTCACATGATAATGCATGTGTCACATGCCCCAATTTGCAAAACAATTTAATATCATTGAGGAACATTATGTTATATTTTATGATAAAGTTTGTAATTGATGACCCAATGGGGTCAAGGATAATTAATGTATTGTAGAATATTTTATTAATAAACAAATAAATGATGAGACAACAGCTTAGGGAAGCTGTTAAATGAGTTCACTTGGTGGATGAGACTGGGTGGAGAGTATACTGACAAGTGGAAGAATCCTCAAACTACTTCTAACTGTTGCAGGTGGCAAATTCCCTATAATTGTGGTCATGATTCCCCAAGAAAGTGGAATAAGAGCAGGTGGCTCATTAAGTAAAAACTGACCCAAAAGACCTAGGCATTGATATTAAACTTCCCATTGAAGACAGCTGAGGCTGCTCATTCTGGAATTGTGATCATTCCGAGTGAATGAAGTGCACATGAGAAATTCGATGGAGGGGACTTGTTGAAGTGAGTTTGAGGGGTTAAATGTTGAAGATTGAACTTGTGCAGCTGCTCTAAGCTGAAGTTCTTACTGTTGTGAGCAGGGCTAGATTATTGCTGAAAATCTAGTCAAGTGACAGAGGATCTCAAGTTTACATCTATCACCCAGTACTCTACCAGGAGGACCAGAAGACAGGTTCGGGGGTCCTGAGAGATTGTAGACTAAGCTTTCTCCAGGAGTTAGTTGGGAGGAATAGCCTCATTAAGCTGTTGTCACCTCACCGTTTGACAGGTTCTATTTGTTTAGGTTTATTTATAGTTTATCTGCTGTTTTCAGACAAAGATTACAAGTTTTCAAGATATGCATATTATTATTTTATTAGGGTTTATGAAGAAGAAAGAGAATTGTTTATTGATAAAACTAGTGATTAGCATATTATATTTAAAACAGTAGATATTTTTCTAAGTGAAAGGTGAATAGAAAAGAAATTACCAAACTGTATTTTTCCATGCCTTTTATAAGGCAGTACTCTAGTACACCTGGTTGCTTAAGTTAGATAAGTAGATTTGTTTATTAACTCTGAATGTAAAATGCAAATGATTACTTCTATAGTTTTATGTGATTCATTTACAGAAATCTAGCTGTACTTGCTATGTTTACTAAAAGTAATTGCATATTATAGGCAAAGAGTAGATTATATAATAATCACTAGTAATTATAATATTCATAGAATTATTACTAGTTTTAATACTTATTATAAATACAATGAATATAGTTTAATAAACAAATATAGGAATAGTAAAAGTAGTATTTAGGGTTTAACCTAGCTAGTAATCATTAGGTCATTATAACTATTTACTTAAGCTTACAACTACACTCTGATTCTGTAAGCATAGGTGTTTTATTGCAGCCCTCAAGAACCATCTAGGGTTTATAAGAGATAGGATTTATCTTTGAAACAGATTTTACATTGTGATTCTTAACACAAAAACCTAATAGCTGTAAATAATTATTATTAAAAATAAAATAGATACATAACTAAAATTATTTATGTAAAATCCATCTCATTGCAGAACTGAAGATTATCCATTAATAATAACCCTTTTAGAGAAACATAACTTTTTATTCACACAATAACACTGCAAATTAAATAATAAAAATTTACTATCAACCTTTGATATTAAATGTAATTTTAAATTAAAAATACTATAAACGAATTAAACAAAGACGAAATAGACTAAGCAATAATGGCCTATGGCCTTTTATAAATTCTATCGAGGCTTAAGCTTGATCAAAACAATTTATGCAAGTTTAAGCAGAAACAGTAAACCAAACTTTTAACCATTACAATTCATAGTAAGAAAAAACCCTTCGTTTGTTACAAAAATTGTTGAATGAACAGTCCTTTCATTCTAGCAAAAACCACTTAAAATTTGAAAGTAACCACCCATTGGTCAAAACAGTAATGTCACGGCTTAAGCCGAGTCTGTAATCAAAATAAAAGCTTTACATCTTCCCAGGCCGTAAAGGCTCTTTCACAAAAACACTAAGTCATGGCTGCAACAGCCTTTAAATTTTTACACATAACAACCTCTAGGGTTTAAAATAGTATAAAAACAAGAAGAAATAACCTAACAAGTAAACCAGGACCGAGCCACAACCAGCACAGCGAAGCTTCTTATCTTTCCGACCACCACAACGCAAATGCAGGAGAAAACCCTCAGTATAACCGGGGTTTACCAAGGTCTACATGTTTGAAGCTTGAAGAAATGTGCTCGCATACAACATCCAAAGCTAGGAAAAGGACCTGCATAGAGAAACCATTCAATGGTTAAAATCTTTTTAATGTAATAAAAATTCCAATTTTTTCTTAAATAAAACCTGGACAGGCTATTACCTACTAGTGATTTTCATGTTGCAGAAGTTGAGAAAGCAAAGCCTTTGGGCCAACTCGATGGCACCTTGGAGAGTGATACCCTAGAAAATTTAATGCACCGAATACTACTGGAAACCCTGAGCCATGAATCGAAGGAAACAAGTACCATTGTGTTTTCTTAAAACCAACTCACAATCCTTGAATCAGTGGATAAAAACAACTTCTACGCATACAATACTCCACAACATTCTTTAAGCATCGAAAACCACCATATGTCCTCACCGAGACAAGCACACAGTATTTTGTCTGGAAGACAGTTTACAAATTAGAGGTTATTGCAGAGTCATGGGGGCCACGAGCTCGCAGCTCAACTGCACACAGTCGAAAGACCCCTCTCACTTGTGAAATGAAGGGTTAGGGCAATAATAAGTCAACTTAACCAAGGGATTAGACACCTCCACATGTCAATCGAACCATTTCATCATTGTGGGTGGCATTTCAATTGTCAATTACGTAGTTTCTAATCTGCATTAAAATCATAACAAATCAAAACAATATTCATTTGAATATTGTAATTTTTTTATTGATAATAATGTAATATACCCTTGATCATTTCGATGCCTAGTTTATCCACCATAGAAATAAGAAACATATTTTCTTTTAGGGTTTTGTTATAGGTCAGGATAGAGTAGTTCTTTTGCTAACTATGTTTTATAAAACATAAGTAAAGGACATACTTTTAATAATAAACTATACTGAGAAAGGAAATCTAATGATTCCTTGAAGTAGTCTTTTGAATTTATGGAGTTGGAGAGTAAGTTGTTTGACTAGGGCCCAAGCATTTATAAGCTCTTTCATATTATATAGACCAATAACCATATTTCAAGAGATTTACAATACAACCTTGTGTAAAGGTGTAGCTTATAGATAAAAGGTACACCAGGAATTGAAGTGTGAGATACAAGTAAAAAGAATTCAAAGTAAAAACTATAAAAGTTTGAAGAAGAATTCTTTCAACCAAGAAGAGAATCTTGAACCAATTCTTTTATTGCATTGTGTAGTTGGGGATACAAGTGAGTGCAGTCCATAGACTTATATAAGAGTCTCAATTGTATTTCCAACATCCAAATAATGAGTAAACAGTTAAGAGTCAAAATAGTTGTGTTTATATATTGAGAAAACACTTAATTATCAAACCTTAGGATAAGGGTAAATGTGATATACATCTAATGAGTATGATGACATAAAAACCCTTAGAAAACAAAACTCTTGGATAGGATAGACTAGATTTATGGTTCAACAGCATAGAGTATTTCATTCATATTTACAAAAGGATTCAAATACTTATGATCAAACCAAACTCCAAATGTTTTGATTGATCTAAGCAAAAGTATGACTATTCTTAGAAATAATATTAATAATATTAATTTGTCACAGTGGTCTAGGAACTGAAAACACAGTCTCATAAAGAATACAGACAAATATGCATAAAATTAGCAAAATGGTGCTGCAATGGAAGTAGCAGCTATGTATAATCAATGAATAATGAATAATACAATACAATAATCATGCCAGATGCATGAATTCCAAGACAATTCGAATTCCCAAGGAGGTCATTCAAATTGAATGAGTGAGTCTAGCTTAACTAAATGTAAGCCACAATGAACACTCAAGTTAACCGTTGATCAAAACCCTAATTGACTCAACCGAGCCCTAACTGAATTCGGAGTGCAATAAATGACTGAGTCTAACTGAAAGTAGCTCAGATTCATGTCACTGCAAGCCAACCAACAAGTGGTAGCACATCAATGACTCCAATGAACCCTAATGAGGTTAACTGAAATGAAACTGACCATCAGAAGTGGTTGGATGCGCCCCTGTTGACTCCTGTTCATTAAATAATCATTAAATAATCAATTTGATGAAGGGAGGTTCCTTCACTGCTCTATTTAACTGATTGTAACCATCCGTTAGCAATAAAGTGCATTTCTGACACTCAGATCACCCCCAGAGTGCTCCAATTATCCTCCCCGAATGTAGGAGAAGGCTAAGTTAGACTCCTTGACTGAAGGTAGGCGTGGGTGTGCTCATGTTGATTTCATGCAGTGCTCCTTTGATGTCAATTAAGTCAATAAAACTTAGGATAGTGGTTTAACTAGTCCAAATTGACCAAAATGAGTGTGTATGGTGGTAAATGTCTCCAACACCCCCCCTTAAGCTATAATCAGGAGGAGTAGAAAAAATAAAGTGCATCAGAATGCTAGGGTCCCAGCAACAAGGCCATAGGTCACCCTGTACAATACTAAAACTCAAACAATGCTAAAAAACAAACTAAGTGAGGAAAAGAGGGAAAACCCAGTGGGAAAACCCCCCCTTAAGCTGAACACTAAAAGTAGTTGGATCACCCTGATGAACTCACCCCCAACAATGAACGAAGGTAAGTGAACTTATTTTCTAAAAATCTCTTGGTGAGGATGTCTACAATCTGCTCATCAGTCGGGCAGTATTGCAGAATGATGGTCCTGCCATGCACTAGCTCCCTGATATAGTGCATGTGTATCTCTACATGCTTGGTCCTCTGCTTGGTAATTGGATCCATGGATATCTTAATAGCACTTTGATTTTCACAAAAGAGGATAGTGGACAAAGTACTACCAATACCAAACTCTGAAAGAATGCCTTACAACCAAACTGCTTGGATGCAAGCATTCACCGCTCCTCGATACTCAGCCTCTACTGAAGATAATGCTATGGTGGCTTGATTTTTGCTAGACCATGGGGCCACCACCAAACATGAAGACATATCCATAAGTATACTTTTGATCAGTAGAATCACCCGCCCAATCAGAATCTGTGTATCCAACCAGCTCTAGCTCGAAGTCTGCAGCATAGTGAATGCCATAGGTCCTGTTTCCATGAATGTACTAGAGGATATTATTGGATGCCTTAAAATGAATATCATGGGGCCGATGCATGTATCTTGATACATCATTCATGGCATAATAGATATCAGACTGAGAATGAGTCAAGTACAACAAGCTACCAATTAGCTGTCGATAAATAGTACAGTCCATGGGAGGTGTGCTTTTTCCTTCTTCAAGGCTAATCCTTGAAAGGAAAGGCAATGGTGAAAGCCTACATTCAGCCACGTTAAAATTTACTAGCAGGTCTGATATGTATTTGGACTGAGTGATCATTATCCCATCATAATTTTGCTCAATTTCGAGCCCCAAATCGCTCATTTCAAATGCATTGTGGAGAGCAGTTTTGATGACTGAAATAGAAGCAACTGTGCTACCTATGATCAGTAAGTCATCAACATATAAAAAAATAATAATCAAATGACCATAAATATTATGTATATACACATTTGGATCTGATCTACACCTTTGAAAGTTTTGCGAGAGAAGGAAGGCATCCATCTTGGAATACCGCTCTCTTGGGGCCTGTTTTAACCCGTATAGTGACTTCTTTAGCTTGCAAACCAAAGATGGATCAGAGATGTATCCCTCAGGCTGCATCGTGTATATCTCCTCATGAATATATTCATGCATAAAAGCTAACTTAACATCCATACGATGCACTTCCCAGTGCTTAGATGCTGAAATTGCCAAAACTAGGCGGATGGAGTCCATTTTTGCAACCGGTGCAAAAGTCTCATGGCAGTCCACACCTTGGACATGAGAGAAACCTTTTGTCACCAGACTTTCCTTATATTTGTAGGTTCTTCCATCTGTAGCAACCTTAGTCCAAAACACCCACTTGCATTGAACCAATTTCCTTCCCAGAGGAAGAGAATCTAGCTCCCAAGTAGTGTTTTTCTGAAGAGAATTCATCTCTTCATCCATGGCAACTTGCCATCTCGGATCCTTCCGAGCATGGTAGTAGGAATTTGGGTCTGAAATTCCCATCAAATAACAATATTTGGACAGCAAATAATCAGGACAAGAGAGTGCAATACCTGCTCTTTGGAAATCAGACCGGGTTCTCCTTGGATCATCCGGATTTCCAATGTTATCTCCTGCGGAGGAGAGTGTCTGTCGGGCCCATGTTGGGAGATTATTTTGTACTTTAGGTTCTGATTCAGCATATTATTTTTGATGTACACTGATATCAAAAATCAGAGGACCAAATCAGTCTCATCACCCCCAATTTCATCATCCAAATATTCAGTAGAATAGGAAGGAAATTCAACAGTTTTCTCCTTCACTAGTTCCACCTCCTGAAGAGGCTCATCAAACTTGACACTCCTTTCGATGATGATATATTTTGTTTTGATATCCAGCAGCTTGAAACATTTTGATTCATCAGGATACCCAATAAACAAACATTCTATGCTTTGCGGTTGCAAAGCCCTCCTTTTATCAAGTGGAATTCGGCTCCATGCAGTGGACCCAAACACCTGCAGATTCGACACATCCGGCTTGTGTCTGAAGTATGATTTGAAAGGGGTATTCCCTTTCATAGATGAGTGTGGAAATATGTTCTAAATATATTCTACAGCATGCATGGCTTCATCCCACAAATTTTCGGCCAACTTCTTTGATTCCAACATACAGGTGGTCATCTCCTTGAGAGATCGATTCTTCCTTTCCGCTACACCGTTCTGCTAGGGAGTGTAGGGAATTGAATGCTGGGCCTGAATACCAATTTGGGGGAATATGTGCAGAAACTAGTTACTGACATACTTCCACCATTATTAGATCTCAAGATCTTGATCTTTTGGCCAGATGCATTCTCGATCAAGGCCTTCAGTTCAGTGAATTTTTCACAAACTTCAGACTTCTTTTTGATAAAGAAGACCCATGTGTACCTGGAAAAATAATCAATAAAAGTAAGAAGATACCTTAATCCACTCATGGATGTGATAGGAATGGGATCACTGATATTAGAATGTATCAGTCCCAAGATGCATGTAGCTCGGCTTTCCTTCCCCCAATCGAACTTGTGCTCAGGGTGATTTCCAACAACACAGCCCTTGTAAATTCCAGTGGTTGCCTTGATGACCAAGAGGAATTCAAACATGGAATTATTTTGTAATTTCTACAAGTATTTGAAGTGGAGATGGCCGAACCTCTCATTCCACAGTATACTAACTTTATTTCCATGAGTCAGTAGTGCGGTGGGCTTTGCATCCGCCACAAATGGGGAAAACTCATAGGATTTTGCATGATGGTTTGCAAGGCCTTTTGCAACAAGTTTCTCTGATGAAATTCCATGATATATACATCATTCAGACTACATGATACGCTCTTGGGTACTCCCGTATGTGTCATTTGATAACACTCATGAGGTTTGATGCCAGAGACGGTACATACAAAACATTTGAAAAATATCCATTCTCAAGATCAACAATACCTTGTCCTTCTGAAATGATGGTGGATTCATCTCCCATGTGGACGGGGATGGATTTTCCAATCTCCAAAGATGAGAAGGAATCTCTTTCAGCCATCATGTGGTTCTAAGCTCCAGAATCTATCAAGAGTGATTTGGACTTCGAAGTGATTTCCATGAGGGCATGACCTCTTTCATGCTGTGGTTCCCGATCCTACTGATCTCTCCTCCAAAATCCTTCCAAAAAATTGATGTGATTTCTCTCAAGTGGAGAGGTAGCTTCATCAAGTTTCTTCTTCATGTAGGCATGTTCAGGGTGGAAGCCCTTCCCATAGTATGAACTCTTGACTTTTTCCTTTCCATGATGCCCTTTTCCTTTGTTCTTCTTTGAGTTGGAAGACTCTTCATGCTGCTGGTTTTCAACTTTAGGCTTAGGAGCTTCGAATTTAGTTTTTGGGTTCTTCTGCTGCTTTCCTTTACCCTTCAAATCTTTTGACCCCAAGACATGGAGGGCTTGATCACGGGAGGATCTGATGATCCCAATATGGACAAGCTTATCATGTTCACTTGTTAGGGACTCAATGAAGGCATTGAGTGAAGGAATATTCCATCCAGGGGTTGTGAGATTCCCTGCACAGAATGTAGAGAAAAAAAATGAATAATCACCTCCAATTTTGGAGAGTATGGTGAGGATGAGCTGATCATCCTCCTTCTCCACTTTATATTGCTTCAATAGTAGTACAATGTGCTTGAACTTTGTGAAAAATTCATTCAAGGTATCAAAATTGGAAGGCTGGAGAGACATCAACTCATTCTCAAGCTGGTATACTCTCAAATCATCCTACTTTCCATACAGGGTTTCCAATTTGTCCCAGATTTCCTTTGGAGTCTTCGATCCTGAGAGATGGAAAAGAAGATCTGGTAAATAGAGAGGCACAATAATCTGAATGCTTCATCTTTCTTGTTCAAGAATCTAGCTTTGTCTGTCACAGAAGCAGGCTCTTCTTTAGTGTCCATAGTGACCCTATAGAGTCCTCTGGCACATAGCTGGATCTCCATGTCTCCTTTCCATGAGTGGAAATTGAACAGAATCAAGAGTACTACGGAAGAAGCCATCTGAAACTATTGAAGCGAATGCTTTCACCGGTTAAAAACCTGAAAATCACAACAAAAGGGGCACCATAAGGTTGGACAGCCTGCACATTTTAGGATTTCATCACACCCAGCATAGTCAATCAAGCAAGCTTGATCAACAATTTCCTTACTTGGGGTATTAAGTGGTAAGCCTTGGCTTCTGGCGCAGTGCTGGAATTTTGAGCTTTGGCTCAATTTTTCATGCAAGATCTGTCAAAAACCTTGTTTTTGAGAGATCTGAGCTTCATCCCGCTGTGAGCGCTGATACCATATTAATTTGTCACAGTGGTCTAGGAACTAAAAACACAGTCTCACAAAGAATACAGACAAATATGCATAAAATTGGAAAAATGGTGTTGCAATGGAAGTAACGGCTCTATGTAATCAATGAATAATGAATAATACAATACAATAATCATGCCAGATGCATGAATTCCAAGACAATTCGAATTCCCAAGGAGGTCATTTGAATTGAATGAGTAAGTCTAGCTTAACTAAATGTAAGCCACAGTGAACACTCAAGTTAACCATTGATCAAAACCCTAATTAATTCAAGTGAGCCCTAACTGAAGTTAGAGTACAATAAATGACTGAGTCTAACTGAAAGTAGCTTAGACACATGTCACTGCAATCCAACCAACAAGTGGTAGCGCATCAATGACTCCAATGAACCCCGATGAGTTTAACTGAAGTGTAACTGACCATCAGAAGTGGTTGGAGGTTCCCCTATTGACTCTAGTTCATTAAATAATCATTAAATAATCAATTTAATGAAGGGAGGCACCTTCACTGCTCTGTTTAACTGATTGTAACCATTAGTTAGCAATAAAGTGCATTTATGACACTTAGATCACCCCCAGAGTGCTCCAGTTAACCTCCCCGAATGTAGGAGAAGGATAAGTTAGCCTCCTTGACTGAAGGTAGGTGTGGGTGTGCTCATGCTGATGTCATACAGTTCTCCTCTGATGTCAATTAAGTCAATAAAATTTAGGATAGTGGTTTAACTAGGCCAAATTGACCAAAATGAGTGTGTATGGTGGTAAATGTCTCCAACAAATCATCCAGTTGATTTGATTTCATTTTGATAGTATTTTGGTCATGCATTTTAACCCATGCATATGGAGTTTTGTTTTAACATCTTTATGGAGTTTTGATGACTTTAATAAGATCAATGTTACCTCTTATGGAGACAAGCTACATT